>CAMZMU010000073.1:25269082-25758850 GCA_947311845.1 Poa pratensis | reverse complement strand
GCCGTCGTCACCATCGTGGCCGTTTCAGGTGAATGGCACATGCCGATACCGCTGCGGCCAGCCAACGAACTGTTCGGAGCAAGGTACATGGGCAGCTCCGCGCGTTCCAGGCTGGGCGTGGAGGTGGCCTGGATCCTCTCGACGAGGCGCGGCATCCAGATGTGCCTCATGACGTCGCCGAACTGTTTGCTGTCGACGTCGCACCTGAGCTGCTTGGCGTGCTTCTGCACCCTGGTCCTCCAGTAGTTCTTGATCTCGTTGTCCGTCCTCCCCGGCAGCTCCTGCGCGATCTTGGACCAGCGGTTGCCCCACCGGAAATGGAGCTCCAGGACGAGCAGCTGCTCTTGCGGCGTGAAGTCGCCGCGTCGGACGTCGGGGCGGAGGTAGTTGAGCCACCGGAGCCGGCAGCTCTTGCCCGTGCGCCTCAGCCCCGCGGCGAGAGCCAGCTCGTTCCACCGGCCCTCACCGTGCGCGGCGACGTAGCCGGCAAGGAGCGCGTCCTCCTCCAGCGTCCACGGCCCTCTCCGGAGGTCAGCCGCCGATGCCGCCCTGCCACAAGGCTGCTCCGTCCAAATCGTGTCCATTACTGTCCACACGGAGTTGAAGTGATCTAGAATTCTACAGTCTGAAGTAGTGAAGTGAGCTCGAGCTTGCAGCCCTGGAGTAAGTTGTCGTTGTTTCTTGGTGTGAAATTGTTAGTGTGACGATCCAGGAGATGGGGATGGTTGATTATATAGTGGAGGAAGACGTGTGGTCTGGTCAAAGGCGAATATGAGGACTGCCGCAGTAGCGCTAGTCCTGCCGCAAAAAGGACAGGGATGCTACTGCGAAAGGGAAATGCTAATTTTAAATGAGAAAAAAGGTGTGCGCGCGCGTGTTGTTGGATAGCATCGGTCTCATACCCAGTTCAGTTGGGTATGACTGCTTGACTACTGAGGTTTGAACGTTGACCCGTTGAAGTGATGCGTGCATGACCTTTCTTCGGCTACAAACCACGATCGCCTTTTCATCTCTCTCTCCCACAGGTGACAGCCATGAGTTCGCAGGAGACATGAGAGCTTATTTAGCAGCCAAGGACTAGACCCAATCATTTGGGAGAGATAGGCCCAGATTTTAGTTCAGTTTCGTGTCAATCCAGGTGAACTTTTTTTTTTCTCCCGCGTGCAAGCTGTGTTTTGTGCGCAGTTTGTATTTTGCCTTCTTAATCAGCGCTTTGTATGGGGTCAGAAAGTCAAGGAGGATACTCTAATAAAGTATTTACAATATATTGACATTGAATCGATTCCCTTGTTGTGGAACAAACAGGTATAGGACCCACGCGGTAGACTGACCGGCGCCGTTGTTCAGCCTTCCGCATGGCGGATCGACCAGCGCTTCACCCCGGAAGCCACTATCCGACTGTATCTACCCTACTGTCTAAACCCTAGCCGCACCATTCCTCCCCTCTCTTCTGCGTCGTCTCATTCTTGCCTCCTCCCCTCCCCGTTTCCGTCCTCATCCACCAACGCCGGCACCATGCCACGCCGGCTACCCACCATTTACGGAAGCTCACACCGAGCGTCGCACAGAGATCGAGGCAAAGTTCCGCGCCCGTGAGGAGGCTCTTGCTCGTCCTGCGATTGAGGACCAGACGGAGATGCGCTCCGCCCGGTAGTGTGGCCGCGGACGTGGCCATGTGAGGAGGTCCTGCGAGGCCGAGGTCGTGGCCTAGTATGGTTCAATGACCCTCGACGAGGCGCGGGAGGAGTTTTGCCTTGCCATGGAGACGGAGTGCCTCTCCCTCTTGTCATTTATTATTTGTTTTGAGTACGGTGACCATAGCCGTAAACATAGCAAGAGACGGTTTTCTTCTCTTTAATCGTTAAAAACTGTTCCATGGAAGCAAAAATCAGACATCTAATAAACGGCCTTAGATGTTGCGTGTTTTTTATCCAGATGTTCCTGATTTTTCTTTGGCTTTCACGGTGTTCATGATCCGAAGATAGGTAGAGAAGAAAAGCGTCGTGCAAACCAGTAGAGACTTTTTGCTCCCGAGCTCGAGTGATCCCAATTTAAAAAAATTGAAAATCATATTTATGAGTTTCAAAAAATTCTTAAAAAAAACTCTGTGTAGCCGATAGTATATTCCACGAACGTGTAAAATATCAACTCCAAATATTGAGCTATACAAAAATGACAAATTGTGGATCTAAATATGCCTATTTTCAAATCTCTAAGTTTTATCGGATTTTGTTATTTTTGTATAGCTCATAATATAAAGTATTTCAAACTGAAATTTTGCACATTTATGGGATACACCATTAGCTACACCCATGATTTTTTCAGAATTTTTTGACACTCACAAATATAATTTTCGAATTTTTTAAATGGAGGGAGCACCGGAGCCAGTACAAACCGTTTACGTTTACAGAATTGAACCAATCACGTTCTCGAGAGGCCTGGACAAGCCCATCGTTGGCCAGCCCACAAGTCTCCTCTCTTCTCCGGTTCGTTTCCCCAACCCCGCTCCCCGCGGCAATTGCAGAGCCGGAGGAGTTCCGGGGGTACCAGCGCTTCCGCGTTCATCCGATCATCTCCCGGTTCTCGATCCATTGAGCGCCGCCATGGAATCTCACCACGCCTCGAGGGGCCGCCGCACCGTACGCCTCCATCCGCCTCCGTTTTTTTTTCGTTTTTTTTGGAGACGGGAAGCGGTTCAGATCCGCGTCTCCCTTCGCAATTCCGCTTCTGATGTCCGAGCCTCCGATTTCTGTTGCACTTCTGGCAGCTGGAAGAGATCCGGCAGAAGAGGCCGCCGAGAGGATGCAGCAGCAGCACACAACCCGCCCGCCGCCGGCGCAGCGTCCCACGTCGACCCTTACGGTTGGTCCATCCTTCTCCTACCCTCTCTTCTGGAGCAGCTCGTTGCAGTGTGTGCTTAATAAGCTTCGCTTGGATGCTAACTCTGAGCCGTAACAACGGCGATCAACTGTAGGGAACCAAAGAACCGGAGCAGAGGTTAGTTTTCAGTTTCCTCCCTCCGTCCCTCGTATCCAAGAGCTGGGAGCAATTTCACAAAATTTTAGGCATTGAAAAATCTAGCTTTTGATGCAAATGTGCAGCATCCCTGCTGTTTCTAGACGGTAACTATGGCTTTTTTCTCTTCATCTAAATGCTTAGCTTCTTGCTCGAGTTCAGCAACTTGAAAATGGGAACATGGAATTGGAGAGGGAAAACCAAATGCTGCTGTCCAAGGTATCTCTGTCTGTGATTAGATGTATTTTAGCTACTTGAGGATGGTGAGGTCCTAACACACGCAGCATGCTTCCCCCCAGTTTGCTGAGAAGGAAGTCGAGAAGGATTCCCTGGTTAACAGATTGAATGACCTTGTGAGTTCCATATAGTGTATTGCTAGCCAGTACTTTTGGTGCACCTTAGAGCATCTGATTTTACATCGATGCTAATATTTTGTGGCTTGTTTGTGACTTGCAGGAGAGGAATGTAGTACCCTCATTGAAAAAGGCTTTAAATGACATTTCGTTGGAGAAAGATGCTGCAGTTGTTGCTAAGGTATTCGGCACTTGTTTATCCTTGTTGGGGCATTTCTGTAAGATTCTGCACTCTAATCTGATAATTAGGCAATGCTTGCTTAACCCTCATCATCGCTTCTTACTGGTATGCTAAGTAGGAGGATGCTCTATCGCAACTCAGGAGCATGAAGAAGCGGCTGAAGGAGGCAGAAGAGGAGCAATACAGGGTATGTCTGAAGTTTATGTCTTCCTAGCAGTACTTTCAGTGAGCTAAATGTTGTAATTCAACAGGCAGAAGAAGACTCTGCATCCTTGAGAGCACAGCTGAATACCATGCAGCAGCAAGTAATGAGCAACTCTTACAGCGGATACGCAGTGGAAACATCAAGCGAGCAAACTCTTGCCATGGAAAAGGAGATACAAGATTTACAGGCTCAGCTAAAGGTAGGCTGTGTATCAGGAAAAAAAACGTACTTTCTTAATTAATCCATATAAAAAAAATTGACATCTTGAAAAATGGCAAACACAGCAAGAGTCACTACTAAGGCAACAGGAGCAGCAAAAACTAGCTGAAGAGTCCCTACTCAGGCAACAAGATCAGCAAAAGCTAGCTGAAGAACAATCCCTTGCTGCTTCTCTGGCAGCTGAAAAGCGAGAGATGGAAGAAAAAATTGCTGCATTAACAAAAAAGTCTTCAGGTTTGTAGAACACATAAGGTTCATGTCATATATCAATTGTAAAGTGAGGAAGTGGAACAATTTACTAGTAGTTACCCCCTTAGTCCAGAAATACAAGGCGTATTTTGATTGGTTAACACAAGTCTTTAGAAAAAACAACAATTATCCTGTTATGTAATATATATGACATAAAATGAATCAGTATATCTGTATTTAAAAGTATGTATGATTGTGATTTTGTATCACCAAATGTTAATAGAGTAATGATTGGTCAAAGCCTTGTCTTAACCATACAAAATATGCCTTACAATTTCCGGATGGAGAAAGTAGTACCCAACTCTATTTTTTAGATGTTGTCAAAGGTGTTTTCTTCCATGCTTACCAGTTTGTAGCTTTTATCATTGCTTCCTACCTTCCATGGTTTGCTGATACATACTATGATACTAAAGTTTTTGCTTATTTTATTGCTTTCAAGATTACGCATTTACTTGCTGAAATAAGTTGTCCCTTTCATGCAGAAGAGGCTTCTGAATTTGCTGCACGCAAGGCATTTTCTATGGTAACGCGTCTAAGAAACTTAAGTTCTCTAGTTTCATAAAGAATAATCACATGCACTCTTAATACAATTTGTACTGATCGGATTTTTCGTTATAGCAGCAAGATAGGGAGAAACTTGAAAACCAGTTGCACGATATGGCTTTGATGGTTGAGAGGTTAGAGGGAAGCCGCCAAAAGCTGTTGATGGAGGTCCTTGATGCCACCTTTGTTTTATTTGAAATGAAATAACTTCCTAAGCTGTTGCTAAGTTTTTGCTGTGTTCAACAGATTGATTCTCAATCATCAGAAATAGAAAATTTGTTCGAGGAGAACTCGGCATTGTCAACTTCATACCAAGAAGCTATGTCTGTTACAATGCAGTGGGAGAACCAGGTGTGCTGTCGGCGTTTCCAATCAGTTTGTGCATAAAGATACTGAAACCTTTGTGTGAAACCTGTATCTTGCCTATTGACTTTATTGAAACTTCCAGGTTAAAGATTGTCTGAAGCAAAATGAAGAGCTCCGTCTTCACTTAGAGAAGCTAAGAAGTGAGCAAGCTAGCCTGTTCAAAGCAAGCAATACTAATGTCCAGCTAGATGGGCAAAGTGAGACCAGCATCCCAAACCCACCAGAATTGATCACGGAGAATTTCTCTCTAAAGGTTAGTATCTGAAACTGTCGAAAATGTTTATTGTTGTTTGTGTGATGACCAACTTGTGGTCAAATCCAGATAATATCATATCAGCAATTTACAGTAGCTTTGCACACCACATGTAGGATCAACTCGTCAAAGAACAGAGCATATCTGAGGGGTTATCGGCAGAAATAATGAAACTTTCAGCGCAACTTAGGAAGGCAGTCCAAGCACAGAATAATCTTGCACGCTTGTAAGTGTGCTGCCATTTCTTATATGTTCCTCCCTTTTGTGTAATTAAACGGTTGTCATCTCTCGTGCAGATATAGACCTGTGTTGAAAGACATTGAGGGTAATCTGATGAAAATGAAACAAGAGACTTATGCAACAATCCAATGATTTCACTGATGTATGAGTGCAAACTTCAGCGAGGACATTACTCATGCCACTCTGGATGTACAAGTTTATTACTACCTCCGATCCATAATAAGTGTCGCAGTTTTGAACTAACCCCAGTTCAAAACTGTGACAATTATTTTGGATTAGAAGGAGTACATGCTCTCAAGAATGTATTGCTTGAACTGATGCTCCCTTTCCTGTCTGCCAACATGCGTTAGGCAGTTCTTCATTTATAGAGTTTAATCAGGGTTGTTTTACATGTGCGGCACTGATGTATTCTTTGTTTACTCTGATGTATTTTGTAAACCGAGTGAAAAAAGGAAGCGCACCTGGGCACCCCGGTGGACATTTATTTAGCTTCATTTTGATCATTTGGGTTTGTAGCAAGTGCTCTTTTTTATGCCTGTGCAGACCTCTAGTCATCCATCGTGATGTATTTTTATAATTTAATCAGCCCTATATTTCACCATTTCTCAGTTTTCCATTGTGATGTATTTTTATAATTTAACCAGCCATATATTTCACCATTTCTTAGTCCTTGGGAACGAAAAAAATGCCTTGTGCCTGCTTTATACTTTAATTAAAGAGAAATAACCATGGGGGTAACGGTTTTCCGTGGTATCGTACCATTCTTTCCCATTGCTGTTCAAAGATATGACCGTGCATTCTCGAAGAAAAAAAAGATATGACCGTGGCTCAAATTGGTGATGACTTCGGTGACAACAACTTGTTTAGAGATGATCCCATGTTCATGTACGCATATATATGCTCGCTCGAGTGGCTCAAAAATATATCCAACATATTATGCCAAACGTATTCGTTCTCAACACTAGTAGTGAATAAATCTGAAGAAAATTCTCTTGCATGGCCCCTTATAGAAGACCTAAGTCAACAAACTAATCAAATTAAGATAAGAGCACATTACTCATACGAGATCTACTGTAACTAATCTCCCTGAAGAAAAATTCACCTCTAATTTAGGTAGACTCCGAACAGGCGCACGCGCTTGGCTTCCGGGCTTTGCACGAGCGGCGACGACTCAAGAATGGTGGGGGTTCCTATCATGACCACGGGTGGTTGGTCCGGTTGCACCCTGTTGCGCCGCGGACGCCGCCTCGGCAGCAAGTGTGCTGGCATTTCATCAAACTCCGGGCATGGGACCTGCTGCTGCTGCTGCCTCTCCGTCGTTGCCTGGTTGATCGGACCTGGAACGTCAGCACGACCCTGGTGGCGGCCGCCGCCGCCATAGAGCATAGCACCGATGGCAGCCGGTGGCCACGGAGAGGTGCCGCAGTGCAATTCGGTGGCAGACACGGAGCGTGGTACCCATGCCTCTGGCTGGCGCCGCCTGCAGTCGATGAACAGGCGGCCGTCCGTGGTGCCACGGAAGAAAGAGATGGTGTCCCCGGCGCCGAGGCCCTTCTCCTCGACGAAGAGGCCCCAACGCTTGGTCAGGCACATGTGGTGGGCTTGGTTGCTGCTCCAGTACCACTCCAGGTGCCACTGCTTTCCGGCCACCGCTCGGTCCTCCAAGACGATAAGACCCATGCTGTCTGCTTCCTCGCTGTGTGCCGCCACATCACATCGACGAGCTTCGCGATGTGCTGCCGGGGGATCATGAGCCGATCAAACATACCATCGCCCATGTCGCTCGGCATCATCACCCTGTCGAATAGGTGCTCCATCATGGCGTCCTCGCCGCCGCCATGATCTTTTGACGCCCCTGCCCCATGGATCAAAGCGGGTGCAAATCCCGAACTCAACATCACTCAGCACAGAAGCCGTCGGAGGCTCGATCCTCCTACTTGGCTACTTCACGTCACAAAACCAAGATCGAGTTTTCTCTATTCTTGTTGATCGGTGAAAAAGAAGAGAATATATATAGCATATCTTTAATGATTTTGTGCATTTTTGGAAAGAGATTTGACGACATGATTTCACATGGCTATGAGCTCACCATGAGCTGTAGGCTTAATTTGCCCAATTAATGTGTTTATGCCGTATTTACTGGTTTTTTAGCATCTTCCTGACGTTATGTATAAGTGATTATAGTTAAATTCGTGTCAATTTTACGAGGTTTAAGAAATGACCATGGCTAGGAGATCACGCGGCATAGTATATCTCACGAACTCAATCCCACTGATACAAGGTGCATGATTTGCGTTGCGGCTTGACAATGTTTTTCTTTATAGCTAACATATGTAGATTGTCCCACAATTATAGAAAAATACGCTGAGATAATTTAGAAATTCATCTAAATCCATCAGAAAAACTTTCTGTATTTGAATCTTTCACCACTTGTTTGGTGACTGACACAGCTAACTGAGTCGGCCACACCAACCTGTAGAGATATTACTTGTAGAAATCACCGCAGGAAGGCTTGACAATGTTGGGGGCACAAGAGCACAATAGGAAGTTACTGGATCTCGAAGACGTACATCGCACGAGCACGATTGGTGTTTAATGCCAAAGGCCTTCCGTGACTTCTGTTTCCTAAATTATAAATTTTGCATCCACGTTAATTTAGTGTAACTTTTTATTATTTTTTCCCAAGAAAAATGGAATATCATAAGGCCAGATTTATCAGAATTGCAACTCCAGAGCAGGTTGTAGGGAACCACAAACGCTTTCGTGGAAGAGTTCCCTATCACACATTGTTCTATGTACCTGTGAAGTACCGACCTGAACAGAGAAATGAGTGCCTAAACACAGCCAACTAAACATGTATTCGAATGCCAATCAAGCATCAGTTCATCACGCCGGTCTGATGGAATAAAATTCACGCCATCCAGCACTTGGAGAAGTGAAACTCCCTCTGGTCCAACATCAGGAACAAGCCAATATTTTTCCATTCAGTCCTCACCAAGCATCAGCAATCTTTGTGCTCACACTCAGATTGTTACCATTGGCACCCTCTAAAAACTAAATAAAAATCATCCAATATTTGCTTACAAGCAACAGAGAAACACAGCCTTGGCTTTTCTGTTCTTACCTCAGTAAGTGATACAAGTGCTTTTTAAATAGCGGGAACTTCCAAACAGAAACTCTCACATTCAGAAATGTTTCCTTACTGGAGAAGGAAATCACCCCACATCAATTGGCAACTTCAGCCTTCCATAACCAATATATCTACAGCTACAAGATAGTTTCACACACGGCAGTAACAAGAAAAGGAAAAATTCTGGCACTTGCTATGAAGAGTAACTTTCAGACCAACTGTTAGATATGATATTAATTGGTTTCTTCGGTAGGACTAGCCCGATGCTGCCTTCAAGCCTAGCGCCTGTGTTGATGTCTTGATGCGATTTTGTCCACATGAGAGCCTATATTAGTCATAACAATTGAATGTCACGGGGTAAACCAAAAATTAATGACAAATGATGCTTGCCGTATCATGCAGGATGTCTATGTGATAATCTGGCTGAGATCCAAAAGTGGAACACTGCTAATAAGAGCGGTAGCATTGGCCTAATAAGACCACTATCAAGACTCAAGAGCTAGCAATATTCTTATAAATCAAATCACAATTGTTCACAATTATCCACGTCAAATCTATATTTCGCAAAATTAGTGGTCTGAAGTCCGGAAGGTTCCTAAATGTATGATAGATCCATTCGGCACTTTGTTCACAGTGGCCGCTGACAGGTCAACCAATGAGCAGAAAGAAAGATCAGAAGGTCACAGGGCAGTGTGCAGGGTGGTGACTGTTATAAAACTTACGAAAATCCAATCATGCAGAATAACATTAAATTGACAGTTATTAACAGTGCAACAGTACAAATACGTCTGCAAATAGGCAAGCAGTCTGTTTCATATTCCTAGTTTTCAAACATCTTTAATGGAATAACTAAAAGATATTCAAATATTTTTCTCGGTTCCAGTCCCAGGTGATGTACAACTAGGATTTTGCGTGGTGTCACTGAAGTAATCACGAAACTGTGATACGGGTATTACAGAGAACCAATTTGTCCATGAATAGAACTCCCTAGTCTCTACAGTGTTTTCTAGTAATAACTTATGCGCAGTCATATGATCAAACCATTGCACCATTAGACACAAGTGAGTAGGGCAAGATAGTGCAACTGACCTCAGTAGCCTCTGGAAGAGGAAAGAGCTTCATCATTTCACATTTTGTTTGACCCTATAAATTTGGTTTTTCTCTCAGCGGGTTTCAGAATTTGAAAAGAACACATCAAAGTTTCATCAACACTCATCATTGCCCCAGCATTATCGAATTCACCACAATAGTTGGGAGCAGAGAATATGGTGACCAGTTGTCTGTCAGCAAAAAATTCGTACCCATCCTCGACAACCTGGCAGAAGATGAAATTTGTAAACACCATAATTCCTTAGAAAGTAATAAACAAAAGGATGATGCACTATAGTACTACCTGGTGGGCACGACAAATAAGATCAAGATCATGCTTCAGAAGGAACTCTGTCACTTTGTCATGGCCAAATGTGTACGAGACACCCCTGTCATTCATGCCCCACCCATTGACATCTTTTCCTGGATCAGACCAAAGAAGATCGCATAGTAGACCTGTATCAGGCACATCGGTGGGACGGGGCAAGTTTTTAATCTCATCTAAGTGTCCCAGATCAGGAGAAAGGCCACCATGCATGCATAATATTTTGTCATCAATTAGAGCAGCCACAGGGAGACAGTTAAAACACTCAGTGAAGACCTTCCATAGCCGCACGTTGAATCGCCGCTTGCATTCATCATAAAATCCATATATTCTGTTTATTGAAGCGCACTCATGATTGCCTCGCAGAAGAAAAAAGTTCTCCGGATACTTGATTTTGTAAGCAAGGAGGAGGCATATAGTTTCCAGACTTTGTTTGCCTCGGTCAACATAATCACCTAAGAATAGATAGTTGGCTTCTGGGGGAAAACCTCCGTACTCAAATAGCCTTAAAAGGTCACTATACTGACCATGGATGTCACCTGGAGGCAAATGACAAGGGTGAGTAAAATCAGATGCTAATATGGTAACTACGGAATTACGACTGAGCTACTGATATTTTGAAACTCTGAAGCATACACGCAGCACTACAAAACAGCATTTTGTCAGACCTGACAATGACAAGCATGTTTTAGGATGAAGTGAAGGGCAAGCTAAAAAGATGCCTCTTAGTATAGCTTTATTATATAGAGGAATACCGATAAGAGTACAATATAAGAAAAAATAATGGAAGCAAAGCGGGAAAATAGGTAGTCTAGTCTATTTTAACAACTAGTGTTCTGAATGAACAATTACTTGCTACAAAACTATCTCAGGGTTTGAAGACCTGTAGAAATCCCGTTCCTTAGACACGTCTCACATAGATAAGTGTTGCCAAAAATTGCTGCTTGATTGTCCATAACGTATTGTATGCTTACTTGCTTAGGTAAGCACACTTTATGATACGACCTAGTAACAAGGACATATTCTTGTTTGTAGAGGTGGTTTTGCATGCAAAGTAGGTAAACAGATGACACGCTGATACACAACTGAGATACAAGTATGCAGGATTGAGTTTCTTATGTGCCACACAACCGACAGAATAGCGGTGTAATTAAGCTGGTCACTAAAGGAACTCGCAAGGATATTAAAGGAAACACACATGGCTAGTAAACATCACAGGGTTCTTGATTCATGATTGGGATTTGATTCTAAATTCCCTGCCTAGAGAACGGACAGGAGCCTGACAATGGTCACAACTGCCCAAAGTTAAACTGGAAGCTGCTGAAATCTGTAGATCGAGTCTAGGAAACCTCGAGGGCATATTCAATTTTCAAATAATACGAAGCAAGCAGAATACTTACGATGAAAATCAGCATCACCAAAGAAAAAACACTATAATGATCAATTTGCAATGCCTAGATAGATGTCATAAGTTTCCCGGTCACCAAATATTTATTTATATGGATTGTATATTCATCCAACATACATATTAACTACTGTGACGATAGTAGCTGTTGTAGGTAAGGTAAGAAAATTACGGATGACAATCTCCCAAGGATTTTTAAAAAAAAAATTATGTACACCAACCAATTAGAATCAACAGTAACTATTTATTTGCCCTTAAGAAGTAATTGCTGATTGCACTAGAAAAACTTGTCAACCCTAATTAAGACTGAATCGTTTCTGATGATTGCACTTTGCTGCGGAGCCTCTACCCGTGCAAACACCTTATCAAATGGCAATGGCTTGAATGGATACAACAAAAACTCGAGCGTAATAAACATGATAACGCCCTTATCTCCACTTTCCAACAGAAACAGAAACGCTAAACGAGAAATAGCCTGGTTAATGTCACGACGAATTATTTTCTTTTTAACCCCGCGACATAGCCATGCAATCGCCAGGACCGCCCCTAATACTCCCTGCGTGGCGAGCAAAGCAGATCTACTCTACGGGTGGGGGCGGTGGGGAGAGTCAAAGAGGGCAGGAGAAGAGTGGGACGCACGCACCGCAGATCTTGATGGGTGCCTCGAGCTCGAGGAGGTTGGGCTGGGTGAGGAAGATTTCGCGGGAGGCGGTGCAGAGCTGGCGGATCTCCGATTCGGAGAGCTGCACCTGCTTCCCGGGTCGCGCCGTCCGCACCTCGAGCAGGCGGCGGATGATGTCGTCGAGGAGCGCGGCGTCCATGCCGCTGCCTCCCTGCCCTCCCGCCGCCGGCGCCGCCGCCATCGCCTCCCTCGAGGTGGAGAGAGATCGGTGGAGTTAGGGTTTCGGCGCTTCGGGAGGAGCAGGTGGCCGAGGCGGAGGAGGAGGGGAGGGATTGGGTGGTGGGCCGCCGATAGCTAGATAAACTCGCCTCCTCTCTGTGTTTTGTTTGTTTTTGTCTTCGCTCGGGTAAAAACCTCTCCGCTTGTGTCGTTCCGCGGTGGCCCTGGTTGGTGGGTCCAATGTGTTTTTTTTTAAGCGAAATGGGTCCAATGTGTTATGTGTGTGCCGGACAGGCCGAGTCATTGAACTTTTTTAAAACATATTATTATGTTTAACACAAATTTGAAAACTACTATACAAATTAAATCAATTTCAAAAGTAGTACCAAATTAGCCCTCCGAAAGACAAATGAGGTTGGGCGGGTCCGTATTGTGAAATAATGAAGTGTCGGCCTTTTTACGGTTTTTGGTCGGTACTAAATATAGGCCGAAGGGGGCGTGAGGTGGTGGCGCAGGTGCTTGGAGCATCCACGGTGGGGGGGTGTCAGTGGTGGATCCAAGTGTATGCTTGGGGTACCATCGTGCTACCCCTATAACAAGTTTTTGGGCAGCTCAGGTACCATCGTGCACGTGCCGCCCACCTGAGCCAATGCCTCTTGGCCCCCCTTCATCTCAACTTGGGGTATCGTGTATCTTTCCTTTCAAAAAAATTATTGGTGCATTTTTGCTATTTTATAGAATATTGTTTATGTACAAAAACTGATAACATAAAAATATTGCTGCAAAACGGTGTTAGTCCGGATTAGTGTCTATTCAGATTATGCAAGTTAGGGGCAAAACAATGGGAAAAGTGTCAGAGGGCAAAACACCGGATGGGTGGACCGTACACGGTATGGCGTTGGGCCACTATTTGGGACGTCAGCGATAACTTTGGGCTATTGTGTGGGCCCGTACACGGTATGGAGCTTTTCAACCCCGATTGTTCGGGAAAATACTTGACCCCTCGAGAGTTGCATCATCATATTCTGTCAGGATGTGGCTGTTGGGCCGACCATGATGAGGTGTCTTGTCTATTTGTTCCCGTGCCAGTACAGAGGGGGGACTTTGGCTTGCCCATTGGTGCTCGAGAGGCTGGGCCTGGCTGCGAGGTTAATGCTGGATGGAGCGTGGTTTCTCTGCGGAGAGAGTTGTTTGGTGGAGGCTGAGCTGATTGTATCGTCCAGCTGGCAGTGCCAACCGGCGCTTCTGGTTTTGCCTTTGAAGGGTATCGAGTATCCATAACCCCGTCACTACACTTCCCATCGATTAATACGTTGAGAATAAACAACCACGATTCAAGGGCTCGGTAAAGGGAAGTGTGGCTACGTTGGATCGTAACAGAGAAACATATCCAACTCTACAAAGTCTTTCCATCATAAAAATCCACTATTCCCTCCTAGTTTTACCCGGCGACGCTTCTGGGTAGTGAGACATGTGTTCAGCCATATTCGGCATGGATTGATGGATTATGATGATAACTTCCAATGCAATAAAGATGTTGGTAAGATTGGCTTCTTCTCTAACCAGAAATGCACTGCAGTTGTTCGGATGTTTGGATAAGGAGTTGTTGGTGATCTTGTTGATGAGTACTTGTGCATGAGTGAGTTCACATGCTTTGATACAATGTACAAGTTTTGCAAAGTAGTGATTTAGGTGTTCGGAAGAGAATTCTTGAGAGAACCAAATAAAGGATACAACCAATTGTTATTGATCAATGTTTTGAGGGGCTTTCCTTAGATGCGTGAAAGCATAGATTATATGCATTAGGAGTGAAAGAACTGTCCAATTGCTTGGCGGTGGCCATATAAGGCCATGTTGGAGAGTGCACAACCATAATTGAAGTTGTGGCATCAAAGATCTTTGAATTTGACACACGTTTTTTGGCGTGCCAGGTGGACACAATGTTATCAACGTGTTTCAACGCTCCCCAAGGTTTTCTAGGCTTGCGGAAGGCAATTCCCGAAGGTCAGCTACGAGATCAATGGCCGCCCATACACGAAGTGATACTACCTAGCTGATGTCATCTATCTTCTGTTGTATACATTTGTGAAGATAATCTTCAATCCCTAAGGAGAGAAGATGACTAGGTTTGCTAAAAAACAAGAGAGCGCTAGGAAGGATGTGGAGCGGGTTTATGGTGTCCTCCAATCTCATTTGGCTATTGTTCGTCACCCTGCTAGAATATGGAACGTTGAGACTATGTGTGAGGTGATGACTGCTTATATGATCATGTGTAACATGAATACAGAGGATGTGCGTGATGACAATATCTATAACCATGGGTGGGAATATCGGGAGAGTTGATTGAGTCCGAGGGTGGATCAACTTTCAAACATCTCATCCAAATTCATGATGAAATGTACCATCAGCCAGCTCACGTGACTTTTAAATGATTTTTTGAACATGTGTGGACTTACCTAAGAAACCAGTAGTTCTATCATCTCAATTGTTTTTTTTAAATGATAGTATGACAGTGTTTTAACTTATTTGGTTGTGAACTAAGTTATTTGAATTTAGTGTCATTTATTTAATTGTGTGAATTTATTGATTATATTTTTTTAACGGATATGACGGATCAAATGGGTCGTCGTCCATTGGGTGCCATGGCCAGAAAAAGGCCGGATACTTGGCTCCATTTTATGTGAGACCGGTTAAAATAAACATGGAAAAAATAGGAATTTATATCGCCGCTAATAGCACGCTATAGCCTGCTGTGAATTGTCTAGCTAAATAAAATTATGTAGAATGTCTTATTAATAGCATGTTATAGCTAATAACATATTTCAATGCCGACGTTGTTTTGCTATAGCGTGCTATCCGCGCAGCAACATGTGTGTGTCTTCTTGAAGGTGCTGCTTGGTACTCGTCGATTCGTTGCTAGGAGTGTGGTGGTACTTCGACGGAGAGGGCGCAGCGGTTGCGAGTCACCGTAGTTTAGTCTATCCGCCTATGTCTTATTTTATTTACTCCCTCCGACCCGAAATAGTGGTCGCGCCGTAGTTTTTGCAAAAAAAAACCTGGTGTTTTTCACCTGAAGACACGAGTGCTCCCGCAGCCTCTCCTTCCTCTCCGACCCGATGGCGCTCTGCTCCGCCCCGTCTGTAACAGCCCAATGTTGAAAACCTGAAAAATCTGTGTAATTTTTCCACTTTTGTGTTCCTTGCATCATGGCTTCATGCATCATGTTGTTGTTGCTAGGGAATTGTGCTAGGGAATTGTTGAGGTTGCTAGGGAATTGTTGTGGTTTGGCACCACTTCCAACAAAATGCTAAATTTGCTTCAACAAATTTCAAAACCGTGGAAGCACTCAAGCTTACAAAACACAAATACTTGACCTCTCCTATTTGTCAAGAAAGTTCCAAGAGCTCCAAAATAATATAAACGAACCCTATGAACAGAATTGGTCCAAACAATTTTATTTTGAGACGCCAATTTTTGTGGTGCTTCTATACTATATGGGGAGGCTACTAGAATTTTCTCATATTTTTATAAAATGTTTTGGTGCCTCAATTAAATCAGAGAAACGCTACTGGTTTTAAAAGAAACAGAAAAGGGCTTCTTTGTAATTTGAGGAGGACCTATCTGTGATGGTAAAGAGTTTACGAGGGGGTTTTCACAAAATTTCCTTTCTTCTTCGTTCTGTAGCGACCGCGCGAGCTCGCTCGCGCCGGACCAGCTCGTGGCGCTGCCGCGTGCACGCCGCGCCCGGGCCTCCTTCTGCCCTCTCCACCTGCGAGGAAGAGAAGCACGGAGCCCCACTTGCCCTGCTCCCCCTCGCTCCTCTCTCACCTGCTCCCCATTTTCTCTCCCCGCGAGCCGCACTGAAGCTCGAGCTCCGCCGCCGCATCGTCGACGATTGAGGGCTCCCCAAGCCCAGCCATGACCACCAGAGGCTTCGCCGCGTCGTCCTCAACCTCCCTGCCAACGGAATCGAGCCGAGGCGCGAGGAGTTGCCGCCACCGTGCTCTTCTTCTTGGACTCCGGCCGAGCTCCGCCCCGCGATTTGTCGTCGATTCCGTCCACCTCCGTCTCCGCCGGGCAGCTCCACGGGTCCAGGGTGAGCATGCCGTTCTCCGAGACCTCCCCGTTCCCTTGCTAGCTCGATTGTTCGCCGAATCCCAGGTTTGCCTCCGCGTCGGATATTCCGGGTCGACGCCGACCGGATAATCTGAGCAATTCCAGTGCGGTTAGGCATTAGGTCCTTAATCGTATTTTTCAGCACTCCAATTTTGATCGGAATTTCCGAGTGAGAGCAAGCATCGGATCATCCGAGTTTAACCAGTACGAAAAGTTTGAGTTTTTCTTCCCGTCGGATTATCCGAGTTAAAATAAATTCGGATATTCCGAAATTGTTCAGGAGCTAATAAATTCCCTAATTCATCTTCCTCAAATCTAAAAAATTAGTTTCACTGGTTGTTTAACAGAATTTATAAAAGGGATAGATTTTAAAAGAGGGAGTTTATAAGAATAAAATGTAATAGCGTGTATTTTCTTTGGAGCATCAGAAAAATGCGTGTTTTATACCAAAGTGTCCAGGAAATCGGGAACTATCTATTAAAATCAATAACATGAATATTCGATTACGAGAATGTGTTAATCTCCTGAACATTGCATCGGCACCTGATCATGTCATTTCATCGGCAAGTTAACCCTAGGGGTCCAACCACCTTAATCAACAAGTAACGGTGATTCATGACCTAACTCCACGGTATATCCGGGATGCGCCCCTCTAAGCACCCGAACTCCGTTTAATCTGAATAGTTGAATCATCCTCGTCTCGAGGATTTAAAATGTCATGTCATCATGTGTTTGCGCATTGCATCTGTTAAAACTTGTGTGGTGATTGATTGCTCCTCCGTTGCTATGCTTCGATAGATCAAGCAGCCGGGGTCACGCCTCAATACCCCGAAGACCCGTACTACCAGCACGCTAATCCAGGCAAGCGTAATCCCCCTCTGAGCATGTCTTATCCTATTTTTCGCAAATATTTTCTCCACTATAATATTGCATGCGGTTCCAAATGTCAATTTGCTTGGATTAGAGTATCCTATAGTTGCATTAAGATTCCGATGCCAATTACATGTTTCCCCTCCTATTATCCATAGGATTGTATTGTTGGCCTGAAATACTTAACTATGCAATGTTGATGCTTAGCCATGCTTAGTTAAAATGCTTAGCAGTCCGGTGGATGTTTCATGGTTGGAAACAGGTGACGAGATGTACAGATGATGGGGGAGAATTGTGGTGACGGATAATAAAATGCTTAATGGTGGGGATGAGAGGCCACATGGGATGTGGTAGGTTGTCTCGTTCTCGCCGCCTAAGTGCGAGTTCTCGCCTACGAGCCAAGTTGAGCGTGCAACCATGCGTGGGCATATGGAACCTCGTCGACCGACTAACTTGTGGCGGACTAGCCGAGGGTCCTCTAGTTTGGCTTTCCATTTGCGCGTGTGTGGAAGATGGTGGCCAAGACTGAGATGAGGATGGTTGTGTCAGGAAAATAAGTGGCCGCGGGACAGGGTGCGAGAAGGTACCTCTTGTCCTACCGCCACTGATGATCCTGGGTTAGTCTTAAGCGAGGTAAAGGTCGTAGCCGCTCCCACCCAGCCGGCTTTCCCCGGAAGAGGCTAAGAGCTAGGCAATGGGCCGGATGGTACGCATGGATAAGGAGCTGGGAGGTCCCTCGGGAACCTGGCGACTTTCACATTGTACACCTCTGCAGGGATAAATCTTTTCGAAAAGCCGTGTCCGCGGTTATGGACGACTTGGTGACGGATTCAGAGATCATAGAATAACTTTAACGGAATGACTAAAAACTGGGTACTAGAGGTACCACTCAAGATTGAAAGGTGAGCTTCCTCGAGGGTGATTCGGGGAGGTGCCTTTGATGAACAGGTACAATGGTTGATGATGGTTGATGATGAGTAAGGTGATGAAAGAAAGAGTTATTCCTTACCCCTTTTAAAAATATTTCTGATTAGTCGATGCCTTTGGGGTTATGTTTTTTATAAATAAAATCAGCTTTATGCAAACAGCCATAAAACCTTGAAAGCCAATTCATCGAGCATATATTAGCTCTTAATCTTGCGAGTTCGTCGAACTCAACGTCGTTTGCTTATTTTCAGGAGAGGACTTCACCGACCTCGAAGGTGGGTTCTTTGTGGACATCGACGAGTAGTCTGGGGTTCCCAGGTGGCAGCTTGGGACATCCCGGAACAGCTGGCACTGGATGTTTATTTGTAGGCCTCTTAGGCCATAATCTGGATCTTGTTGTTTAGAACAACTTAATTTGCTTCCGCTTGTTGTAATGTTGGGTCTGTGACCTCTGTTTGTCATTTGCTATCTTTCTCTATTATAAGAGTTGAACTATATGATTTGTGTCGTAGAGTCTGTGATGTGCCAGTTGTTCCACAAGTCTTGATCTCTCTATTATGCTTTGATAGTGTGTCTGGTGGTATCGGATAACCGGAGACACAGTAGCACTGTATAACAGTCGGGTCGGGCGCCACAAGTTGGTATCAGAGCAGTACTGCCTGTAGAAACCCTTCTACTGGTCGATGTTGAGTCTAGTGTTTGTGAAAATATTTTTAACTTAAAAATGAGTTGTGAAAACCATCTTAGGATTCTTTTTACTCCTTATTGGTTACACTCTAATCTCGGAGCAATCTTACCTCGATTTGACTTTAAAGGTTTTACTCTTCGTCTGTTACTTCAAAATGAGTAGTATAACGGGGTTGGGTTCGACCTTTAGTGTTATGTGTCCAGTTGCTCCCGCTGCGAGACAATCAAAATCAACTCAGATGTTTCCACCGAGTCTGATCGTTTGTTCCTTTCTTCGGGTTGTAACCCAAGGTCTTGAACCGAAGGTCCGGATTGTGCTGTGATTCTGGCATGTTGGATTGTGTGGGTTGTTACCCATGTGATCGTTATGCTATTTATGATTCTCGACACATGAAGCTCACCTTTAACCCAAGTCCTTTATGTGGTTTGTGTGGTAAATGGTTGAACCTTAATTTCCCACACCTCAGCTGACTATGTAACTTCAGCTCTCCCTTAGCCTTGTTTTAGGTTCTGTCTTGGAACCATCGGGGTTACGACCAAGATTCCCCTAGCGAGTCTCCCAACTATGTTCATGACTCTTCTGCATCTCTCCTTTTTGGGCATGGTTATCACAATTGAGTAATAACCGGTGCATCTTCAACATCTTAGGACTCTCCTGAGTATGTTTCGTACTCTGATTTGCTTCACAACATTTGTCTGTCCGTGGACAGTAAAGTTTTATCGTGCGTTGGTATGTTCCGATGCAAGTCACTCTCTTGGTCCGTTAAGACTTCCCGCTTCGTCCTGTTAGGAGAAACAAACTCCAGTACCTTGTCCACTCCTCGGGCTAGGTCAAAGTTTTGTATTCCACAGAATAAGAGGTTTATTAGTCTCTGTTTCTGTTCCATCTTAGAGAAGCACGATATCTTCGTATAAAGAGTGTGCACTCGTGCTGAGTGTCATGATCCTCTTGATGAAGTGATGCTCTTATTCCTCGTTACTCCGAGTGACTTGTTACTCGAGAAGGATAAGTCGTGAGCAATGATGTGGCTATCGGATATTCTTAGCAGTTCTTAATGTGCGGAAATCCAGGGATATCCATTGCCCTCCTTAGCATGATTGGTTAGCCAATCAATAAGCTTAGTTTGACAGTGCTACCAAGTCAGTTGGCTCTGATGCACTCCCTCAGTCAAAGAGCTAGGTTCGTGCCGAAGCTCCCAAGACCACCTCGTTGTGCCTTGAAAGGCATGATCCTCTCTTGAACTCCAGATCCACCGGTATGTCGTGATATCCTATATGTGGATCGTGATATTCTGGAGGTCTTTCCATAAGTATCGCCAGGTTGTCACCTGACCGTGATGTTGAGCTTATGAATAAGCTGGTTCTCTGAACCACTTCCTTCTCCAAGAAAATCGTGCTGGATGTCCAGAATTATTCGGTTGAGTTTAAACAACTTGGAGAGTCGAAAGACAAGAGCTCTACCTCGATATCGTTCCTTCTCAAAGGGGTGTCTAGTCTGTCCGTGTTGAAGCTAGGTGGTATTTCCTTTGTGGATATGCTATCCTACAAATCTTTTGATTTGAATTGGGCTATCGTCAAATCAAACTTAGGCTAGCCTACTGAATGCATTAGTCTGACCAATACTTATGCCTCGTTCTGGTGAAATATGAGTCTACCGTCTTGGAGTATCTGGATAAGTTTGTGGTTGAGCCCATCAGCTACCTTCTTATCTTCTCCATGTTTGAGGAGATTCATATTGGATATTGGGTGTTAGCATTGGAAAATTGTTGGAACTAACTTTGTGTCATCACAAGGTATGTGTTCTGGAAGTTAGAAGTGACTTTCCCTGGTTCACGTGCAATTGCTGAAAGATGCCGTCGTGGATCTGAGTGAATTGTCTGGTTCCCCGAAATCATCTCAACTCGATCAAGCATGTGTAGAACATTCTCGGAATGGAATGTTGTTACCTCCATCCGATGAGAATTTCATCTATGCAACCAAGTCACTGGTTGAATTGTTCCAGAAAGAGAGGAAGTTTGAGAACTTCTTTTTGTCCTTGTTGGTGTTTCCCCAGCAGAGACTAAATGGTGTATTGTCGCGAGTAATCCCAGTAGGTGCTGATACCCTCTGATAAGTTGCTAATACACGAGTTCCGCCATCTCGTTCCTCCTTGGAGTTTGACATTGTAGTCCAACTCTTGCGGTCCTAGCAATTGTAACCGTTGGTATGCTTTGCAAGGAGTTCCTATTCATACATGTTGAGTCTGAGGTATCTCTACACCTGACCAGATCTAAATCTCAATCAGAAGCGATAGTTGGTGATCCTCAAGAAGTTTGTCCCGATGTCGGGGACATCAAGAAGTTTTCCCGGTATTGTCATTCCCGGAGTTTCTGAAGTTCTCTCGATCTAGCTTTCCGATCCTTCTCCAGTGATCTGAAATGCTCCTCCGTGAGGAAAGTTCTACTCAAGCTGTTTGGTGGAAGTTGCCTCTTCATTCGGTTGGAATCTTGTTTAACCTTCGTCTTCAGAAATTAAAGGCCTTGTGCAAAGTTCATATTCTGAATCGTTTGAGAAAACAGTTGTCTGCCAACCGGAAACTTCTGATCAATCTCCCGTCAAACGCTTGTGTCTCCTAACTGTCAACTCAAGGGATGCTTGAAGTCTCATCCTAAGTTCTACTAGGAGGTACTCGGTCGTGGTATCTCCACCAAGATCCATCCTCCCGGCGAGGTTTCCTTCTTTCCGATGGTGTACGTTGATAGTGACCTCGAAGTGAAGCCGATGAAGATCTTCATGATGCCCTTGGTCAACCTCTTCGAGAAAGAAGCCACCTGAAGCAAGAAGATCGTGTAGTACCGTTGTAACCCTTTTTCCCTCTTTCCTACTCTAAGAATCTCAGAACGAGATTCCTGTAAGGAGGGTAGATTTGTAACAGCCCAAAGTTGAAAACCTGAAAAATCTGTGTAATTTTTCCACTTTTGTGTTCCTTGCATCATGGCTTCATGCATCATGTTGTTGTTGCTAGGGAATTGTTGTGGTTTGGCACCACTTCAAACAAAATGCTAAATTTGCTTCAACAAATTTCAAAACCGTGGAAGCACTCAAGCTTGCAAAACACAAATACTTGACCTCTCCTATTTGTCAAGGAAGTTCCAAGAGGTCCAAAATAATATCTTGCACTTGCTCCAAATTGTTAAAGGAGCAACATTTTGAATTCTAGCAAAATGCTATAAACGAACCCTATGAACAGAAGTGGTCCAAACAATTTTATTTTGAGACGCCAATTTTTGTGGTGCTTCTATACTATATGGGGAGGCTACCAGAATTTTCTCATATTTTTATAAAATGTTTTGGTGCCTCAATTAAATCAGAGAAACGCTACTGGTTTTAAAAGAAACAGAAAAAGGCTTCTTTGTAATTTGAGGAGGACCTATCTGTGATGGTAAAGAGTTTACGAGGGGGTTTTCACAAAATTTCCTTTCTTCTTCGTTCTGTAGCGACCGCGCGAGCTCGCTCGCGCCGGACCAGCTCGTGGCGCTGCCGCGCGCACGCCGCGCCCGGGCCCCCTTCTGCCCTCTCCACCTGCGAGGAAGAGAAGCATGGAGCCCCACTTGCCCTGCTCCCCCTCGCTCCTCTCTCACCTGCTCCCCATTTTCTCTCCCCGCGAGCCGCACCAAAGCTCGAGGTCCGCCACCGCATCGTCGACGATTGAGGGCTCCCCAAGCCCAGCCACGACCACCAGAGGCTTCGCCGCGTCGTCCTCAACCTCCCTGCCAACGGAATCGAGCCGAGGCATGAGGAGTTGCCGCCGCCGTGCTCTTCTTCTTGGACTCCGGCCGAGCTCCGCCCCGCGATTTGCCGTCGATTCCGTCCACCTCCGTCTCCGCCGGGCAGCTCCACGGGTCCAGGGTGAGCATGCCGTTCTCCGAGACCTCCCTGTTCCCTTGCTAGCTCGATTGTTCGCCGAATCCCAGGTTTGCCTCCGCGTCGGATATTCCGGGTCGACGCCGACCGGATAATCCGAGCAATTCCAGTGCGGTTAGGCGTTAGGTCCTTAATCGTATTTTTCAGCACTCCAATTTTGATCGGAATTTCTAAGTGAGAGCAAGCATCGGATCATCTGAGTTTAACCAGTACGAAAAGTTTGAGTTTTTCTTCCCGTCGGATTATCCGAGTTAAAATAAATTCGGATATTCCGAAATTGTTCAGGAGCTAATAAATTCCCTAATTCATCTTCCTCAAATCTAAAAAATTAGTTTCACTGGTTGTTTAATAGAATTTATAAAAGGGACAGATTTTAAAAGAGGGAGTTTATAAGAATAAAATGTAATAACGTGTATTTTCTTTGGAGCATCAGAAAAATGCATGTTTATACCAAAGTGTCCAGGAAATTGGGAACTATCTATTAAAATCAATAACATGAATATTCGATTACGAGAATGTGTTAATCTCCTGAACATTGCATCGGCACCTGATCATGTCATTTCATCGGCAAGTTAACCCTAGGGGTCCAACCACCTTAATCAACAAGTAACGGTGATTCATGACCTAACTCCACGGTATATCCGGGATGCGCCCCTCTAAGCACCCGAACTCCGTTTAATCTGAAT
Source organism: Poa pratensis (assembly GCA_947311845.1). Taxonomy (NCBI): domain Eukaryota; kingdom Viridiplantae; phylum Streptophyta; class Magnoliopsida; order Poales; family Poaceae; genus Poa; species Poa pratensis. The sequence goes on along the minus strand of CAMZMU010000073.1, from coordinate 25,735,247 downwards.
AGTTGAATCATCCTCGTCTCGAGGATTTAAAATGTCATGTCATCATGTGTTTGCGCATTGCATCTGTTAAAACTTGTGTGGTGATTGATTGCTCCTCCGTTGCTATGCTTCGATAGATCAAGCAGCCGGGGTCACGCCTCAATACCCCAAAGACCCGTACTACCAGCACGCTAATCCAGGCAAGCGTAATCCCCCTCTGAGCATGTCTTATCCTATTTTTCGCAAATATTTTCTCCACTATAATATTGCACGCGGTTCCAAATGTCAATTTGCTTGGATTAGAGTATCCTATAGTTGCATTAAGATTCCGATGCCAATTACCTGTTTCCCCTCCTATTATCCATAGGATTGTATTGTTGGCCTGAAATACTTAACTATGCAATATTGATGCTTAGCCATGCTTAGTTAAAATGCTTAGCAGTCCGGTGGATGTTTCATGGTTGGAAACAGGTGACGAGATGTACAGATGATGGGGGAGAATTGTGGTGACGGATAATAAAATGCTTAAAGGTGGGGATGAGAGGCCACATGGGATGTGGTGGGTTGTCTCGTTCTCGCCGCCTAAGTGCGAGTTCTCGCCTACGAGCCAAGTTGAGCGTGCAACCATGCGTGGGCATATGGAACCTCGTCGACCGACTAACTTGTGGCGGACTAGCCGAGGGTCCTCTAGTTTGGCTTTCCATTTGCGCGTGCGTGGAAGATGGTGGCCAAGACTGAGATGAGGATGGTTGTGTCAGGAAAATAAGTGGCCGCGGGACAGGGTGCGAGAAGGTACCTCTTGTCCTACCGCCACTGATGATCATGGGTTAGTCTTAAGCGAGGTAAAGGTCGTAGCCGCTCCCACCTAGCCGGCTTTCCCCGGAAGAGAGCTAAGAGCTAGGCAATGGGCCGGACGGTACGCATGGATAAGGAGCTGGGAGGTCCCTCGGGAACCTGGCGACTTTCACATTGTACACCCCTGCAGGGATAAATCTTTTCGAAAAGCCGTGTCCGCGGTTATGGACGACTTGGTGACGGATTCAGAGATCATAGAATAACTTTAACGGAATGACTAAAAACTGGGTACTAGAGGTACCACTCAAGATTGAAAGGTGAGCTTCCTCGAGGGTGATTCGGGGAGGTGCCTTTGATGAACAGGTACAATGGTTGATGATGGTTGATGATGAGTAAGGTGATGAAAGAAAGAGTTATTCCTTACCCCTTTTAAAAATATTTCTGATTAGTCGATGCCTTTGGGGTTATGTTTTTTATAAATAAAATCAGCTTTATGCAAACAGCCATAAAACCTTGAAAGCCAATTCATCGAGCATATATTAGCTCTTAATCTTGCGAGTTCGTCGAACTCAACGTCGTTTGCTTATTTTCAGGAGAGGACTTCACCGACCTCGAAGGTGGGTTCTTTGTGGATGTCGACGAGTAGTCTGGGGTTCCCAGGTGGCAGCTTGGGACATCCTGGAACAGCTGGCGCTGGATGTTTATTTGTAGGCCTCTTAGGCCATAATCTGGATCTTGTTGTTTAGAACAACTTAATTTGCTTCCGCTTGTTGTAATGTTGGGTCTGTGACCTCTGGTTGTCATTTGCTATCTTTCTCTATTATAAGAGTTGAACTATATGATTTGTGTCGTAGAGTCTGTGACGTGCCAGTTGTTCCACAAGTCTTGATCTCTCTATTATGCTTTGATAGTGTGTCTGGTGGTATCGGATAACCGGAGACACAGTATCATTGTATAACAGTCGGGTCGGGGCGCCACACCATCCCTCGCCGCCTGCTCCGCCCGTCTCGCGCCTTCTGCTCCGCCCCTCCCTCTCCTTCCTGCTCCGTCCCGTCCCGCGCCGCCTTCTCTCCTCGTCTCCCCCAAGGACCCAAGGACGAGGGAGATCAATTCTTTTTTTCCCCCAAGATCCTAATTTTGCCCTTGTTGACCTCCGGCGGCCGGGCCGTGGAGGAGCACGGGGACGGCGACCTCGTCGCGGAGGCTCACGGGTCAACGCCATCCTCGCCTCCAGCGACACGGAGCAGCTTACCTCCACGTCGCCTGCTGTCTTCGGCGGAGGCAGGGGAGGCGGCAGGGGCGGAGGCAGGGGAGGCGGCAGGGGCGGGCCCGGCATGAAGGGCGGGAGCAAGGTGGTCGTCGTGCCGCACAAGCACGACGGCGTCTTCATCGCCAAGGTCAAGGAGGACGCGCTCTGCACCGGTAGAAGCTCGTCTCTGTCCAGGCAACTTCTCGAGGTAAACTTTTTCTGTGACCAACTAGTGAGTTGATGAACTACTGGTCTGTGGTACCCGTGTAGTGCTTTGCTTGTGGTGCTTCTGTAACATTTGAGGAAGATGATCTAGCTAGTGGCTGTGGTTGTGGTGATAATTGTTTGTGCTACCCGAAATATGAACTCAAGCTAGTAAATCATGTATGCCTTTGCTTAATTTAGTGGGTTTGTGTTCCCCTTGCCTATGATGCATAGGCTAAGGCTATAGTTTAATAAGAACATATGTTGTGCTTGCTTCTTTACTTCCCTGTGATGCTCTAGCATAGCATCACTATGATCTGTGTTGTGAGCTAGCTTGTGTTCTGAATATCTTGCAAACCTTTATGATCTGTGTTGCAGCTTTATTTGTTTGTATCGTTGTTACGGTACCAAATCATGAATATCAATGTCAATGATGATGGCCATCAGAGGCAGCTATATCTGAGGCAAACATGATTGCTCTCCTGTTGCAAAGCACTTATAATTTACAACATAATATACTCCACAATTGTTTTGCTCTAGTATTACACGCAAGCTAATTTAGGATGACTAGCTGTTTGTTTTGCTTCAGTCCTCATGTGAACCAGGCCTCATGCTTGCTTGTGCCTTCCTGGCCTTCTTGTATTGCCCTTCTTCTTCTCCTCCTCTTCTTCTCTTGATCCTCTTCTTCTCCTTAGGCTTCTCTACATCTACTATTGGTTGTTTTCCCCTCCTCTTCTCCTGCTTAGGCTTCTCTTCTTCTATTCTTGGTTGTATTGCAGCTTCAAATTCGCCTATTTGTGCTTCCCGGATGAGATCAAGTTTCTGCAAATAGTAAACATAAAATTATGTTAAGATGAGATCAAGTTTCTGCAAATAGTAAACATAATTACAAGCAATAAGATATTGACATACACTCTTGACTCGACGGCGTGGACGGACAATGCTTGATGGGTCCTTCAACCATGTGGCATATTCTTTTCCTGCGATCATTCTGTCATCATCTAGGATTACTTGGGACTTTCCTTTTCTCTTTGATGCTTTCTTTGCTTGTTTATCCTTCATCTTCTCCTCCTCATTCTCCACTTGTTGTTTTTCATAGTCGGCTATTAGCTTTAAGGTTTCTTCATATAGTTTGCTATCAACCTCTAGTGTGTTAGGCAACTTTCCCTCTTTTATTAGCTTGTCCTTGCCCATGTGGGGTGGCTTATATGTGTTTCCACCTTGGTCTTTCATTATCTCCACCAGGACAGACTGCAAGGTGACATACACTTTGGCAAGTGTCTTCACCTCATATGCATCGTAAGCTTGTTCGACTGTTTCTATCAGTTCTTTGAGAGTGTTAGGTGCACTCTGAAATGCCAGGATTGGATGGAGCTGAAGAAGCAAAGATCCAAAACATTAACATCTGTCGAGTTAGGAGGTTGGAAAGTCAACCTAATATCCAGTCCTGAAGCTTTTACGGCGGTCAGAAATACAGGATCATCAGGCTGAACATGCGTTCTAGCATTGTCCTGTTGTATCCATATTGTTCCCACATCTCCATCGTCAGGCCACACTTCTACAATTGCTGGAATTACCTTCTCACAGAGGTACTCCCGCATGACGTCTCTAGTAACATTGAGGTTCTTTAGTTCCATCGTGCCTTTTGTCCTATACTTCGAGTTGTATTTGGCTGCATCTTCTGTGACAAAAGCCCAGATGCCTACCTTTCCGTCAAATGTCACATTTCCTTGCGCATCATGTCTAGGTCTTGCAACCACAGTTAAGAACATCACCTTCCCGATGCTGTTTTTGTTATGGATAGTGCGAACTGGCTCTGGTTCTTCTCGTGTTAGGTAGTACGTCCTGTCTCGCTTAGTCATATCAAACATTTTTCGTCCATATGCATTATGTTCCCATCTTTATGAACGAAAGCTTTGCTTCTAATATTGTTGCTTCATCGACCATTGAGATGCAATATATGAGCCTTCTAATTCTGTTTTCCAAAGTTAGATGTGGTTTCAGGCTATTGGTATGGCGCCTTAAATCGCCCCACGCCAACCTCCTTTGCAGTGTTGCGAAAGGGATATCAAGGGACCTTGCCAGCCCCCTCAATGTACCCCTTTTGTTCAGTGCAACTTTAGGCACCCTTTCATCCAGATTAAGCTCTCTCCTCTTTCTTCCGCACCTGCCCTTCCGCTTATTTGAGAAATCAAGCGCTTCATTTCTGCCCTCTTGATCTATGGCCTTCTTCCATATCTTCTCGACAGATCTAAGGCTTATTCCCAAAAGTTGAGCCACAACTTCTTTATCCGCCTTGAAAGGACACGGATGTCGCCTAGAGGGGGGGGGGTGAATAGGCGATTAAAATTCTTTGCGGTTTAGGCTTGAATAAATGCGGAATAAAACTAGCGTTTAATTTATCAAGCACGAAACCTAAACAAGCTAGGTTAACCTATGTGCACCAACAACTTATGCTAAACAAGATAAACAAATATGTGATAGCAAGATATATTACTTCAAGCTCGATGGCTATCACAAAGTAAATAGCATAAGTAAGAAGCTCGGGTATAGAAATACCGAGGCACTTGGAGACGATGATTTATCCCGAAGTTCACTTCCCAATGGAAGCTACGTCTCCGTTGGAGCGGTGCGGAGTCACAAAGTGATCCCCGAATAGCCGTCAAATGGCACACCGTAATCTCCTTCGTGCCTCGACCAATGCGGAGTGCCACGAACCACTATGGGACACTTGAGGGTGGTCACCGAACCCGTACAAGGATGAGGCACACTCCACAACTTAATTGGAGGCTCTCACCGAATTCCCGCGGCTTCTAAAGCCACAAGAATCACAAGGTTGGGGCGCGACTCCACAACTTAATTGGAGGCTCCCAACTATCCCGCGAGCCACCAAAACTCCGAGATCAACAAGGACCGTCTAGGGCACTCCAAGTACCCAAGAGGACAAGCTCTAGGGCACCCCAAGTACCCAAGAGTAACAAGCTTCTCAACTTCGATTTCCACGTATCACCGTGGAGAACTCAAACCGATGCAAGAAGGCAAGACCACTAGAAGTGGTCAAATCCTTCACTCCCAAATCACACCAAAAGCAACTAATGCTTGTGGGGGAGAAGAGAGGAAGAACAAGGAAGAACTCAACAAATGGAACTTCAAGATCACGATCTACTAGGTTCCCCTCACTTAGAGAAGGAATGGATTGGATGAATATGTAGATCTAGATCTCCTCTCAAATTCCCTCAAAGATATGCAAGAATCATGGGAGGGATTGAGAGGAAGGCAAACTTTTCCAAAGGTCAACAATGGAGGAGAGAGAGGGGAAAAGCTAGCTCAAGGGATGAGAGAACCGTTGAGGAAGAAACCCCCTTAAAAAGGTCCTCTCAAAAATCTGCCCGTTGCAGACGAAAAAGGCCGCAGCGGTAGTACCGGCCCGATCCCGGTAGTACCGAGCCGCGTTGACTCGAGGAAGAACGAAGGCCAGTCAGCGCACCCTGACTCGGCGCGCAACGGTAGTACCGGACTACCTGGCCCGGTAGTGCTCCCTTCCAGGTAGTACCGCGCCACTACCGGGGCAACTACCGGGTTAAAACTTCAAGAGGCAGAGAGCCATCCGGAGATGCGGTACTGGGCCCGGTACTGCCCGCGGTAGTTCCGCAAGGGGTCACCCGGTAGTACCGGGCGAGGGTCGGTACTACCGGCCAAAGAAGAAACTACAGAACCAGGAAAGGAGAACCGCAATAACTTTTGCAAGGAAGCTCCAAACGAGATGAATCCAATTCTGTTGGAAAGGTAGCGACAAGAGTTGTACTACAAAAAGTGGAAATATTAAGGGTCACAAATATAGAGGGGATACCACACATGGGAAGGTGTGGACCCTATCTCGAAGGTGGACCGATAATATTTCCAACCAGAAAACGTAACAAGTTTTCCATACGAAATCTGTTTTCGGAGAACTTGGGCTTGTCATGAAGATCACAACAAGCACCAAAACCCAACAAGGAGAAAATCCAAATAATAACCAAGAAAGATGATGAAGGCAAGTATGCAAAGGTTTGAGCTCTCTCCAACTGATACGCTAAAGCTCAATCGAGAGCCCCTCTTGATAGTACGGTATCTATCCTATAACCCGGTCTCCCAACTAGTACCACGAGACCGGTAAAATAGAAACCCTATCATACCTTTGCCTTGCGCATTCCACTTGAGCTAGATGACGTCGATCTTGATCTCTTCAAGTGGACCACCTTTCTTGATTGCGCTTCGCTTGGTGAAGACTCAAACATTGCTCCCCCATACTCCACTATGGGAGAGCCTCTCTTAGGCACATCTTCACATGAACATTATCTCTAAATGGGTGGCAAGCTTCAAGCTTAGGATTTCTTCGAGATGCTCCTCTTGAACTTGCGCTTCTCAACATTGATGACGATCACCACTTAACGTCATCGATCATGGGCCATATGAAATCTTCATTTGATGCAAGCCCATGGAAAGATACCTAACCACACATAAATGCTACACACATATCATGGGTTAGTTCACAAAGCTATATGGACAATTGCTTACCATACCAAGAGATACATGATCCCACTTGGTACATCTTGTAGCTTTGTGTGTTGATCAATACTTGATCAACCTTGTATCTTTTCTTCTCTTTTCAATAGATGATGTCTTGAAGATAACCATGAATGATCACATAATTCTTTTCTTCAAGACATACTTGCAATATGCTCAACTCGATGATCTTGATGCCAAATACTTCATTATATCAATATATTCATGGCATCAACCTTGAATCCAACATATGGAGTTCAAGCATGGTCTATGGACAAACACTACAAGTAAAACTCAATGCAACCATTAGTCCATAGGGATTGTCATTAATTACCAAAACCACACATGGGGGCGCCATGCCCTTTCACGCCTTCACCACTGGTCTATCTTTTCCTAGAGCTTTCAGTGCAATATATGCTGCAAATTTAGAACTCTCCGGCACATCTTTATGGTGCCTTTGCACACCATGTTCTTGCTCTTCTTCTTCTGGAATGTGGTCTGCCTCGACAGCATGTTCTTGTTCTTCTTCTAGTGGAATGTGAGCAGCTTGCTCTTCTTCTTCTGGAGTATGTGGACTGAAGTTGAGATCCAGCTCTTGTGGAGGAGTTAAGTTGATATCAAAGAGGACCATCTTGTCCTATGGTGGACTGGGCAACCTGCAGAAAACCAGAAACTTAGTTAAACAATACATATCAGTAAAAGGTTAAGCAAGATAGTAAATACAGGCAGAGGTAGCAGGGTAAGAACTAAATGTAACATGACAAGCACCACTGGTCTTTGTTGGTTCATATTTCTTATTCACTGCCATGTACTCACTCTTGCTTGCTCTGTAATTTGCAGTCATGATGTACTGTAGTAGCTTGCTTGCTCTGTAATTTGCAGTCATGATAAACATTTGCTGGACAATTCATTATTGCTTATTCACTACCATATACTCACTCTTGTTGCTTATTCACTGCTGTTGTCGATTTTCTCATGTTGGTTCTGCTCTTATATTTTCAGATAGAAGGATGCAAGGATGAGGTTGGCCTGAGTTTGCCTCTAGTTGGGGCAATGTGGTACAGGTAATCAAGATGCACAGCAATGTCCTATTTTCACACAAGTTTGTTTGTTGTTGGCTGTGTTAATTTGGCATGTTAGTAATTTTTGTGGAGTACCAGAATTCCAGAAACTGAATATACTCACAAATTCTCACACATTTGCTTTTGGAATGTATAGGCACATTTGCTTAAGAAGAAAGGTACAGTCAACAAATCAGAACTTTCCCTTGTCATTTTTCAGATGATAAGAAGTTAAACAGAAGATTTTCATGTTTGTGTACAGTCAACAGAAGATTTTGCTCAGGTATGAGTATCATGTGTTCCTGTGCTTTCGGATGGACAGAAGTGAATGCAGCAGGTGTACTGGTTCTATATTGTTGCTATATTGCCAAAGCTGCTCATGGAGTTCAGGGAGTAATTTATATTGTTGCTATATTGTCCTATACTTCGAGTTTAATTGTTGCTATATTGCCAAATGAGTTCAGGGAGTAATTTATATTGATTGGCATAAAGCAGAATATTGTTGCTTGCAAATGGTAGCCCATTGGTAGCCTATCATTTCGATGCTCTTCTTTACTCTCCAGAATTCTGTTATCCTTGTGCTGTTGTTGGTGGAGTTAGATGTACAATTGCTGAAATGCAATGTCAGGAACACTAATTATGCCCCATTGGTAGCCCCTGGGCACTCAGTAATTATGTCATCTACTTCTATGATTTAGCAGCTTCCATTTTACCTCTTGTGGCCTACTGAACTATATAATCTATGAGTAGCTAATTTCAACAGTGTGGACTGCATTTTTATACACCATGCCCAGCTCCAGCTATAGCTAATTTCACAAGTACTGGATTCAAGAGGCAGGGGTACTTGAGATGTTTCATAACATGACAGACAAACAACAACCTAAATATCATGCTAAATACTGTCATTTTATTAGCAGTAGCAGAGAAAATTACTCCCTGAACATGGTGTACTGGATTCAAAAAGAGGCAGGAGTACTGTCATTGTAGTGTTGTGAGATCACATGGTGTACAGTGAGATCACATGGTGTCCTTTTTACTCGTTGTAAGGAGATCAGCACATGGTCACTCATGATGAAACCTGCTCTAAACAGTGGTTGCTAAATTGCATAATTGTCATTTCATATGGTTAATTGAGGACCATTTAGTTTCTCTGAATTTAGCAATTGAGGTTAATGGTTTCTCCAGGTTAACACTGCAGCTGTATGATTTGAATTACTGCTGCTGAACTTGTATGCTTTGAACTTGCAGAGATTTTGCTTGGGGAAAACTAACCACGGCGTCGAGCAGACGAGCACAGCCAGCGACCACGGCGTCGAGCAGACGAGCACAGCCAGCGACCACGGCGTCGAGCAGATGTCTGGGACAGGGCCTGGACCTCGGGACAACTCCTTCCTCTTCGACGGCCTGGAGCGGAGATGGAGGCGCACGGCGGCTGACAGAGGAGCTTGGGTGCTCTGGAGTCTTGGCCGACGAGGAAGAGGCCGCAGAGGGCAAGCTCTACGCCGTGACGGGAACAAGGCGAGGGGGCCAGAGCGGGAACAGGAGCGGTGGCCGCCGCCGGATCGCTCGGTGAAGCACAACTCCTTCCCCGTCCTCCCCTCGGTCGCCGCCGCCGGATTCGCGCGGCGATGTGAAGGGGAAGCGGCCGCGATAGGAAGGGGAAGCGGCCGGCGGCGGGAGCCCTCCGAGGGAGCCTCCAAACTGCGAGCGGAGCCGCCGCGGAATCGCTCCCTCCGGCGAGCTGAGGACGGCAGCCGTCCGCCCCGCGCGAGGAAGACGAGGACTAATTTGAAAGAAATTCGAACTGGCGGGTTTTTTTTTGTAAAATAAAAATAAAACAGACGCTCGCCCATTATTTCGGGTCAGAGGGAGTATTTATTTCTTCTCTTTGGGTGTATGTTTGTTGTTGCCCAAAATTTCGTTACTGTTGGTTGTATTGGATGGTTGTTATATTTATACAGCGGAGCTACGGCCTATTTCGCGCTATATAATTAGTAAAACTCAGCCACCGACCCCAATTGTGGCTTTGCCGACCGTCCTGGCGTCTCGACGCAAGCTCGCCTGCCCAGCAAGCGCCGGCGCCGCAGCAACTCGAGGAGCGAGGCGGCCCAAGCCAGCGAAAAGGCTGTGCGCGCTTGCACGTACGACGACGGCAGCGGCAGCTTTCAGGTTGCGCGCGAGCCTTTTCAGTTCCCTGGGAGAAAGAATTCCAAGCAAGCGTACCCTTCCCGCATCGCCCGCCCCCGTGCTTGCTCCCGCTCCCTTGTTTCTACAGAGCATCACGAAAAATAGCAAACAAATCGTTCGAAAAGCCAACGAGGGGCATACATTCCCGTTGACACAACGAATCTCTCCTTTCCCCTCCCCCCGCAACACAACACAAAACCAAACATATTCTCCCCTGCCCCGGCAAGTGCATTCGATCGCCACTAATCAACTGGCTGGCGCCAGCAGCCAAGAGAATTTTCTAAAGCTAACGGCCGGGATCACCGCGCTAATCTTACGCGGAGGAGAGGAGGAGGAGGATCGCAGGAGGCGAAGGCGAGATGCCGTGAGGTGTGGGCTGCCGACCGCCCTTCGCTTCTCCCTCAATCCTTTCCTTTCTGTCGCGGCCAACTCCACCACCGAGCGGACGAGCCTTTATTCTCCAAGAACTTAAGCCACCCTCTCCCCCTCCCTGTTCCTCCTCCGTCCATTGCAACTAGCTCTTCTCGCTCATCGATCCTCCTCCCGCTTCGCCGCAAACATCGTTATCGCCGCCGTCGTTCTTGGTAGCGCAAAGTTCTCCGCCGTTATTCGTCGACTGCGGTGTGCGCGGTGCGGCGTATATATATGCCGTCTTGGAGCACCGGTGTTCCTGCGTAGATGGGCTACGCCCCAAGGACTTCTGATCAGTGCAGCCACGGTAATTAATCGGAACTCTCTGCTCGTCTGGCCTATTTCTCTTCTTGTATTGTTAGCGTTGCCGTGGGCCGACCTCGTCGTTGATGCTCTGTCTATGTTTTTGTGGTTTCTCGTAGATCTTACGTACTTCATAGCCGTTGTTTGCCTATCAGCTACTAGCAGTTTGTCCTTTTCTTTTTGGCGAGAAACTAGCAGTTTGTCCTTGTCTTGTCTGGCTAGATTTTACCTTTTGCTTGCCGCCTTCCAATATGAATCGTTGCCCTTGTTTGGACTTGAAACTGTTGGCGATCCGTTTAACAACACAAGTACTCCCTCCATCCGCGAATAAGTACTGTGCTTCTACCTTTTGTGGTAAGTTCAACTTATTAAAGTCTGACCAACTTTATAGAAAAAAATGCCAACATTTATGACACAAAATTGATATCACTAGATTCACCTTGAAATGAAGTTTCAAAATATACCAATTTGATTTCATACACATTGATATACTTTTCTATAAAGTTGGTCAAATTTGTAAAATATTGACTTGTATAAAAGATAGATGTAAACTTATTCGAGGGCGGAGGGAGCAGAAGACATAACGAAGCGAATTGAAGAAGGAGAGATGGATTTTCAGCCACCTTGAAAAACAAAAGTCGGTAAAGGGAGTTTTATTGACAAAAAAGCTCACTTTAATTGGGATCGGGTGTTCTAGTCTATCCCTTTCCTAAGGAACTTCGATCTACCGATCGATTGATGTGTCGGCTAGCGTACCATTTTTTATGCACTTATTATATTTGAGGCTGATATCCATTAGACCGGCCACATCATGTCCTATTTCCTGAAAGAGAGTTTCTTTACATGAGAGCTGGCCCATGCATGCTAATGGTGTTGCAATGAACCAATGTAGCGAATGCTCTGATGAATCATCAGCTTATTGGTCCTAACGTCAAATCACACCCTGTGCACTCACATCACATGAAAAATTTCGAACAATCATGCATGCATGCATGCTATATTCAGAGGAGGGAAAGGTAGACTGAAACTGACTCTTACAATCCAGGATAAACTGAGGTTCACCAAGATAGTGACTGAATCCGACCTCGCGCCGTCGTCGCCCTTCGTGAATGAACCGGTGCTAGAACTGAAAAAGGAAGATATCTACTGTGATTAGCACGGTGTAGTGGTGATCATGTTAGCAACCCAGGCAATTTCGTATGGTGTTCTGTCCCTGTGTTTCTTGATCCTGTTCAATGCAGGTATTGTACATCTGGCCTTTTTCCAATGACGGTGTTCCAGTAAACGCCTCGTAGTAATAAAAATAAATATTTAAGAGATGTACTTCCATGGTGATGAACAGCAGTTCCTTAGTCTACACATCACATGATGACTGAAATTCAGTATACGTTTTAACTGTCAGTTCATGAAGGTTCAGAGCTGCTATGATTGCAACTGTAGCCTATGCATTACAAAATGACTGAATGTCACCATGCATATGCAGTAATATAAGCTCAAGTCAAGGCCCATCTAGAAGTGTTTGGTCTTCTAACCAACCATAGTTGCTCCAGAGTTCCATATCCAAAGAAGCATAAAAGTATTACCCATTGTGTGCCTGCTTTCACGTGACAGGGATTGGTTGGTAGGAAGTTGCTCTCCACTGTGCAGTTTCAGCCACTTGCGTGAGATCCTGCTTATATTTCGCTTCGGCCTGTCTAACGGTAAAATTGCTGCACACAGAGAGGAGATCCAGCTTCATGAAGTGGCTCTGCAATTTCTTGAAGGGGCCAAAGCCCGTGGAGTCGAACCGGCGGCGACCTCGGGTGATGGGGGGAGAACAGAGCACGCTCTGGCAACATGAACCGATCAGACCAAAGGTGCTGATACCCTCTCCTTGCCGGAGTCTATCATTTTTCTTATGTGGTTCTTTTATATCTTCATGAAATTCCATTTCATGACTCACGTTCGATTTCCGGCTACATTTATACAAGACTTAGCCTTTCTTACTTTGCTATCTCCAGAGGGAAGAGCCACCTAGACCTGACAATGAAGAATTGGACCGTCAGATTGCACTTTCTCTTGCAGAGAATGCCAAACACCCTAAAGGTACATCATACATACCATGTAAACCTTGTACTCGACGCCTTTCTGATTTGTCTAATGACAAATTGACAATGCGCCATTTCTGTTGAATTCTGTGTAGAGCGAAACCACAGTAAGGGAGAGAATGATGAAGATATTGCCAAGGCCATGCAAGACAGTCTGAACATGAATCCTTACATGCCTCACAATCCCTACGCCCCCTCTCAGGCCTTGCCTAGAGCGCACAGGTTAGCTACCTTTGTTCATCACCTTGTTGTTCCCAATGAAAGCATCACAAGACCTCGTGTGTAACGAAGCCATCTGCATCCTGCAGGGTCTGTGGTGGTTGCAAGCATGAGGTAGGACATGGCCACTACTTGAGCTGCATGGGAATGTACTGGCATCCTCAGTGCTTCCGTTGTTCTTCCTGTAGCCACGCTATCCGCGAGACTGAGGTAACCATCCTACACTTGTTGTAGGCACCGTTCTGGACATAGGAGTCATTTGTGGGAATTGAACTGTTTTCTTCAATATTTCGAACAAGCCTTTATATTGTGTTCAAACAAGCCCATTTTTCTCTTATCTTTTCTGTTTTCCAGTTCACCTTGCTAGGTGCAGAGCCATACCACAAGTCGTGCTACAAGGAGCTACACCACCCAAAATGTGATGTCTGCCTTCAATTTGTAAGACTTTTCTTTGAATGTACTCTGTTTGTACAGGAGCTAGCACTGATGTTTGGATTGCCATTGCAACACCACTACAATAAATTCTCACTTTTGTGTGCGTGTATTTCTACAGATCGCGACGAACAGGTCGGGCTTGATAGAATACAGAGCCCATCCATTCTGGGGCCAGAAATACTGCCCTTCACATGAGCTTGACCGCACACCTCGTTGCTGCAGCTGTGAGAAAATGGAGGTACATGTTTGTCTGAAATTGTGGAGGAACAGTTTCCCTTCTGATTATTCTTCCTTCAATTGAGCATTTCAGATTCTGGTTCATAGTCTTGCATAATGCTTTGTAAAACAAGGCTATAAATGGCAGATTAGATAATTAGAAGCATATGTGTTGATTGGAGAAATTGAATGACCAGGAGATCAATGCTTGAAGTTCCAGCTTATCTAAATGTGTCGTGCAACGTTTAGGCTGATGGCCCTGCATTTTTTTGTTTCTTGAATTGCCTCTCTAACCACATTTTTTTCTCTGCAGCCAAGGAACACAAAGTACATGTCATTGGGAGATGGCCGCAGTCTATGCATGGAATGCCTAGATTCTGCTGTCATGGACACCGGTGAATGCCAACCCCTGTACCACTCTATCAGGGACTACTACGAAGGGATGAACATGAAACTAGACCAACAGATACCCATGCTCCTAGTTGAGCGGCAAGCGCTCAACGAAGCTATGGAAGGAGAGTGCAAAGTGAGTCCTTATTTGAGTTGATCATCAGCACATAGTTGACATGTAATCTTTGCAAATGTTAATGGTCGTCTGCACTTCTGCAGGGGCCTCACCACATTCCTGAAACAAGAGGCCTGTGTCTCTCGGAGGAGCAGACTGTGACCAGTGTAAGCGCGATCTCTCAACTTTCAGGACTCAAATTATTCAGTAGATCATTCTTTTGACCGTATGAGGTTTTGGTTTCTCAGATACTTCGAAGGCCCAGGATTGGTGGTCATAGGTTGCTAGATATGAGAACTCAACCACAGAAGCTGACTCGGAGATGTGAAGTCACTGCAATTCTTGTCTTGTATGGACTCCCCAGGTGAGTTCAGTATTCACTGAGACTGGGCACTTCTTTTTTTTGAGCTTAGAGACTGGGCACTTCGACATATAGATCATAATCAAATGCTGGGGTTTTTGGCATTCTATAACCGGTGCATCATTTGTATGAAATCAAAATGTTCTCCACATAATTGCAGGCTACTAACTGGCTCCATCCTTGCCCATGAACTGATGCAGGGTGGTTGCGCCTCAAAGGTACCTGTACAAACAACTTGTACTGATCTGAACCTTCGACAGTCACTTTAATGTAATTTGATTTGAATAATGAGCTCGGTTCGATAATGGTGCCTTCAGGTTACCGAAACCTAAGCCCAGAGGTTGAGGAGGGTATATGCCAAGTTATGGCTTACCTGTGGCTAGAGGCGGAGATTCTTCCAGCTTCTACGAGACACGCTCAACCTTCATCGTCTTACGCTTCTTCTTCATCGTCAACCTCGTATCGACCACCGTCCTCCAAGAAGGGAGGAATATCTCATACCGAGAAGAAGCTCGGCGAGTTCTTCATGCATCAGATTGCAAATGACACCTCAGCAGCATATGGTGATGGTTTCAGAACTGCCTACAAAGCTGTCAACAAGTATGGCCTTCGCCAGACACTGAACCATATACGCTTAACCGGAGGTTTTCCTGTGTAATAAGACACGGAAACAAATGTCCATATCGGATGCAGAAATGTAGAGACCGTACGCACATACATAAGGAGATGAATGTGCTATAGAAGGGTTCGTATTTCATGACCTTGTGTTTTCAGAGGGGTCATGTCAGAGCGAATCAGAAAAGAAACTGCATTTGCTCGAAGTAACAGGATGGCAGGTGTAATAATGTGACATAGCACCAATGTAACTCACAGAATTACCCATGCTAATGTACTCAGGTATTTATTTATGTATGTGTGTATGTATGTATCAATGTGCGTGTGCAAAGTTAAGTTATTTGTTATTGATCTGCGCAGAAAAATGAGCATCCTTCAGGTGAAAATGCAGAGAAAAGAAAAGTTCAAGTGTCCTAATTAAGCAGGCTTCCAGGAGAGCCAATTACCTCAAATCTGGCGCGTCATAAGCATATCCATTAGCACCAATCAGCACCTTTACATTCTTTCTGCACAGTCAATTCTTAGTCATAAATGAAAGTCAGAGATGGAACCAGCCAATTCTTACCTTTCAGGAGAGAGTCACCTTGTGGATCAGCTCTTGCAGTTGATACACGAGGCACTGACGCTCTGGTGTGCCGTCCCTGCGGCATATAACACTCCTTTTTTTTAAGCATATAACCATTGACATACCTATTCAGTGAAGATTCCAACTTTTCTCAACTTGATTAATTTTTTGTGATAAAAAGGCAACTTGCTCATACTGAATAAGAAACAAATGTATGGTCAGTCAATCCTGCCATAGACAGCAAAAAATAATACAGCATTTCTCCAATACTTTGACACAAGATATAGTCACCGCTGTGAGAATGTGGTAGGAGGAAGTTGATCCGATATTTTTTTCCACATTAATACATCAGGAAGTTTAACACAAGAGAAGACCAAATCAATAGCCCAAAATATAAATTGAGATGCGTCTTTGGCATCCTACAACTGAAGCACAACATAAATCAAACAGATCCATGATCCATATAAGGAAGGCTGAATAACAAAACTATTCACAATCATACAACCAAACTCGCATGTCACGGTTAGGAACCTCACTGTTATGAATATGAATTATATCAGAGGCCATATTCCAGAGGTACGAAGATCATCAGGCTTAGCCGCATGTACCATTACAAACAGACAACGTGAACATACACAAAATAAGGGTGGACAGAAAAAAAATGGAAGACCTATCGCAGTTACTAAATCTTCTTGTGTGCACTACAACATCTGTAGAAACATAAATATTCTCCAGTGATATTAAGTTATCAGATCCAAAATTTAGCACCACCTAAATTCTAGCATATACTACAAACTCATCTCTCTTTCACTCCCTAATCAGCCTCCAGTGCTACTCTGGCACAAGTATCAAAACTGTCAAGCACGACCAGACAATATTTATTCATGTGATGCCCCTCCTGTGAACATCGACTTCAGTGTCTCGTACGTCATAAAAATGAGGCCGACACTCGGAACCACTTTGCAGTACTCAGGCAAGATCCCTCTATACAATCCTTTATAACCTTCTGTCCGGACAATATGCTTAAATGTCCCAAACAGTCCTGTCTGGTAGACATTGGCCCTCCCACCTGCACCTTCCAACTGCTTGCGGCGTCTTACAAGATCCAACGGAAATGTAACTGGAATATAACAAATGCAAATAATCAAAACAAAGTTCACTGAGTTTGACAGGACCATAAGACAAGTTCGGTGATGACAAAATAATAAGCTACTTGCTTCCTCTTGTGACACGCAAAAGCGCTTCGAGACCAGATAAAAGGATTACTCTAATGTGAAAGTGAAAATCATAATAAAATCAGTTACATGAAAATTCGTCAAGTAAGAAAGCAATTTCTTGCTTCACAAAAGAGTTCTTTGCATCTCTTGCAGATAATTTTCATATTTACAGAAACATTTAATCTTCTGTCATTCGGTTTTCAGAAACTTGTCTTCTTATGAATATTCAGCATTGCGGATGATTATGATAATCCTGTTTGCCTAACCACCTTTTGCCTATTTAACATTTGCTAACCAGATCTTACCATTTCCACAGCTACTTTCAGATAGCATATTATGGAACAAATTCATCAAAAAGAGTGTAGTAAACGCAAGTTGGGCCTTAGAAATACAAATGACATTTATAACTTAGAATTTCTGAAGTAACAATCTTGCAGGATAGACATACAATTGATTATCTAGAGACTTCATGACATTTTTTACCAATAGATATGTAGGTATTTAGCTTTTTATCAGAAAACAAAATAGAAAACATCTTTACAACTTGGAACTGGGCCAACAAGCATCTGAGAATCTGAATAGGCCTACAAGATAATCAAAGAGCTTCTGGTACCAAAGGGCAGTCTGCTTATAGAGCACTTACAAGTTGAAGATGCAATTCCCGAAAGACTTCCACAAGCCAAACTAATCAAGACGGGGGAATCGCATGGCCTGTATTGAATAGAAAGTTAAAACAATCAAATTAACACGAATGAAGTTGCATGGATGTGACTTAGAGCCAACATGTATCATGTCCAACTTACCTCTCTAGTAGCCAATGGGATCTCAGCGTTTCATAAACTGAGAAGCTTATCGCTATGCTGGGGCCTACTCCCTGTGTTACAAAGAATCACGAAATGAAATAACAAAAGAAAGAAGCTCATTAAACAGGAGATCAAAGAAATACAAAATGTCCATACCAGTAAAGTGGCACCAAGACCCTTGTACAACCCCCTGGCACCCTCATCTCTGCAGATCGCAAAAAGAGTATGAGATATGCCCCTGTAGTAAGCTGTGTTCGTCTGCAATCATTCAAATGAAAAAAAAGGTTAAGAAGCCTAGCTATATGCTTTTGGCATGGGCATGGCCCTATATTTGTTAGTTTTATTGCAGGCCATTGCATGTAGACATTCAGTAGTAAGCACAACATCGAACAGTTTTAGTTTATTATTGTTTTTGCAAGACATGGCAAGAGGTGCCAAAAGAATTAGTTGTCCACACGGAAAACAATTTGGGCATTTTGACATTTGAGTGGAAAATTTCACAGTAGCTCCTGCAAATTTCTACATCGAGTTGGTTGACAGCAGCTTACCTGAGCAGCCAGACGTGTCCGTACCAAGTCCAGCGGGTATGTCAAAGAAGCTGCTGTTATCCCAGACAAGCCACCACCCACCATTCTGACACCAACATCAGCACCCAATCCAGCATCCTTGTCGAGACCAGGCAACATCTGGAGCCACTGCACGCCTCAACAATAACCAAATTAAGCACATGTCACAAGTGGCGAAGAGTAGGCATGCAAATTTTATACAGAAGCATTTGTACTTACATATTTGTATTTCTCATACGCATAGAAACTAATCGAGGAGTAAGGTAACCGGTGTGCAATAGTTACAAGATTTCCTTTCCAGAACGCTCGGGGTCCTTCTTCATAGACAATGCGGGATGCCTCGCGCCATATGGTATTTTTGCGCATCGTAGCCACATCCGAGTGCATTCCTTGCACCTGCAAATAGAAATTAAATTCATAAATCCCACGCACGGGCATACTATCAGCACGCAAATAGTGTGATACTATGTGCACATTAGACCCCTAGCGCCACGCCAGGACTCTTCAAGAACATGAATATATGCATTTGGACATGTCTTTACAGTTAGCAGAAGAAGTTCCGCCTTGGTGGTACAGTTGCTCGAAAAAAATGCAATACAATTCCCATTTCTCCACTATTACAGAGAAGCTTAATGAAGTAGTAAGATACTACCACTCGTCAATACACAGCCCCGCAGTTAGCACAAGCAGTCTGGCGAACAAGACAAAATCACCAGGGCAGAGGAAGAAAGGCTGGGCGTTAAGGCGCACCTGGAAGAGGATTGTGAGGCGCGCGAGCGGCGCTGTGCAGGTCTTGCTGACGGCGCCGGCGACGCCGCCGGCGAGGAGGTGGAGCGGTGCCCCGACCTCCTGCTGCGGCTGCGTCTGCGGCTGTTGCTGCGTAGAATACCGCCGCGTGGCCACGGCGGCGGCACCGTCCACGGTTGCGGCGGCCATCCCCACCCTCGCCTCTGTCTGCATCCGTCCCCTTTGCTCGTCACCAGCCCACCGCGACCTCTAGAGCGCGGGCTCGAGTGCGATTGACCGGATCAGCGAGCGAGGGAACACGCGGGGCATTAAACCCTAGACCAGTTTGGGGGCGGATTGTGAGCAAGCAGAGGGCTTAGGGTTTGGGGATGTTTTCTTAACCTTTTTCCGATGTGGGTCGGCAGGCGCGAATAAGACACAGGTGAAAGCCGAGACCGACTTGGAGAGGAAGACTGGAAGAGACGCTCAAATAACTGTATTCGGGTCGTTCTCGAGTTTCCAACGGAATATCTATCTCAGTATATGTCAACAAAAAAAAACTATACTCGAGTCTTTTTTTTTTTTGAGGAAAGGTCCGATCCAAATATAAGGAAGCTCAGCACAAATTACAAAAAGGTCCAGGAAAGAAAAGAAATTACAAAAAGACCCTGAAATTTGCACAGAGACCCAGAGCCACCTGAAGGAAATACAAACGGACCCCTAATCCATCACCCAAGATCCTTTCTTGGGTAAAAACATGAGATATATTACATTATCAACTGACAAGTTTCTTTTACTCTGTGAAGGATTGGTCATGTGGGGTAAAAACATTTTTCAAACTGAAGAAACTTCTTTTCAGCATGACGTCTCTTTTTGCAGAGAAAAATCCCATCGGACAAGAGGCATAGAGGATTTTTTCTGCAGGGCGGCGGTGGTGGGGAAGAATCGAGGTCGGTGTCATGGTGGAATATCCATGGCATCGCTGCTGATGTGCTTTCCCCTGCCTTCCGCGTTGTGTGACCTGTGTCGTGTACGTGGCGTCGTGGCCCTGGCCCCGTGACATCTGCCCAGTCACGAATCTCGACGAAACCAGCGGCGCGGGCTGTTGGGCTGAGTAAGAAGCGCCGTTTTTTCATGACACCCGAAGTGATTTCTCTTCCTCAGCGCTATCATGGGCCTTATGGCCTGGCCCATCCTGGCAAACTTCAGGCAGGGCCTCCATAGTCTTAGGATGGGCCGAGCGTGCTGGGGGTCCGGGTACTGGACCACTGCGGCGGTCTTCGACCCGTACCGTCGGCGGCCGTACCTGGCGATCCGACAGGTCTGCAAGTGGACCCGTCTAGGTGACCGCCGGCCGGGGGCAACTCGTCCCGAGATCGCGGGTACCAGTACCCACTACTGTCCTGTCCTGCATACGAACGAGTCGCAAAAAATTCAGCGAGGCTACTGTGGACGCGAGAGCGCGATCGGTCTCGTGATTCATGTGACCTTGCTGTGTCGTGTCCACGCTAACCAGTCACGCGGGCCGGATCAACTAACCGTTAATTAAGCACGCGTAAAGAAAGTCACCGGCGATGCAGATGCTTGGTTAATTTAGTTGTGCACATGGCGCAGAAAGTTACTGCCGGAGATAGTAACTTCATTCGCACTGCATTCAAAGATCCGCACGTACCGTGTCATTTATGGCTGAGCACGTGAGAACGAACGACTCGATTCACCGACAAAGATGTACAGTAGCACTGCAGTGCTCTGTGGTTTGCATTGCTGTGAAAACTAGCGTCCAAATGTCAAACGATCACACCCACGCGGTAGATATCCCGACAACGCGGCAAAGTACGGCACCACGCCGTGCCGCGCGATTGCACCAACGACGAAACGAGCGCGGAAATAGATAGGCAAAAACTAGCATCGTGCAGCGTGTTTTCTTCCCGCCGGCGGCTAGCCGTCCGGCTCCGATTCTCGCACCCCCGGGCCCCGGCCGTCCGGTTGCCTTTGGATTCTTCCAAAGCCTTTCACAGATGGGGCCTTCGCAAACATCCACCGTAAGTCTCTTTATCCAAAAGCAGCTTGAGATAGGAGTACGGGATATCATATCTATGAGCCGTATAGGCCTCCGTAGCGCTTTATTTCTAGCGGTCTGTTTGCTCGCCCTTTTGCCGGGTTTCCCGACCTTTGTTTGCCAAACGTATAGCCTACAACAGTTCTCTTTTTGGATCATGGCCGTAAGAAAAAGAGCTCCCGGGAACAGTAGAGTTCTATCGCCATGAGATTCTCGGTGGCAGGACGGAAAGCTCGGTTCTTTAATCCACGATCGAGATTCCCCCTAATCATTTCGATGCCTTCTCCGTTGTCGCGGCCGCGCTAGCTAGCTAGCTTGCGGAAATCGTCGTCTCCCGTCCCGTGAGCTTTCTTTTATCGCCTAGCTAGTCACTCATCACGTTGTTGATGAAACCATTTTCCGTTTTTTATATCTCGGCCGGCCTGTGTAACGTGATCCATGATTTATTCTCTGGACATTTGGCATGTGCTTGGACGAATAAGGTCAGATTCTCCGGCGGAGTTGCATGCGAGCTTGCGGCTAGAGTACGATCAGGCAAAGATACACATCACATGGACGAAGACGCGGCGCTGGCGATCTCCTCCATGCCCCCAAGTGTCGCGCCCGTCTCGCACCGGCAAAATACACGTTCCAACAAACAAATGATTTGCTCATTTGCACATCCAACGGATCAATGCTGTGCGGCGTTTATTTTTTTCCTAAGCCGAATGGTGTGCGACTTTGGAAGCAAAGAAGGATCGGTGCCGAAAGACAGAAAGACGATTCGTTGTATTGTATCTTTGGGATTGGGAATTCACGTAGTACCAGCATTGCAATTGCGTGGCGTCCGAGCTATACGTAGGATCTCTTGTTGGGAAAGCCAGCATTAGCAGGAAGCGGAGTTTTGGCTCCTGGGCACCGGTGCTCCTGGTGCCCTAATTTTTTTTCAAAAAATTGTTGTTACACATAAAATTCTGAAAAAAAATCAAGCATGTAGATTTGAATGTTCAGGAAAAAGTTTCAAAAAAATGTTAATATTTGCAGGCTGTGTGAAAATAACAAATATCAGCAGTCAACAAAGCAAATTCAAAAACGTGCAAACATGCCCAGATTTCTTATTTTTGCACAAGTCAAATTATTTCGAATTATTTTTTGCAAATTTATGAGTTAAGCACACATGTAGACTACTACCTGTGTGATTTTTTTTGTGATTTTTTAGCAAAAGAATAAAGTTTAAAAAAAATTGGGCACCAGGAGCACTGGTGCCCGAGATCCAAAACGTATTTCCGAGCATTAGCAGGACTACATCTTCTTTTCTTTTCTTTTCTTTTTTAGACTGCATCTTCTGCACATGTGACCCGAAAAGAGGCAAGCACACTGCACAGGTATTCTACTGTGTAAAGAGACTAGGGTTGTGACTTGTGATTCGCAAACATAAGT
The DNA here is from genome assembly GCA_947311845.1 of Poa pratensis. Classification (NCBI taxonomy): domain Eukaryota; kingdom Viridiplantae; phylum Streptophyta; class Magnoliopsida; order Poales; family Poaceae; genus Poa; species Poa pratensis. The sequence goes on along the minus strand of CAMZMU010000073.1, from coordinate 25,712,720 downwards.
CACATCCGCTTCCGGATTAAGGCCTTGTTTACGGTTTTCTACGGGATAAGAGGAGTGGGGATGGGAAGAGATTTGGTGAACACCCCATCCCCACAAATCCTCGCAAATAATTTTCTCCTACAATATACTAGCATAGATTAGAGTTCTTGTTCTAGACAAAAATGAGATGGTTGGTGGGATATCTAGGGATTATACCCTCTAATTCCTAAAATACACTACAAAGTAAACAGACTAGTAGGGATTTTCCGGTATCGGGGATAATTTTCTCCAATACCCTAAAATACACTAGAAATAAACAAGGTCTAAAGGAATTCGCCGCGTGTGTAACACAAAGCTTCTATGGTATGGAGAAAAGGGAAATACATGATCGACACTAGGCAAAGCTAAATACAACATCACGCAGGAATCCTATGGAAGGGGTGCACGAAAGGAATCCATGTGAATGTGGTAGTTTTGCTAAGATAGCTTGTTCGGTTTTTTAAAGAGGTAAATAAACGCCAGCAGGGGAATTCATTACATAGTTAGAAACGAAGCAGGGTAAAGAAAGAAGTGTTTTCGTTAGGTACCTTTTACTATTAGCGAGGAGGAGTAGTATAACTCTCATCTAACCTTCGATTCATAGAGTGCGACTAAATTCTCAAGCTACTGAGAATTAACCTAATAATCAGTCACATGATGTCACCCAATCTCAATTTCCATCCATGTGCAACTCACAAAAAAAATCAGATATTCTCTTACACGCTTTCAAGAATAGGTTGGGACAAACCACGCCTCATGAGATGTTGTTTGATTTGCCCACAATATTGCATCAGCACCCTGGGCTTTCGGAGCTGGTGTCTTTTTCAAGTGCAGAAAACGATGGTGTGATGAAAGTTCTCCCTAATACAAATCTCGCCCAGATGGTTTACATGTGAATTGTTAAAAAAAATGTTGGTATAGTATTAGAATGGATAGGGCACTTTGAGAGTTCAGAGCATCAACTCATCTTTTATTACCTTTGGTTCCTAAAAAGGATGTCCCTGTCGATGAATTTAATTAGGCCAATCTCTCTTCTCAATTGTGTTAGAATTCTCAAAATGTTATTGCCAATAGACTACAATTTAGTGAAGCCATACTGAATTGTTCTTAATTGTCCACAAAAGTCAGTATGGCTTCATTAAATTAAGAACAATTCATAATTGTTTGGTTTGGGGGTTTGATATATACATCTTTGGAGTAAGTTAAAAAATTGTTCTTCTCAAACTATATTTTGAAAAGGCATTTGATAAGGTGGAGCATTCAGTTATTTTGGACATCTTGAAGCACAAGGGTTATAGAAATATCTTTTGTGGTCGGGTTAATTCCTTATTGATTAATGCAACCTCTACATTTATGCTTAGTGAAATGTCAGGAAACAAGTTTAAATGTAGAAGGGGGGATGGGCAGGGTGATTCCCTGTCTCCAAATTTGTTTGTTCTCACCTTCTTCTCCTTGAGCCTCGTACGCCACGAAGGCTCACCTTCTTCTCCTTGAGCCTCTTCCACGAAGAAAGAGCTCAATCCACTATTGGTAGGTCTTGAGGCGACCTCCGAACCTTTACAAACTTTCCTGAAGCACAATCCACAACCCGGATACTTCCGGGCGACCCTAGCCGCCTAGGGTTTCCCAACAAACTCAAGAGTAACAAGCAACTTGATGAACTCAAGGGGGAATCACTTTTGGCTCAGTGGAATCAAAGATCTAGACCTCCTCTTGGTTTTCCCCAAAGGGATTTGAGTTTGGTTGGAGGGCTAGAGAGATCTTGAAGCTTTTGTGGTCAACAACAATGGAGGAGAGAGAGCTTTGCCTTTTTCGTGTTTGGAGCTGGTTGACTTACCTCTTGGAGAAGAATAGGTGGGCTTATATACTAGCCCCTTAAAAACTGGCCGTTACACAGGAACTGTGCAGCCCGGTGTAGATTCCGGAATTTTCCGGGACTGGTACCGGATCACCCGGAAATCATTCCGGGTCGGATACCGGGTGGATTCCGGGCTTAGCCAGAGGCTACTGGACTCGCGCCGAACTCACCCGGTGATCACCCGTAATTCATTTCGGGTTATTCCGGTGCCAGATCCGGAATATTCCGGGTTCTATACCAGATGAACATTTCATGCAAAATGGTCAATATTCTAAGAGGGTCGTACATCTTTCTCTCTAATTTTGTGGATGAATGGAAGGAGTATTGGGACTAGGATATATGGCATGTGTTCAAGAGTTCATCCCCAAAGAGAACAACAAGGTACCCCTCTTAATAGTGCGGTGATCCTATCGACTCAAAGAAGTAAATAGAGAACATAAAAACAAACCACCGCCACTTGAGCATCCAAAAATGAGGGGCCTCCATCCAATGCCCAACATCAACATGGGCGGACTAAAACCTGAGTAGTCACTTATAGATAACATTAGTCCTCCCTGACTTGGGTGTCATCTTAAGCAAAATACAATTAGGGACATGCCCTTTCAAGTTTAAAACTCTTGCCTCTTGTCACCATGGTTTGGGGCCTCTCTTCTCTTACGGGACGATATGTGCGCTAACCACCTTCTTAAAGAAGAGTTTCCTCATTTGAGATCCTTTGCATTTTTTCCAAAAAAAAATTAAGCAGGAGTCCTTCACTATTAGACTTGTGCCATCTCCCTCTCTATGTGGAGGCCTTTGAGGAGTTTCATATTTTTTTCTTTTATGTTGGATTTACATTTTTCTCACAATGATCAGGATACTTGGAGCTACTCATGGGGTCCAGAATTCTCTGTCCTCAGAGCCTATGCTATGCTTCAAGATGGTCCCGCACCCCATCCCTATTTTCAACTGGCTTTGAAAATCATGTTGTCAGAAAAACACAAGGTTTTTGGTTGGTTATTGTTTGTCGATCGTTCGATACTAGAGAGATGCTGCAGAGGAAAACGTTCTTTTTATAGGATTATACTTGTGTTGTGTAATGAAGGTGTTAGTGATATCAAAGGTCACTTGTTTTTTCGCTGTCATTTTACCAAAATCTCTCGGAGATTTACCACTATGCTCACTCACAAGTAAGGTTTGGATTTTACCCAATATCTAACTGACAAACTGCACAATCCTTTCTTCATGGAGGTCATTCTGTTAGGGCTATGATTTGTATGAAAGACTAGGAATGCTTTTATATTCCAGCAAAAGTCTCCAAACTTATACCACAGCCGAGTATTATTTAAGAGGAGATTCACCTGTTATAGTTAAGGTCGACCGGGAAGAGTTATGAGATTTTTGCTGCTAGGGTGGATAGTGTCTTTTAAGCTTTAGTTTTAGCTTTCTTTCCTCTTTTCCCTAGTACATTTTTTCTTGTACTTCTATACTTGCTTAATTCCCATTTTTTTAAATGCAGTACAATAGTACAGTTCTTTCTCTAAAATGAAAAAAAAAAATCAGCGAAACCGCTTCAACAGGTTTTGAGAGTGCAAGAGGTACCAAGCCTGCACTAGTAGGTACGTTGATGAACTAAGAATTTACTATTTCTAAAAAAAGTAGTAGTACTTTCTCCGTTCACAAAAGGATGTCTCAACTAACTTCAAATTTAGATGTATCTACACACTAAATTATGTTTAGATACATCCAAATTTAGAATTAGTTGAGACGTCTGACAAGGATATACATCTCGGGTACCCTACTGTGAGGGTACCTGGTGCACGTGATGACTAAAAGCCCAACTAGCGAAGATACGACTCGAAGCCCAAGACGAGAGGCCCAACAAGATGAAGTAACTTCCAAGTTTAGAAATAGACATAGTCGGTTTATACTTTCCTTATGTGTAAACTAGGTCGGTTACAAACTCCCGAGACCCAGCCTATTTAAAGGCTGGGAGGGGTGCCGATCTAGGACCAAGCCATACTCGAACCACCAAAGCTCTTGCGAGATCGTCATCTCGCCGGAGCCACCCTGTAACCACATAATCTCCAGCGATCAATAACAGACAAGCAGGAAGTAGGGTCTTTACCTCCACCCGAGGGGCCTGAACCTGGGTAAATCTTTGCCTCTGCTTGTCAGCCGACGAAACTACCAGTACTACCACGTTCTCTCCCCATAATCTCAACCCTAGGTCCTTAACCATGGGATTTGATGAGGGTACACCTCGTCAATTGGCGCCGTCTGTGGGAAAGAATAGTGCTGGACTCGCGGTTTCTTCGGTTCCATCGGAAAACGGCGACTCGCCGATCGGATCTACAAACGGCAACTCGCCGGCTGCATCGACAAACCAGAACTCGCCGACTCAGGCGGCACACGGCAACTCGCCGGCTCACTCGACAAACGGCAACACGCCAGCTTCACCCGCACGGATCCTCTGATGGATTTCGAGCCACACTCGCCAGGATTCCAGGAGGCCTTCTCCGATCTCGAGTCAGGTTTGGGTTTAACCGTCGGTTCGTTCAATTTTTTCGTCAACAAGCTTGGTGTGCAGGACTTGACGGATCCACGCCAACTCGCGACTTTCGCACCCGAGGCTCCATCGGCTGCGACTCCTTCGACTGCGGATCTTTCCGCTGCGTCCATACCATCATCAACCCTCCAAGCCTGTTCATCTGCAACAACCATGTCCACACGAGAGATGCGCGAGCTCATTGAAGAGCTCCAGGGCGAGGAGGCCGAATCAGCATACCGCACAAACGATCCCGAGCTAGATCAACCACTCGAGGATAGTTTCGACTGCGGGATCTCCCTCAGCGACTTCGACGACCTCGAAACTCATATCGACAACCACGTCGACTCCGAGATCTGCGCCAACAACAACCTCGACTCCGAGGCTCACAACAACCTCGCCGACGCCGAGATGGGCATAGGCGACGAAGACGTCGACTGCGAGATCCGTCCAGACGAACCACTCGATGAACATGCAGGCTCAGACATGAGCCTCGACGAAGATGTCGAGTCTATGACGGGACTCGAAAGTACATACATATGCCCTCGGGTCATACCCCAACAGGTCTATGTGGCCATCGCCGCAGAAACATCAGAAACTGCGGCCAGTCGCAGGCCTACAGAATTTCCGTGCACAGTCACTATGCCGGACGGAGCCACAACCCTCACAATCACTGCTGAGATGGCAGCAAAAGCAGATAAAGTCATCAAGGAGTGCACAATGATGCCAGCAGACGCAACACAAGAAGAGATGTTGACCTTCCAGTACTTCAACTGGCAGGAGTCACTTCGACTGAAGCAGATAAGAGCCACACTCGAAGAACGCAAAAAGCAAGCTAGCTTGTCAAGTGTGCGCAGAAGACAGCTCTCCCTGAGCTCCACCGGGCGAGCAGACACAGGACGCAGATCAAGGTTGTCACACCTCTCGCCAGGCGAGAAGGCGGCACTCACCCGCAACTTAGGCAACTCCTTCATGACATACGACGAGGAAGGACTGCCGGTGCCCAAAACAGCAGCAGGTGCTCTCTACACCGCTGCAGCATACCTGGAGGCAATCAAGCCCCCAGCGGATGACCCCAATGCAAAACTACACCGCCAACAGATCAAATCACTCGCCTTAGCTGCAAAGGCCATACGCCAAGTTCCAAAAACTCCAGGTGGGAGTCGAGACCGTGCCCTAGTCGACGCGCCTCGGGAAGAGCATAATCACAGTGGTCGTCGCCACCACTCGAAGGAAAGAAGCGGCTCGCGAAGGCGCAGGTCCAGGAGCAGGTCACGCAGATCATACAGTAGCGACTCATACTCCGATCGAGAGCCTGAGCCACATGGAGCTCTGTGCTTCACTCGACGCGTCCGCGAGACACGGATGCCCAAAGGGTTCAAACTCACATCTGAACAGCCCAAGTACACGGGTCGACAGGAACCTTCCGGGTGGCTGGAAGATTACAGGCTGGCTGTCGCATGCCAGCGAGGCACGAACACCACAGCCATGCAGTACATACGACTGATGCTCGAAGGCACAGCCCGCGACTGGCTCAAGGCCCTACCTTCATCAAAGTACGACTCGTGGGATCACTTCCGCGATGACTTCATCAAAAACTTCGAGCCTCTGTGTGAGCGCCCAAAAACGTTCGAGGAGCTGCGGGCCTGCGTTCAGCGTTCAGACGAAGCGTTGAGGTCATACATCAGACGATGGACTGAGATACGTAACTCAGTTGGAGTGGTTTCAGAAGATATGGCCATGGATGTTTTCGTCATGGGCCTCGCCAGGCGAGACCTCAAAGAAGCACTTGGCCGCAAAAAGCCAAAATCTGTAGCCCACCTCCTGCAATCGCGACTGAGTGGGCAGATGGAGAGGATATGGCACGCACCGCACGCGGGTCCTCACCCCGTGACAAACACGAGAATAGCAGTCGAAGCCATAGAGACTCGTACAGAGATGACCGAAGGCGCAAACGTTCAAAACGTCATTACGACGATGACAGACCCGAATTCATGGCGGCTGGGTTCTCCACACCCCGCAACGATCAGGACAGAAGCGACCGACGGTCGGAAGAGCGAGACAGTCGAGACGACCGGCGAGACAGTCGAGATGATCGACGCGATGGCCAACGCAGTGACAGCTACAAGAGGAAGGATTGGCGCAAGTCACGGGCACAATCTGAGCGATCATTCGAAGAAAAGATGGACGCTGATTGCAGATTCCACCTGTACAAGGGGGACGATGGAAAACTGCGGTCCAACCACTCGATGAGAAACTGCAGGGAGTTCGACCAGATGGCGACTGATTACGTAAATCGCAGAAAGGCAGCAGCCGCACAAGCACCTGCACCCGCCTCAGCCAAACAACGTGCCTGTTCTGATGGCACCACCTCCACCACCACAGCCTGCCCCAGGCGGAAATCTCGCGGGTGCCATACAGCCCGTGCCTCGGGTGGACGAACCACAGTACCCTCCGCCCCAAGGGCAGATGTACATGATACAGAAAGGTCGACCTTCCAACAGGGAGCAAAAGCTTCGCACTCGACAGGTAAACATGGCGGTCATGTCACCGCCTGCGGTGACAGAGTACTTAAAGGGATCTGATACTGCAATAAGCTTCAGCAAAGAGGACCACCCTCCGTCGGTTGTTCGACCAGGGCACTCTGCTCTGGTACTCGACGCGCAAATTGGAGGCTACGCCATGTCCAAGGTCTTCATGGATGGTGGGAGCGGCATAAACATCATCTTCGCAGATACGCTCCGCAAAATGAATAGGTCAGTCGAAAACCTGCCAAGATCCTCAAATACCTTCCACGGTATCGTTCCAGGGAAAGCAATAAGCCCAGAGGGCACCATACAACTCGACGTAACGTTCGGGGACAAGCACCACTTCAGGACGAGTCGATTGAGTTCGAAGTGGTCGACTGGAAATCACAATACCATGCTATACTTGGACGCCCGACGTTCGCTCGATTCATGGCGGTGCCACATTACGCATACTCCAGCTGAAAATGCCTGGACCAAAAGGAGTAATCACAGTCAAGGGGAACTTCCAAAAGTCTGACTCTTGCGACCGAGAATTCAGCAAAATCTCTGAGATGTTTGGCATGGAAGCAACACTCGCCGATCTAGCGGTCTCCAACGATCGAACACTTATGCCAGAACAAAAAAGGTGGCAGTCGACAGAGCATTCAGTGCCACCAACGACACAAGATCGCATCAGGTGCACCCGACAGACCCGACCAAGACAGTCAATGTCTCGTCGAGTCTGCCTATCGCATAGGAAAGCGCGCTCGTCGAATTCCTCCGTGAGAACTGGGATATATTTGCATGGTGTCCAGCAGACATGCCAGGTATTCCCAGGGAATTCGCCGAGCACTCTCTCCAGCTACTTCCAGGTGCTAAACCAGTCAAGCAAACAATGCGCCGCATATCTGGCCCAAAAAGAACTGCAGTCGAAGCCGAAGTCGACAGGCTACTCGCAGCAGGATTCATCAGAGAGATCAAGAAATCACAATGGGTGGCTAACCCCGTACTTGTAGAAAGAAGCATACAGACATCCTGCGGATGTGTGTTGATTTTACAGCACTCAATAAGTGCTGTCCAAAGGATCACTTTCCACTACCTCGAATCGACCAGATCGTCGACTCCACCGCCGGGTGCGCTCGCTTATCCTTCCTGGATGCTTACTCGGGTTACCACCAGATAAGGATGAAGGAAGAGGATGAAGAAAAAACGGCGTTCATAACCCCACTCGGGGTCTACTGCTACACCACAATGCCTTTCGGGCTCAAAACGCAGGCGCAACCTATCAGCGCATGATGCAAGATTGCCTCAAGAAGCAGATTGGGCGAAACGTCCAAGTCTATGTAGATGACATAGTCATCACCACAAGAGAAGAAACACGCTACTCGATGACTTGCGGAGACATTCGCAAACCTCAAACGCTTCCACATCAAGCTCAACCCGAAGAAGTGCACGTTCGGCGTGCCAGCCGGGCAACTCCTCGGGTATCTAGTCTCAGCTCGAGGAATCGAGGCGGACCCGGAGAAAATACAGGCCATCTTGACGATGCAAAGGCCTTCAAAGCTCCACGACGTGCAAAAATTGGCGGGTCGAGTAGCAGCGCTCAGTCGATTCATCAGCAAGCTAGGCGAAAAAGCACTCCCGTTCTATCGACTGATGAAGAAAGCAGATAAGTTCGAGTGGACGCCAGAAGCCGAAGCAGCCTTCACGGACCTCAAGCGAGTCCTCACAAGCCCTCCAATCCTCGTAGCACCAAAGGAACGCGAGCCACTATACCTATATGTCTCTGCAACTAACAGGGTGGTAAGCACGTTCTAGTGGTCGAACGCAGGGGGAGGGCACGCGCAAAGCATACAACGTCCAGTCTATTACTTGAGTGAAGTACTCTCCACATCAAAGCAGCGGTACCCGCACTATCAGAAACTGGCATACGCCGTGTTCATGTCCTCAAGGAAGCTGACGCATTACTTCTCCGAGCACCCGATCACTGTAATCAGCACTTCAGGGATCGGGGACATCCTCACAAACCCCAATGCAACTGGGCGAGTAGCAAAATGGCTCATCGAGCTAGCCAAGAGACATTAAGTATGATTACCCGAAGGCCATCAAAGCACAAGTTTTACCCGACTTCCACACCGAGTGGATTGAAGCTCAGCTCCCAGGAGCACCAGATGTGTCCAATTCTGGACCATGTACTTCGATGGCTCGAAGAAAAACGAAGGCGCAGGCGCAGGTGTCATCCTCATATCACCAAAGGCGACAAGCTCCGCTACATCCTGCAAATGGGATTCGAGTTCCCATCCAATAACGAGCAGAATACGAGCTCTGATACATGGCATGAGGATGGCCAAAGCCCTCGGGTGCACTCGACTGATGATCTACGGCGACTCGAATCTGGTGGTGCAGCAAACAATGAAGGCTTGTGACGCAATCGCAGATAACATGATCGCCTACCGTGACTTGTACAACATCATGGAGGGCAGCTTCGAAGGCTGCGAGTTACGGCACATAGGGCGTGAAAGCAATGAAGAAGCGATAAGTTAGCCAACATTGGCGCGACCAAAGCTCCAGTGCCACCTGGTGTCTTTTCGAGCGCATAGAGCATAGATCAATCAAAAAGAAGCGAGAACTCCTGCAACAGCCGCACCAGCCAAGAGCAAAGCACCTAGCACAGAGGACCCACCAGTCGAGGTACTCCTCATCGAGCCAACTTGGACTCAACCTTTCCTCGCATACATACTCCGCGGCGAGGTACCCGAAGACTTCACAGAGTCAAGACGCGTCACTCGACGATCTAAAGCATACACTGTCATCAACGGTGAACTTTACAAACGCAGCATATCAGGTATGTTCCAGCGTTGCATAGCATTTGAAGATGGCCAAGCCATCCTTCGTGATATTCATGCAGGTACTTGCGGGCATCACGCCAGCAGTCGATCACTCGTAGCCAAAGCCTTTCGCGCAGGCTTCTACTGGCCCACAGCACTCAAAGACGCGGAGGACATAGTCAAAAGGTGCATCGGCTGCCAAAAATTCGCCACAAAGCCGCACGCACCCGCATCGGCGTTGAAGACAATACCATTGGCCTGGCCTTTGCCCAGTGGGGGCTCGATATGGTTGGGCCACTCAAAAAATCCTCCCATGGAGGGCATACTCACCTTCTGGTGGCGGTCGACAAGTTCACCAAGTGGATTGAAGCAGTACCCATCACAAGTTCGACTGCCACTACAGCAGTCAATTTCATAAAATCCATCATATACGCTTTGGTGTGCCAAGCAGCATCATCACTGACAACGGTACAAACTTCACGGCTGAGGAGTTCAAATCCTTCTGCAAAGAGCAAGATATCACGCTCAATTATGCATCTGTGGCGCACCCGCAATCAAACGGCCAAGTCGAAAAGGCCAATGGGCTTGTGACAAGTGGATCAAGAAGCGCCTCCTGGTGCCACTCAAAAGGGCTGCGGGTGCTTGGGTAGAAGAGCTTCCGTCTGTGCTATGGAGCCTACGCACAACACCCAATGCCTCAACGCAATTCACTCCATTCTTCATGGTCTACGGCGCAGAGGCAATTCTGCCATCAGACGTAAGGTTCAACGCACCAAGAGTCGAAGCATACAATGAAGAAGATGCAGACGAGGCACTCGAAGACGCAGTCGACTTGCTAGAAGAGCGCGTAACACGGCGCTCGCACGCACAGCTATTTATCAGCAGGACCTCCGCAACTATCACAGCCGTCGACTGCGTACCAGGTCCTTCGAGGTTGGCGACCTGGTACTTCGACTGAAGCAAAAGAAGGTGCATAAACTCGCTTCTCCATGGGAAGGACCTTTATCATCACCGAGGTGGTTGGTGGTGGAGCATATAGACTGAAGCACGCGAAGACAGGAGAACTCTCGCATAATCCTTGGAACGTTGCGCAGCTGCGCCGTTTCTATGCTTAGATTGATCAGTCGAACAATGTAATAGGCACATATGTCGGATAGCTGCAGGTTTCAGACGCGCTCTTTTCCTTACCAGGGTACCTAAGGGGACTGGAAGGTTTTTAATGAGGCGGCCTGCAGCTTAACATTCAAAAAAGGAATATAATTCATGATTCCTCATATTTCTCTGCTTACTACTCGCATAAATTGATTTCACAAAATTAGCCTCACCCGAGCACTCGGGGGCTGCGCTATCTCAAAAAGCATGTGTTTCCGCTTGTTCACAACATAATACCCCAGCCGCACTCGAATACTCGGGGGCTGGGTCATAAAAACATACATAAACACAAAAGTGCTTAACCCACTCAATTATTCGAGGGTTGAGCCTAGAAGCATCAAGTGAAGCTTCAAGTATTGCAAAAATTCATAACCGCACATAAATAGTCATGGACTGTGCAGCTTATGTTTGATACTCTAAAATATTTCTATCAAGTTCACTCAAAATACACGGGGGCTGGATAGTCCTAATTTTACAGCATGTTGCTTCATACACCCCGCTCAACAGGCTCGGGGGCTGCATACGTGTAAACAAATAATGTACAATAATCACAAGTGTTGCGTTTTACACTTTGGAGTTACTTCCCATACACATAACCTACTCAACAGGTTCTTCCTTGGGTTCAGTCCATTTTTCCTCCTCCTTCAGCACACGATGGATTAGGACCAGTGCGTCCACTCGTGTCTCTTGGTAGTGCTCCTCCATCGGCACAGGACCACCACCTGGTAAGGGTGCGGGTCCCATCGCAATCTTTTTCAAATCAAGGTGCGGAAGGTGCGATCGCACAAAGCAAGAGCAACGTTAGCCCGCTAATCAGTTGCTCACGCACAAACTTCTTGATCGCCTTGCCTTTTCGAAATTTCTTCAGCAAAGCCACAAGGCCCTGTGGTTGCTCATTCAAAGGAAACAAAGCTTCGTGGACTCGAAATAAAGCCAGCCTGCAAGTCTCCAGTCGAATGGCTGTGCGCCAAGCACGGTCTAGAAGCCTTACCAAAATGGCACTCTTCTCCCTGTCTGACCAGAAGGGGTGGGCGGAGTACTCAGTGCTACTCGCATGACCATCGAGTCGATCCTGAATTCGTGCCTCCTCCTTTATTGGGTCAGAACAAACACCTGCGCAAAAGCAAAGGGCTCATCATCGCCCAGTCGAGTCACCTTGCTAAGAGGAGATCTCGATGATTCAAAAATGTCTTACATTCGAGTTGCAGATTTATTCTCTCCAACTCCTCAAGCAAAAAGGCTTCTCGCTCTGTAGTTGAGGATGACCTCGACTGCAACTCAGCATACGCATTTTGCGTTTCCTTCAGCTCGCAAGTAACTTCGGAAAGCTTTTGATGAAGAAAGTCCATAATTTTCTGGTCATTAACGCTTCGTGACTTCGAAGAACCGCCCACAACAGGGCCAGTCGATGGTTTAGAAGCTCGGTTCTACAGTCAGAATAATTCAACGCATAAGGAGCATAAATGAATTCAAACAAAAGGCTCGGGGGCTGCGCCTCCCGATCACTGAAGTTCATGTTTTATAATAAGACAGATACGATGTCTGATAATTTACATATAGCAAAAGCAAAGTGACGCAATTTGAAAGGACAAGGATGTCGCCTAGAGGGGGGTGAATAGGCGTTTAAAAACTTTTCCGGTTTAGGCTTGCTAATTGCGGAATAAAACTAGGTGTTTAAATTAACAAGCCAATCAACCTAAATAAACTAGGTTCACCTATGTGCACCAACAACTTATGCTAAGCAAGACAAGCAACAAAGTGATAGCAAGATATAATACTTCAAGCACGAAGGCTATCACAATGTAAAGTGCATAAGTAAAGAGCTCGGGTATAGAAATAACCGAGGCACGTGGAGACGAAGATGTATTCCCGAGTTCCTCCTTTTTAGGGGAGTACGTCTCGTTGGAGGGGTGTGAGTATCAAACTCAAGACGCCACAAATGGCCTCACCCTATTCTCCGATGAACCTCGCACAAAAGCTCGGTTCACCTTCCACTATTGATTTCCTTTTGGGCGGAAATCGAGTCCCTTACAACAAACTTGAGGCACAACCCACAAAAGGATCGGAGCTCCCAAGCGGCCCCAAAAGGCCTTGCACCGCCACAAAAGGCGCCACTCGCCACAAAAGGCGTCTAGGGTCCAATGACCCAAGAGTAACAAGCTCACGAACTTTTACTTCCACGAATCTTCGTGGAGAGAGCAAACCGATGCACAAAAGCAATGGCAAGAGCACACGGAGTGCTCAAGTCCTTCACTCTCAAATTCCAACAAAGCAACAAATGCTTATGGGGGAATAAGAGAGGAAGAACAAAGGAGGAGAAACACCAAGAACTCCAAGATCAAGATCTACTAGGTTCCCCTCACTTAGAGGAGGAATGGATTGGTGGAATTGTAGATCTAGATCTCCTCTCTCAAATCCCTCAAAGATATGCAAGAATCATGGGAGGAAATGGGAGAGCGAAGCTTTCTAAGGTCAACAATGGAGGAGAGAGAGGGGGAAAACGTGCTTGGAAGAGCTAAGTGGCTGAAGGTAGGTGGAGGGGTATTTATACCCCTCCCAGAAAAAGAGCCGTTGCAGCCACTTAGACCGGAGACTCCGGACCACGGAGGCCGGAGACTCCGGCCAGTGCGGAGACTCCGGACCAAAAGTGCGGAGACTCCGGACCGGGGAGAGCAGGGAAAAATCGTTTGTAGAAAACTAACACCGGAGACTCCGGACCACAAAGGCCGGAGACTCTGGTCTGGGAGGAGACTCCGGGGAGACTCCGGACCAACTCCGGATTCAAAACAGCGGCTGCCGCCGCGAAGCTCTTCAACGCAGAAAAACCAGATGGGCCGGAAACTCCGGACCTTGAGGGCGGAAACTCCGGCCCTGCCGGAAACTCCAGGGAAACTCCGGACCTACTCCGGCCTCGATACCGCAAGCGCCGTGCGCGAGGCACTTAGCCTCAAAACCAGGGGCCGGAGACTCCGGACAGAAAACCACGGAGACTCCGGACAGAAAAACCAGCAGAGCAGCAAATCCTGAAATGCAATAACTTTCTCGTCCGAACTCCAAATCAGGTGAATCCAATTGCGTTGGAAAGGTAACGACAAGAGCAAATCTTGGAATATTAAGGGTCACAAATATAGAGGGGATACCACACATGGAAGGTGTGGACCCTATCTTGAAGTGGACCGATAATATTTCCAAAGCCGAGAATGCAAACAAGTTTTCATCCGGACTCCGTTTTCAATGATCTTGGGCTTGTTCCGAAGATAATCACAAGCACTACAAGATCATGCATATACACATCATAGTCCATCATGTGAGGAGGAGACCACAAGGAGAGAGTTTGACCTCTCTAGAAACGACGAACCGGTAAAACCTCCAACATCAAAAACACCACAAGATATTCACTTGAAACCCGTTTTTGATGAACTAGAGCTTGGTATGGAGATGAACACAAGCTCTAAATTCTCACATGGATAAAAGCCAAATAAGAACCAAGAAAGATGATATGCCAAGAATGCAAAGGTTTGAGCTCTCCACAAAGATGCGATCAAGTTACTCACTTGAGAGCTCCTCTTGATAGTACGCCGTCTATCCTATAACCCGGTCTCCCACTAACAACATGAGACCGGTAAAATAGAAAACCTATCAAGATCATACATTTGCCTTGCGCATTCCACTTGAGCTAGATGACGACGATCTTGATCTCTTCAAGTGGACCACCTTTCTTGATTGCGCTTGCTAGCATATGCTTGATGAAGACATCTCCAAATGCTCCCCCATACTCCATTATGGGAGAGCCTCGCTAAGCTCCGTCTTCAAGAATCCACTTGTGCTTCATATACTTCTTGTCTTGATATGATGATGGCTTGGAGATAAACATGAATCTTCACTCAATCTTCTTTTCCAAGCCACTCTTGCAATAAGCTCATCTCTACACATGACCATTCTTCATATATAAATCCTTGGATAGAACCTTGGTCATCATATACTCTTCTAGAGTCCAACACATGAACTCCAAACTTCTTCATGGACTCGATCTATAAAGATATCTCAATGCAAACATTAGTCGATAGAGATTGTCATTAATTACCAAAACCACACATGGGGCAACACATGCTCTTTCACAATTCCTAGACCTAGTCAAACAAAGGGGTCACTGACTAAGTCGTCGACTTCTTGGAGGAAGTTTTCTTCGCCTGGACCTTGGCTCCCTTTCTTCAACAGTTGTTACCAGCTGTTGGGCATATGTTTTGGCGGCTTCCATCCAAGTGCCGAGCCCGACGGTTTTGCCATCAGGACCCCGTGGAAACTTCTTTGTGGCTGTGTCAAAATCTGCCTCAAATCCGTGCGCGAGCAACATGAGAAAAGTAGTCTGAGCACCACTTACCATTTGCTCGCGACTGAAGTCAGCAACGGCAGTCCCTTCAGGCTTGAATAGATCAACCAGCTCTGCAAAGGAAGATGGTAGCTCCTCGCCGGGGAAGAAGCTGCCATGAAGGGCACCTAGGTTACTCGCCGCCTGCGTTAGCATCTCCCCTCTGCTACTGGTGGCCTCCGAGACAGCCACACTTTCATCAAGTGAAGTGCCAAGGCTCTGCTTGCCAGTAGCAGTTGGGCCATCCATCACGCCTAGCATAAGGGTAAAATAATCAGCACCATGTATCATAAACCTCAAACATCTAAGGAGCAGAGCAAAAATTCTTACCAGCTAAGCTGGTGCTGGCGGCAGAGAGTTGACCAATCGCCGACTCCTCTCTAACTTCGGCTGTTTTCAGCCTCTTCTCCAGATCAGCCACTCGACGGGTGGCATTGTTCAAATTTTCTGCCGCTTCAGTGGCGGCCTCTACAAAAACAGATGCACATGATTAGTAGGCTATAAGAGAAATCACTCTCAACAAGTGGTGACAGCATAAAAAGATACGCACTCTTTGCAACTTCGAGTTGCTGCTGCAGGGTTGCGGGTTCAGTCTCCTTGTGCACATACTGGGCACCAGCCTTCAGCAACTCTCGCACAAATGGCTAAGTACATGACATGGGCAAATTCACAACTCAATAACTGAGTATAGGCAAAAAAAAAACGCATTTGATTCAAACTTTGGCAAGCGCAAACTTACGTGTTCCAAGAAGGAAGAAGTCGACGCAGGGACACCTGCAGCTGCAGCTCCACTCTCAGTTGCTGCAACCTCCGGCTGGGGTGGCGTGGCTGTGGCTGTAGCGGCAGGAGTCGCCGAGGTAGGCGGCTGCTCTGGTGGCAGCGTCCGTGCAGTGGACGCTGCGCTGCTCTTTTCCGCCGAAGGTGGCGGAGGCATATCCTCATCGGAGGAAACACTGTTTCACACATTATAAGTATACAAGGTGATATTATTCATAACATGACAAAGAAAGTGCACATAGTACTTACTCTTCAGTGAGGTCGCACAATCGACCAGGCGCAAGCACACCCATGCTCGGGCGCGATTTCTTCGGTGGTCGAGGAGGAAGCGAGCGAATCGAAGGAATTTCGAGTGGCGCAGTCATCGACTCCATCTTGTCTTCCTCCTTTTCCTCCGAGTCAGCTGTATCCTCCTCGTCGCGTGACCGTTTTTGCTTGCCCTGCACCTCAGCATCGCCCTCATCGGCTTCTGGCGTGTGTGCGGTGGCGAGTGAAGCCATCTCATCATCAGAATCTACCTCGAGTGGCTCATTGTCTGGGACTGGGCCGCTCTCTGGCAGGGGAGGCATCGACTCAAACATCTTGTGACCCTGCACACATAAACAACAAAAGATTCAACATCACACATGCATAACATATCAACTGAGATGTAGTATCAATTGTTACCTTTGGCAGAGGGTTGCTGGTCTCATAAGGAGGCACAGGCGAGTTCATCTCGCAGGGATCTTCATCGGTAAGCTTGGTAAGGCTCCTTACCAACTTCTCCTCTTCCACATCAGATAGCTCCACTACGCGTGAGCGGGTTGGATCAGAAGCCCCACCATATGCCCACAAAGCGTGCACTCGGGCTCGGAGCGGCTGCACTCGCCTCTTGGCCATAATGGCTAGCAGATGGATCCCTGTGACCTCTCGACCAACAGTGATCTGAAGCTTCAGCACCTTCTCCATTAGAATGTCAGCCTCTTCGGCTTCGACTCCGGTCGGCTGGGCGATCCATGATGGCCTCTTCTTCACCAGGGCGTCTGCGTCAAATGCGGGCAACCCGAAGGTTTGGTCGCCAATGGTCACATCCTTGATGTAGAACCACTTCTGGCGCCATCCTTGCACAGATTCCAGGAAGTTGATCTTGAAGTACTCGACATCAGGTCGAGCTTGTACTCCAAAACCACCTGGTCCCTTGGTGCTGTGCTGGCGCTTGACGTTGAAGATGCGGCGGAACAGACCAAAGTGGGGTGCGACGCCCAAGAAGCACTCGCAAAGGACAAAGTAACACGCAATGTGCAAAAGCCCATTGGGCGTGAAATCGTGCAATTGCACTCCATACACGTGCATCAGTGCACGAAGAAAGTTGTGAACAGGGAAGGAGAATCCCCTGTTCACAAAATCAACAAAGCAAACCCGCTCATTGGGCCTGGGCGCGGGATTACCTCGGCACCTGGGAGGCGAAATTGAGCGGTGTCTTCAGGGATCAGCCCGTCGTTCCGTAGGCCGGTGAGCATCCTCTTGCTGCAGGTGGATTTGGTCCACGCGCCCTTCTCCCTCTTCAAGCCGCTGGCAGCGGCTCCCGCGGCGCTGTCCGCCGATGCAGCACTCCTGCCCCTTCGGGTGGTAGGCTTCGTCATCGCGGTGGTGGTTGCGCAAGTTTTGCTCTGAGGCAATGGTGATGCGAGAGGAGGAAGAAGAAGTAGCGGCGGCGGAGAGCAAATGGCAAGTAAAAACACGATTTACGCCGTCATCCTCTTTTTAACCTCAAGAGCAAAAGAATCCGCACCGTTGATGCGAGATCATGGGCGCATAAGCAAATCTAACCGTACACGTGGCAGCCACGGAGGGCAACCGTCGCCGGCCACTCCGCCCACTACACACGGGAATCTAGGAACTACCATCATGACCCCGGAGAAATCGTGCCTGAACGGTCAAATCCAGTCCAAACCGCTGTACAATGGGCCCACAAGACGTGTCACGTCCCATCTCTCGCCGCACAGCGCACGCCACCGCGTGTCAGGTGGCGCAGTCGCCATAAAACGTCATCCCTGACGTCATTGCAGCAAATTTGTTCCGAAAAGATGTCGGGTTCACCCAAAACATGCTAATCACTCGATTCTTTGTCGGGTGTATGGTCACTCGACTGTTTCTACGATCAAATACATATTACTCTCATCAGGAGCGTATCAAAAATTTCTTCGACTAAAGATGATCATGACTGGGTGATTATGAGATTATCCTCCATTACAAGTAATAAAGCACAATCTCGGGGGCTACTCTGTAATGACCCAGCACACCACTGCATGTTGTAGTGTACAAGTCATTGACATAATACTCACAGAAGGACCATTCCGTAAATATTACATCCTTCAGAGTAGTACAACAGAAACATAGTCGGTCCAAGGTAACACTATAGGATTACAACACTATTCAATACAAAATCTCGAGAACCTACTTACATACAGAAGTAAGTCTCGTGCAAATGAAACTCTAAAAAAAGATCCAAGTCGTAGTACTAAGCTGAATATCAGCTCTACCTCTAACTTCTGATCCACTACTGCTGTTGTCACAGCCCTAATCTGTCCATCTGGAATTTCCGTGTCTAGAGTGGTGCTCCTCCACCCAATTATAGACGTCTTGTCCATCGGTATTGTTGTCGACGTGTCCACCGTTGCACTGTTGTCGCCACTCATCCGTCGGCAAAGTAGAGGTTGACTCCTTCAGCCTCCACCAGGTTGATTTGACTTCTTGCCGAAGATCTCACCAACATCGTTATGGATTCCTGCCCTTCCTCAGCTGTCTCCAATAATCTAAGCAGGGGTCAATGGAGGAAAGAGTGAGCAACACGAGCGTTACTCAGCAAGTTCATATAATAGGAATAAGGTGTTTTATGCACTAGCTACCATCCATACCAAAAGGTTATGGATGAACATGCATAACTTTGTAAAACATTTTTAGGAAAAGATTTATTTTATCTTCAGAAAACTATGCCCGTCATCGATTCACAGGTGCTAGGGCCTTGAGGAGCCTCCTTTCCTGCAGCGTTCGCCGTTCCTTCCTGGAACGTGGAGTAACATATCACATTTTTACACTCTGCAGAGGTGCGTTACTTTACCCATAAGAGACCAACGCCTTGTTGCACAACCGGGTGAGTCTTTCCCGTCCACACTTCCTATGGTGTGGGGCCCAGTCGTTGATCCAAGCCATTCGCCGTGCTTCTCCAATAACCCCGCATGCCCACCCAATTCATGCATAGCAGAATCACCCCTGGTTCTACCCCTCACGATAGATACCTAGGCATCCCCTTGCAGACCATCATAGACACCAGAGTCCGTGGGCACTGAGGGGTCCCACCCATGTGCATGTAGTCCCGCAAGATCTACAGCGTACGGCTCTGGCTGCCCGTTGACATGCGAAAGGGAGAAGATCACAGATGACTTTCCCGTCCCATTCCAAGTCTCATGGTTAACGCTTCATTTACGGCGCAAGAACGCTGACGGCATTGGTTCTTAAGTCCTAGGTAATACTTTCCCGTGCAAATGGAACCTCCACCAACCACATCATTCCATGGTTCCATCTGCCAGCCAACAATATATATATATAGCAATTCACATCATTCGAAGATAGGTTTTTCTTTTTCATGCAATGATAAACCATAGTATTTTTCATTTACTTTGATAAACATAATCAAGTAGGACATGAGCAAGAGTGAACTTGCCTTGGATAGGAATAGCAGTTCAAACCCTTCGGGGTTCTAGGGTTTGCGGTAAAACCCCGAGTTCTGAAAACAACAACGTAATCCCGATAAGGACTACAGAAAACTCTGGCAAGATGCTATTATGCATAGTAATGAAATGCATCGCAAAATACCCCCAATCATACCCAAACTTAACTAGGTAAGCTTCATTTTAAAATGATACTTCGATAACATCGTATTAACTTGACTTAAGTTTGTTTCATCACCTTTAGGTGATGTTTTTGGTGCTTAAGTTGTTCATGAGTTGAGATTAGTGAATGTTCAAGATTTTGGAATTTGATTTGATTACTTGGTGATTTTGGAATCCTAGTTCTTCAACACTTTAGTATGTTTCACTTTTATTTAAATTATGAAGTATTAACAAATATTAAGAATAACCACTTTTAAGTTCTTTTATTATTTAAGTATCACACTTAAAAGGAAAAGGAATAAGGTAATATCATCTTATGTTTCATTTCTTAGTTTTAGGATATGGTCTTGAATGAATAAAACTATAACACAAGGTTAATCCAATGTTAATGATAAAAATAATAATAGTGCTCATATTTTATTAAGTAGAGATTTCATTTTTAGATTAAGTAGACATCTTTTAACAATTATTTTCCTTAAAGAAATATCATTTTAATTAATAATTTAATGGAATATCAATTATTTATAAACACACATGGTATTTTAATATGCTCACAATGTAGGACATATCATGATTAAAACATATTTTATAATTTGAAGTTTATTCATGTGAATCATTTTAAATGAAGTTGAAATGCATCCAAAATAGCATTTCAAATTAACTCCATATTTAAATTAATAAGTAAATTGTTGTTTCAATTTTAAAGTGATTAAATTTTAGTCAAACAAGTGTTTGATTTATACAAACAGATAGATTTATTTTTCTGTTCATTTTGGTATATTATTTGTATTTTTCTGATTTTATATGGAATAGCTATGAGTTTCCAAAGTTTATTCAACTTTAGAATATTTCTGGAATTATTTTCTTATTAATTTTTGATTTATGAAATGACCAAAATGCCCTTGGTCAAACTGGGTTGAACCAGATCAAAGACTGGCTCGGGTCGTGGTCAACTCGACCGAGCCCAACCCGCTCTCCTTCTCTCTCTCTCTCGCTCCCGTGCCCGACGCGGTTCGAAATCGCCACCGCCGTCGCCGGCCGATTCCGGCGTGGTCCGGCGACCTCCGCCTCCGTGCTGTGGCGCGGTCGACGCGCCCCGCCATCCTCACCATTCCTACCCCGGCGATGCGGGTTTCCTTGCCCGGTGCGCCCGTGCGGGTCCTAACCTGAGGCTAGGGTTCGAGCGTCGGTGCGGCTCCGCCGTGCCCGCTCGGCTCTGTTGCGCAGCTGAGCTTCCACGGCGGGTGCAGGGTGATGTCCCCTGTGCCGCTGTGGAGATGGTGGTGCCCCCGCCTCCACACTGCTCCAACTCCAGTGGACGCACGGCCACTGCTTCGCCGCCATGGCCACGGCCATGCCAGGTATCTCTCCCCTCTTCTCATCTATCTCTTCCCCCTCTGGGCATCAAGCCATGCTCTGTAATGCTTAGTCTACCATGTGATTTAGGTCTTTTGGTTGTTTAGATGTTGGCTCAGCTATTCCGATGCTTCGGTGACATATGCTGGATGTTCTAGTGCCTCCATGCATTCAGTTGGTGATGTTATAGCTAGTAATTAGCTGTGGTGATGATCTGGGGTTCTGTCTTTCGATGGATTTAGTTATCTGCTCTTGATAATGGCAACAGATGGTGCTCTCTGAACCATGATTCAGAGATGTGCCTCTGATGTGTATTACTTTTGTATGCTGGAATTATTTCTAGCTATTATTGTGCTGTGCAAGAATGCTTCTGATGATTTGCCCCTTCGATATAATGTTCTATTAGTGCCATGTGCAAGTATATCTTATTTTCTTGAGCTAAATAATTTAGCTTTGCTTGCTGTGATGCCTCCTCCGAGTTACACAGAAGCATTCTGATGATTTTAGCTTAGGAAGATTATTTATACTGCCCAGTGGTGTTATTAGTGCATGATTGTGCTTGTGGTGCCTCTCCCCTTGTGGGTTTTGCACCCAGCAACAAGTGTTGGATGTGTGATTCCCAAAATGTGACTCCAAGCAAGTAAAGCTTGTATGCCTTTGCTAATTTTGGTGGATTTATATCCCCTGCCTATGATGCACAGGCTGAGGCTTTTATTTATATGAACAGATGCTTGCTTGTTTTATTTCTTTCCTGTGATGATTTTAGCATAGCACTTCTATGCTAAGCTGAGGAAACATCCTAGCCACACTACCTATTTATTCTAGCAAACCAATGCTAGGGAATATTGATATTCACCTGCTGATGTGTGCTAGTGTTGTGGCTTGTGGATCTGCTACTTTTCTTGATCAACAGATCATGTGGCTTTTCTGGGTTGCTTGATCTGCAGTTCTTGTGGATCTCCTCCTTGTTCACCTTGCTTGGCCTGCTCCTCCAGCTCTAGCTTGCTATTCCTGAGCTTCTGGCCTTCCCTCTTTGCTCCGGCTTGACCTTGTGCTTCATTCCATCTTGCACTTGCTCTCAGCAAGGATTGTGTGATGAAACAGAGGTGGATTTAATGATTTGGCTAAAGAACTGTGTGTTGTGTAGTGAGGAACTCGAGCTGTGAGGGCTGTGAGTGAAAACAGTGGTGTGTTTCCTGTTTGCTACGGCTGGCTTTGCTCTTATCCCTACCCTGGGGAGTGAAATGGATGTGCTGTGGACAGCACATCAGTGTGAGGTGATGGTGCTGCCTGGTTAGTTGCTTCCCAGTTCCTGTGAACTGGAGCTTCGGCTGGTTGAGCTTATCCAACCTGTGTGAATTATTTTGAGCTGCCAAATGGATTTACTTGTGATTTTGCCCATGATGTTGTGCTGAGGCTGGTTTTGGCTAATTAAGAACATATGCTAACCTTGATTATACCAATCCCGATGATGTGTTTAGCAGTGCACTTCACTGCCTTAAACTGAGGGTATTACTAACCTCAAATCCCTACTTTGATTTATTTTGCTTTTATTTTGTTTTGTTCTCTTTGGTGTTATAGGAAACAATCTTGGAGTAAAAGTTACAAGAAGAAGAAGAAAAGAATACTGGACATTTTAGTTTAGGAAACAATTGTAATTTTCCTTTTTGTATTTCAGTTTGTTGTAAATAATTTGTAAAGACAATGTATTGTTGTTCTTAATCAATAAAGTTATTAGTTTGTCTTTGTAAGAATTCAATCATTTGTAAAATTTATTGTAAAGATTTGAATTATTCATAAATCTATAAACTCGTTTACTTAATTATTGTTTTTGTTACTTAATTGTTTTAATTTGAATTACTTTACAAATTCAAATTATTTGAATATTCAAGTTTGATTCAAAATTTCCCACAACCAATAAATTACCTCGAAGTCAAGTCGAAATTTATTTACGTTCACCTAAGATGAACTAAACCTAATTCATTAAGATGAATGAACTCTGATCACTTAGGGTTTTAATTTGCGAAAAATTTTATTCAGGATTTTCAAATGCATGCATACAGATGCACACATTACTATTTCTACCCTTCTTTAACTCCTAAATGCTGGGATATTACATACTCCCATCGGGAGTGCTGACGCGCACCCGATAGAATTATGGCTAAAGGTTTTCTTCGACTAACAAATGT
Organism: Poa pratensis; assembly: GCA_947311845.1. Taxonomy (NCBI): domain Eukaryota; kingdom Viridiplantae; phylum Streptophyta; class Magnoliopsida; order Poales; family Poaceae; genus Poa; species Poa pratensis. Next base: position 25,689,267 of record CAMZMU010000073.1, on the reverse strand, counting down.
AGAGAAAGATGGTTTTGAGATTATCCTTCATTGCAATCAATAAAGCATAATCTCGGGGGCTACTCCCATCGGGAGCGCTGTCGCGCACCCGATAAAATGGTATCAAAATGTCAGTCGATGAATATATCAACTGCGTTCATATGCAAAATCATACTCGAAACATTCCCGAGTTGCGTCCGTCGCAAATACCTCGGATGCTGCATGCATAGTGCAAAGATAAGACCCGCCGAACTTTCGAGCTGGGCTAGGGACCGTTCCAGCAACGTCAATCCTTATATTTTCCGTGTCAGCAGACATGATGAAAAATCCCGACGGACGCGTTGGGTAAAATTCAAAGTTATACTGCAGATCGACTCAGTAAGACCTCATCGGCCTAGTCGAATCTGACCAGTTTGTTCCAGATTCGAGTCCGGGGACTCGAGTTTGATTGAAAGCTAGTAATGTGTTACCCAAATATGTAGTTAACCAGTCCCGATCCGTCGAGTGAACTGGGCCTGCTAAGCTATTATCCCTTGATCATCATAAGCAAAAACCACAGTCGATGAAATACTCGACATAGCCAACATGTGCTATTCATACAGGAATTCCAATTATAGTACTAAAAATATGACATGCACTTGCGAATGAGTCCGTGCCTGATTCTTCGAGTTAGACAAGTACTCGGGGGCTACTGACAAGGATATACATCTCGGGTACCCTACTGTGAGGGTACCTGGTGCACGTGATGACTAAAAACCCAACTAGCGAAGATACGACTCGAAACCCAAGACGAGAGGCCCAACAAGATGAAGTAACTTCCAAGTTTAGAAATAGACATAGTTGGTTTATACTTTCCTTATGTGTAAACTAGGTCGGTTACAAACTCCGAGACCCAGCCTATTTAAAGGCTGGGAGGGGTGTCGATATAGGACTAAGCCATACTCGAACCACCAAAGCTCTTGCGAGATCATCATCTCGCCGGAGCCACCCTGTAACCACATAATCTCCAGCGATCAATAACAGACAAGCAGGAAGTAGGGTCTTTACCTCCACCCGAGGGGCCTGAACCTGGGTAAATCTTTGCCTCTGCTTGTCAGCCGACGAAAGTACCAGTACTATCACGTTCTCTCGCCATAATCTCAACCCTAGGTACTTAACCATGAGATTTGATGAGGGTACACCTCGTCAACGTCCTTTGTGAACGAAGGGAGTAGTAGTTTTGAGATCTAGAATTGAGAGCTACATGTTGAGATTGAAACTGTGAGGTAAAACTGATGCCCCAAATTACAGACGACCATTTGCGTGTAAGAGATGAATCTGCTTCGGGCCTGCTTGGCAGCGAGACGCACTGAAACAAACTACGGTGTACTTGGTACGCGTATCACCCCCGAAGCATCACATCACAGAATCGGCCCCGTCCGTCAATTACTAATCCGCAACTGGAAACAAAAGCTGCACGCGCCAAACGGATCACGAGGGCGCCGAGAGGGGAAAATACGGCACGGGTACAGGAAGGGCGATGCGAAGGGTGGCAATAATGGGGGATGGGCTGCGTGACAGGTAGAAGTCGCCGTCCTGCGCCGGGCGCCGTGCCTGCTGACCTCACCCGCCCTCACGCCTCGCTCGCGCCCCCGCACTGCCGCGACAAAACCGCCTGGCCCCCACCGGCCGTCCGTCCCCGCGCTTTACCTCTCCCCCGTTCCTACCACTCCAAAGATCCGATCCACTCCACTCCATGCCATTCCCCACAGCGCCAGTGTGATCTCGACGACGACGACAAGGGAGGCCAGCTCAGTTGCTCGCTTTCCCCGGAGCCCCACTGGCCCTCCGAATCACACTATTACCGGCGAGACCAAGCCGCAGGGTGCTGCTCCTAGCTAGGAGGAGTAGAACCGTAGAAGTAGAAGCCGAGCCAGCAGCGAGTTGGCACCTCCGCCTACCTAATCCACAGGCGGGGTACAGGAAAATGGGAGTAGCAGTAGCCTAGTACCACTGCGGTTCCTACCACCACCACCGCCGTGCCCGCAGGTCTCTATCTACCCAGTCCACCTGCGGCTTTCATTCGCTCCCTGCGCTTCACTCTCCTCCCTCGCCTGGCTCGGTTCTCCCTTTCTCCCCAGGTGAGAGCGAGATACGCTGCATCTTTTCCTTGCCGCGCAGTGGAGGGAGGCTCTTCGTTGCCTTGTGCTGATCTGCGTATGCTCTTCTTGCTCTCGCAGGGAGGTGGCGGATCTGCGGTTGCGTGATCCCCGACTCGAATCTTGATGATTTGGGGGCTCTTCTTCAACTGATTGCTGTCAGTTACTCTCTGCTTCTACCTCTGCCCGGTATGCTCACTTTACCTTGGTTGTATACTGCAGGGAGTTGATTCGATAGCTAGTTTTTCCTTCTATTTTGGGTTGACTCGATTCTCTGCGACTAGTGAGAGTGCATAGTTTAGTGGGTTTCTGTTGGGGTTTAATGCTGCATCCCACATTGTATCTTCTTCATCCCCCCTTTCTGGAGAGGTGATGCAATCTGTGGGGAATCTGGAAAGAGGGAAAACTTCATTGGAACATAGTTCGTGGTAAATTTGAGCTGCAGTTTATTTCTGTCTTTCCTTCAATCATCTAAAAAAAAATCAATCTATGCTATTTTCTTGTACGACTACAGTTTTACAGTATTTTTGGGTCTCTGCTGGCAGTAAGACTTGCATGTTCACAGAGGCTCACATGATTTTTTTCCCAATCGTTTAAATCACCCCTAAAAGATTATTAAATGGAGAATCTGTTCACTTTTTCTTGAGGGAACCGGGAAAAGATGATAGATTGTCGATTTAATACTTGTACCTTTGACTGAATTATTCAAGGCTGGCTAGACCCCGTGAGTTGTACTTGTGCATACTATTTTTTATGCAGAAGCTAGCACGGTTGCACTTATTTATGGATAGATTTAGGCCAACCTCCGCACTTGATTGTCCTTTTTCTTGTTTAGTTTTTTGTATGCAAGATTGTTGACATATCCAATTAGAACATTATAATGTCAAAAATTGTCCTGACCAGCTGAGGACATATAGACACATCATAGATCATAAATCGAGGATCCTGGGAGACAAAATGATGTGATCATCCACCGACAGATTCATGTCCCTTAACTAAGATAAGAACACATCACAGTGTGCGTACAGCAGTACTGCGTGCTATCTTAATTGCTGACCACTAATCCAAGTAGTTTGTATTTTGGCTGGCAGAAATACAAAAAAATAGATAACGTGATAGCTTATCCTGCTTGCATTGAATTGAATTTCGGGATTTAAGAGATTCTTATTACTGAATCTTTATCTACTGAAATTTTCAGGATATCTGACCGAATCAAGTGATAATATATCCTGTTGTGCATATACGGGATAATTTGAAAAGGCGTGCTTGTTATGTTAAACCATCACAAATATGGCGACAAAAGGGCAGTTTGGTAGAGAAAGGAACTTGAAGACCACATCAAGTCGCGAAGGACGACAAAGGGGAGATTGCCAACCAGAACAATTTGTACAAGTGCCAAAGGTCTCAGCAGCCAGTGGAAACATTGACGTAAAATTTGAAGATAGAATCAGAGTTGTGAAGAATGATAAGATTCGAAGGCAGCGAGAACCTCAGTATGTAGAAGAGGGTGCAGCCTTGAAGAGCACAAAACCATGGCCTGCACGAAATGCCACTGCTGTTGATGAACTTGTCAAGCATATGTCCAAAGTTCCTTCATATTTACAGCATAAAGAGACAGCCCACCATCTTCAGGACAAGGCTTTGAATGTTGGGGTTCTTGAGTGGGGCCTTCTTGCAAGGTGGTCTCACGAGCAAAAGCGTGACCTCACTAGCAGCCATGGGGCATCTCCATCTGATACCAGTAGATCTGTTCTGTTCTCTTCTCCATCCAATTCTTCCGCAAGCCCCAGCAGCAAATCTCTTGATAGCAATCAATCTCCTCCACTGAATGACCATCAGCATCGTTCTATGAGGTCTCATCAAAGTAGTCCTGTGGATAAACACCATGAGAAGACCTATTCACCTAGCCCGAATTCCGCAGTACTGAGCTTGTTGCCAGGTCATGGCAAGTACCCATCTGTGGAGAACAATGGTAACTATGGTGGCTTAAATCTCAGCAAGTTGTGTCTACCCTCAGACTCAATGCTCGCTGCCTCTGGGAGTTGCACGCCACATGAAATGGTTGATGATGACGTTAACACGAGAAAGATAGAGGGGGTTGTTCATCACTGTTCACGCAGGCTTTTTACAGATGATGATAACATTGGGCGAAATTTCTTCACATCCCATAACAATGATTCCATGTGCAATGACCCCCAACATAGCAGTGACATCAGTGGTCTAATATCTAGTGCTGTGATGGAAACAGAAAGAAACGGCAGTAGGTCACCTGTTGGTTTCTTGGAGGATATTGGTCAATACCCTGAATTTCCTCGAATTCCACACTCGTGTCCACTCCCCATCATGGATTCAGCTGAAGGGCCTGCCACCAGTAGCACTGCAGCTAGAGTTGATTTTGGTAGTGCATCTGTAACAAGAGGTGAAAACTGTAACCAACACAAATCTGCCATCAGTGTCGCTAAGAATCCGCCCAAAATTAGCTCAAAGTTTTGTGATATGGATGTGTTGCCTGATCGTCATCTTGTTTCTGGGCTGAATAGAGTGAGCCGATGCTCTAGCCTGAAGGAAGCACCATCTCCTCGACGGCCTGACGCTTCTGTGGATAAGATTAACGAGGACAAACGATCAAGCAGCAAAGGCAGGCGCAGCCCATTGAGGAGAATGTTAGATCCATTGTTAAAGTCTAGGCAAACGTCCACTTCTGTGCCAGTTCAACCTTCATTTGTTCCAAAGTGTCATCTGCCAAGCAATACCAATAAGCAATCTCTTAACTTGGAAGGATCTGGGTCAAAAAATGTTCATCGTCGGTCAGTTGATGCAGTAGTCAATTCAAATAACCATGCTGAAGCAAACATAAACCAGCCTCCTCGTGTGTTATTGAACAGTGAAAGGTACCTCCAGCAACAAAGGGATTCAAGAACAACAAGGCAAGCGCTTCTGCAGCTAGCATGGAAAAATGGGTTACCTCTATTCATGCTTTCTTTTGGTGATTCTGATATCCTGGCGGCCACAGTGAGAAAGAATGGCGTCTCTGATAAGGATGATCTAGAAAGCGCATATAGTTTATTTACTGTTGAAGAACCCAAGAAGAAAAGTGGAGCTTGGATCACAGCAGGTAATAAGAACAAGAAACATCAACTGGTATCGAGTATTGTTGGGGAATTGAGGATCTCACGCCGAAAATCAAGATGCTTCCACACAAAAGATTTTCATGTGCACAGGGAATTTGTGCTGATTGGTTCTGAACTGCTACCAGCACCTGCAGAATCAGGTGATTCACACGTTAGCAGAGAGATTGGTGCTTTTATCAGCACAGTGCCTCAGATAGCAGAAACTCGTCATCAACCATCTTTACAGAATTCAAGCCGAACTAGCTCAGCAACAACTGGCTGCTCTTGCCCTCCTCTGGTAAACTTCCACCCTAACATGGCAAATACTAATTCTGCTGCAGCCAGTGTCATCGCCATACTACCTAATGGCTTTCACGGTGCATCAACTTCTGGGCAACCTTTACCTCTGATGGAGAGGTGGAGATCAGGAGGATCATGCGACTGTGGCGGGTGGGATGAAGGTTGCATGTTGAGTGTCCTCACTGACAACACCAAAGAAAACAAAGGTTGTAAGTTTATTCAGGAGAACCCGGCGCAGGATGGCACTCATCGATTCGACTTGCTCACTCAGGTGTGTGCTTGTACTTCCCTACTCTTGCTTGCTTCCAGGATATATATCTATCAGTCACGGCAGAACAAATCAATCGACGCTTTACGTAATCTTGCCTTTGTTTGCAGGGTCGATCGCGAGAAGATAGGCATGCCTTCAGTATGGTTTCGTTTAAAGAAGGGTTATACGCGGTCGAGTTCAGTTCATCCATTGCTTTACTCCAGGCTTTTGCGATGTGTATAGTGATGCTTCACGGCAAGTGCCCTGTCAGGACGCAGGGTGATATGCCTGTGTCGCAAGAACACACACTCCTTGCAGATCGTAAGCTCAAGGCTATGGCAGCCAGCCAGGGTAGAGCTCGGCCCAGCTATGTGCCGCACCAGCCGCCTCTATCTCCTGTAGGGCGGGCCTAGCTTGTCGCGATAAAATGCATGTTTTTTCTTTTGCCCTTTCTCTTGTAATCTGAGTAGTGCTGCTGGGCCAATATATAATGGTCCTTGTGCGTTTCTCACATTGCGAAGTAAATGAATCTTATGGGACTGGCTTTAGGGGTAGCTAGGTGTTTGTACATGTAAATGTGACTATGTGATGCTGCTGCAAGGCTCATCTAAGTGCTTATTACCCCTTTAATATGCTCTCTTCTGTGTGACTATACCAGTCAATTCCATGCAAAAACGATATAGAGTACTTTACTACATTTGCTCTAGAGAAATGTTGTTCGCTGCTATGTTAACACTTCCTAGTACATTCAGCCATCGTGTGTTAGTCAATCCCATGCAGAAATGGTATACCTTGTTTACATTCTTCTCTACAGTCTACACAAATGTTGTTGGCTGCAGTTGCATCTTGCTCTGGTCTTGTCTGTCAAGTGTCAACACTTCCTAGAATCCTAGCACATTCAGCTGATTTGAACTCCAGAATGATCCAGCTGAGCAACACAAGTTAATGTCTAGTAGTATTTTTTTTTTGGGTGAAAAGATGTCTAGTAGTACGTAACCAAGCAGAATCGGGAGTTTCTTTCAAATTTATATTGACAGAGCGTCATTAAGCTCATTACAATACAGCTGCTATAATTAGATGAGTTTACATCTAGACATCTAGTCCGATCGCTACTCGCTACTAGCTCACTCCTGACCCCAATTTCTAGCTGAGGATTTATCCACACCTCGAAAAAAAAGCACACTTGATGAAAACGTATTTACAAGATCTCCGAGAGTAGTTTATGGCGACGATGGGCCGAAGAATTGTGAATCATGGGCTCGTAACGAAGGGAATGGTGAGATTCCAGGGGCCGTGAGCCACACCAACGTATTTTCGCTCTTCTGTGTGACTACGCTGGTCAATTCCATGCAGAACGTTGTACTTTACTACATTTCCTCTAGAGAAATGTTGTTCGCTGCTCTGTTAACACTTTGTGATTGCCTGTGCCAGTCAATTGTCTAACACTTCGTAGTACATTCAGATGTCAGTCAATCCCAAGAAAAAATAGTAAACCTTTTTTGCATTTTTCTCTACACAAATGTTGTTGGCTGCTGTTTCATCTAGCTCTGCTCTCGTCTGTTAAGTGTCAAACACTTTTCTAGTAAATTCAGCTGAACTGAAGTCCTTGTGGCGTCACATAGGTTCTTCAGAAAGATCCAGCTGAGCAAGACAAACTAATGTCTATTATGTGGCCAAGCAGAATCTGGAGTTTCTTTCAAATATACATTGACGGAGCGTCATTAAGCTCATTACAATACAGCTGCTATAATTAGATGAGTATACATACATCTAGTCCGAATCGCTACTGGCTCTACTAGCTCACTCCTGACCCCAATTTCTAGCTGAGGTTTTGTCCACACCTCGAAAAAGAAAAAAATTCTCACTTGATGAAACGTACTCCGTAGTATTTACAACATCTTACCGAGAGTAGTTTATGTGTGAATGGTCATCTCGCGATTAGCGGTTCTGACGATTCGTCCAAGTTGACAGCGGCCACCTGCGAGGGCCCAACGCGTACGGCGACGACGGCCGGTATCCTCAACGGCGGCGGCCTGGGGGCCTTGACGACGACGGCGACATCCTGATGCTGTGCCTCCTTGCCCTCCCTGAGGTCGCTGGGCGGTAGGAAGCAGTCCATCGACAGCCCCCAGATGTTGAAGTCCACCTCCTCGATGCTCCACGTCTCCTCCATGCGCGTCCTGGTGTTGCCGTCCTGGGTGTCCCCGAACCGCACGAGCGAGACGGCGGTGCGGCCCTCGTGGGCGATGTTGACGCCGTCGACGGCGCGGTAGTCCCCCAGGCGCGACTCCATGGTGGTCTCCCAGAAGACGCTGCCCTGGCCGGCGGCCTTGATCTGGAGCAGGTGGGAGTCCTCCAGCTGCACCAGCAGGCCCGTGCGCTGGCTGAAGTAGCCCCACACGGTGTGGCGGATGATCTCCACGCTGCTGCTGTTGCGCGCGCGCAGGGAGGAGGCCTCCGCCTCCACCTTGAGCACGAAGCAGTCCTCGCCGTCGATGGAGCGCTCGCCGATGCACACCGAGTCCTCCGCGAACAGGCTCGCCGTCAGCATCGGGTCCAGGCCCTGCAGGAACGATCATTCGGAGAAATAAACGTCAGCTTCACGTCATGATCCGTGCATGTGTGAACTAACGGTGTGGACTCGAGCTAAGAGTTGACTGCACGGTCAAAATTAACGATAGAGCGCACTCGGAGGGCAAAGCGAGATTAGGTTTTTTCGCGGTGAGGTTAGTAGTTGGTGTAGCGCGATTACGGGGGAGAGTTGGCCTTTTTTTTTGGGTGGAGAAGAAGGAAATTGCGCGGCAGCACCAACCGATTTTGATGACGGCCGGGGTGATGATGTCCGTCCATGTGGTGTGTCCGCGCACATGGGCGCACGTTGGTTGGGCTGGCCCCTAATCGCGCCGCATCTTAATCGAGCGTTAATCTATCTATCTGCAGCCACGCCCTTGGTCATCGACAGGATACCGCCACGGCAATGATGAATGCATGAAACCCGAATCTACGTACCGGCGAGATACCTGGATCATGCATGATTAGCACGCGATCAATCATGGTGGTGTTGTACCCGGCGTACGGCTGGCTTTGGTCTGAATTTTACCACTGTTCTCAGTGTACCGTAGCGTTGGTAATGTCCATGTTTTTTTTTTGAAACGGAATTGGTAATGTGCCATGTTAAGTTAAGAAGACTATAAGGAATAGTACCAAACTACCAACAGGGGGCAACCACTAGTTAGGGCTCATTTGGTAACTGCAATCCCGGGAGGATCCCGGCCTTTTCCCGGGGAGAATTTTCCCCTAGTCCGGAGGTCGGGAATAAAATCCCGGGATTTTACACATATTTCTTCAGATTCCCGGCCGGGATTATTTTCCCTGGGTCTTTCTCCCCCTGCAACCAAATGAGCCCTTAAGAGCCGCCGATGGCACCAATGTTCGTACGTGTACGTCCGACCACTAGCCTCGCATCAGCCCAGGCAAGAGCTCATCTTTTTTCTTTTCTTTCAGAGTCCTAGCTACGCTCGTCTGTCTGTAGGTTGTTGCGTTAAGCTTAACTAAGCGCTGTCCTAGCTAAGCTAAGCTAAGCTATGTGGGAAGAGTTCATTGTGTTGTTCAGTAAACATGCTACGCGACCACGCATACTGAACGGAAGTTCTAGCTGCTGATCGCCTTACGATTACGATGTGATGTACGTTACGTACGTACGGGGAGTACCAAAAAACACGTTCACGGTACAGGCCGGGCGGCAATCTAGCTAGGGGTAACGTATACGTTGTGCACGTACGTACAGTAAAAAGCACAGTACGCACCTGGAGCGACCGTCGGAGCGGGCGCGGCGGGCCACGGGAGGCGTGGGACTGCTGCCACGGCGTCTGCCGCCAGGCCACCTTGCCGTCGCTGCCGGCGCTGATCTTGCACCCGGACACCACCAGCTCCAGGCACCACAGCTCCGGCTTCTTCTGCCACAGCACGAACCCGCCGATCTCGCCCCCGGCACCGCCGCCTTTCCCGCCCTTCTTCCCGCCGCGGTGGCCGCCGCCATTGCCACCGGCGTCGCCGTCGTTGGTGTTGAGCTCCGCCGCCGTCATCCGCACCTTCCCCATCGCGTACATGCTCGTTACCTTGTTCAGAGCCCACTCGCCGCCCGACGCCGCGATGTACTGCTGCACTATGTACTTGGCCGACGACGATTCCTGCCAATCCAATCACACGTTGTTAGAACCAACCAATCTGGTAATTTAAAGCCTCGAGAGGAAAAAACATCGATCGATGAGGACGTACGATGGGATCGCCCTTGAGCTGCTCGCACAGGACGGAGGACGGCGACTGCTTGGCGTGGCTGACGGGCAGCGGGATGAGTGGCGCGCCGATGACGCCGAGCATGAGCTGCAGCTCGCCGCGGCTCATCGAGCAGGGCTCGCCGGCGCCGGAGCGGTCCGCCGCGGCGCCGTGCGATCGCATCCACGCCTTGACGCCGGTGCAGCTGAACTTGGAGCCGCGGGAGCCGGCGCCGCCGGAGAACATCTCCTCGGGGATGGGCACCTCCAGCACCGTGTCCAGCGCGTCATCCCGCTCCAGGTTCGGGCACAATTTCCTCATGGGAATCGAGCTTGACAGAGGGGCGCTCTCCCACAGCGCAATCCTCGAGCTCGCTCTGCTTCTGCTTCCTCGATGCGGTGCGATGCGCCGTGTAGCTCTGCCTCTGTACGCCCAAGTGTTGATTAGCTAGAGCGCAATAAGGAACGGAAGCCTCTCCGTTTTGTTTGGGGTTATGCGCCTCCCCTCCCTCGGTCTCGGTGGTCTTGTACCGGTTTTTCGTGGGAGCTGGCAGCTGGGCCCCCGCCCCGGATTTGCTTGCCATTTTCATTATCTTTTGCCAAAAGCTTGGTCGTGGCCGCACGCACAGGGCTATCTTGTTTAACGATTTCTTTTTCTAGATTTTCCTTTTGCGTCAACGAAATTATACATTTCCCTTTTCGATTTCCAACCTCGCCCGCTTCGGTCCAGTGTTCCCACAGACATAGATAGCACACTTCCTTGGGGAACGCGCATGTCGTAGACTTTCTTCTGGTTTGATTCTTCGAAAACCAGATTTTTCCAAACACTCCGACCTGGTATGTTTTACTTTGCCAACCATGGCGGAAGTATTCGTACTTGTGTAGATATAGTGAAGAGCCATAGCTCAGGGCAGACCGCCAGATTCCCGTTTCAGAAGAAAAATACAGTATTTCAGAGCAGACCAAGTATATCCACTGTCAATTCGATATGGCAACTTGCGTGTAAGCGGATCATGCTTCTACCCTTGTATGGCTCAGCTTGAGGTTACGGATTCAATGCCCAATCCGCAGGATCACAAAGCAAGCAGAAGCAAGCAAGCGATCATCCTCCCTAACGGTTTCTTCCCCGCTCAACCATGGCCATTCGCCATCGCGCGCACTGTGCCACTGCCCGAGTACGCTACGATCGAGTGGCTAGCTAGACCTCTGAACTGCACAAGCTGTTCCTTCCCGGTTTCCTCCACCCACCGCGATCAGCCTGTCGATCATCCCCAATAATCACGGCCGAGTCCCTTTCCATAACTGGTAGCCTGCCTACGTGACCAGTACCATATACCAGCTTCGAAAAAGGTTTAATGGAGCTACTAGTAAGCACGACTAGGATCGATTAGGACTCTATTTGACACTCCAATCGTCTTGCGGGACCTGGCTGGTAGTTAAGGTTGCCCCCAATGATGATGATCCACGCTTGGCGATTCGCGTGTGATCGTCGATCACACGGACGGACGGATGATGCGACGGAGTTTCCACCGCGCCGGTGGTTGGACGGCTGGCCTCGGGCGCCATTCGCGGCGCGGCGCGGGACAGCTAGGGTGTGCCAGTATAGTACTGGCAGTATCTCCATCGCCCGAGCTGGGTTGAATATTGTATTGGCGTTCGTGTGGGCTGGAGATCTTGTCTCTTCCGACGTGCCAACCAGGTTCTTCTTGCTGCTGCCGCGAGCTGCCAACGGCCATGGCCAGCACCACTCTGTCGCTGTCATCGACTCAACAGCGACACAGGTGCTCGACATGGGAGGAAGGGGAAGATCCACGGATCAATCAAGGCGTCAAACCCAAGCATCTCTCATCATTTAGCTGCGCGATTCGATTTGATCCGGCCGCACGCACACCATGCCGCCTATATTTTCTAATCGGATCGCGGGATCCCAATCATCATCAGCGAATCGATGATTGATTAGCACGACCTAGATTTTACACGCACACGTAGTCGTAGTGTAGCGGATAAGGGATGTGCAAGGATTGACAGAGCATTACGGAAAGTAATTTAGTAGTGGGTCTAACTTAATTACGCAGCTTGTGTGAGTGCCGAGCCACGTAACACGTTGCCGCCTGATTACGGGCCGGCCGGCCGTCCCCTCTTTGCGTACGTACGTGATGCCGCCATTGCCGCCGGCGGCCACTTTCACGACCGGTGAGCCTGGTTTGCTGGTGGCGTCGTCGGTTGCTGCTCGCTATAGGGATGGGGACACTGTTTGTCCGACGTGATATCCCCACCAACCTGACAAGGCCGGCGATCGGAGTCCGGCCGGTGAGCGGCCTGCGCCTTTCACGCTATAAAACTCGAGTTCTAATCAATTTAGCCGGCCACTGTTCGCTAATTTGGCGCCACGGTCCGACACCGCTATCCTTGTCTGACGATGACCACGTACACCCTGCTCTTACTGCTACTGCTCTCTTTAGTATACGTACCTGTGGTGGTTCCGTTGATCACGTCTGGTAGCTTGAAAATCAGCCTCTTTGCATGCACGTTACCGACAATGCACCCTTCGATTCAGACATGTCAATGATCGATGCCAAGGAACTCGAGATTTTTATTTCTCGTCTTGGGGAAAAAAGTCAAGAGGAGTTTGTTTTTGAACCGAGGGAGTTAGGCGGGTCGCAGGAGACCGGATCCATGGCATGAGAAGCTGTAAAAGGTCAATGAGAAAACAACCTTTTTTTATTTTTTGCGGGAGACACAAAGTCAAGATCCAGAGTAAAGGGGGCGGATCGGGTCTACGCAAGAGAACAAGAACACTCGAGCTAGCATCCACCCAATTTAGCATGTTACTTGCATCAATCGGTCCCAAGCTTGTAGTAGCACTGCAACAGCAAGTAGGCAGGGAGGCTCCTCGTAGTAGTAGGTCTAGTAGTCCATGGTGCCAGTCCACATCGGTCAGTTGCCCAAGAGACGTCGGTATAGAGCGTTTTTTCGCCGCACTGTCCTGGCCTGGTGCGCATAACCAACCAACCTCGGCCTCCCGTCTCGACTCGCACGTTAGTTTTGCCCGGCCGGTTGGTGCGCAGGCCGGCGGCCGAGTGCTGCATGCGGCCATGGATGAGGCGTGCTGGCCGATGACTTGCTTTTTCAGTTGTATAAAGCGATGACATCTTCGTCTTCACCTATAGCTAGCTAGTGCGCGAGCTCGATCGAACGGGAGACTGACGACGACGTTTGTTTCGTCATCGCCATCTGCAAGCGAAACGATCGAGCTGGGAATGCACTCAGAGCATCTCCACCGTCCCCACTTTAGAAGTTGGGGCATGCTCAAGCACGCCGTCCGACAGCGGGGCTCGGCAGAACGGTCGGTTATGAAACATAATGGCTTCCGCGCCGGTGCACTAGACGGATTCACCTCTTTCCACGCACTGCCGTGTTGCCTGCCAATGCGTCACACAGGTATTGATGTCGGTGACGTATCGCCCGCTTCGACTGCGCGCCCCTCCTTTATAGTGTGGCGCCTGATCATCTGTCGGCCATTATACCCCCTCCAATTAGATCTCCTTGGCATCCGCTCCGGCTTCCTTCTCCCTCTGTCCCTCCCAAATGGCGCAGAACGATGAGGTCGGACTATCGATCAGCAACACCTACCAGGCCCACAGACTCGTCGTCGATGAGGCAGGCCTGTTCAAACGGGACGATCTTTACGTACTGGTGGACTACCCCCCTGCTGAAGGGGTGGCGGCTGAACCCCGCTGGCCACCCGTGCCACCGCTGCCCAGCTGGAGGGCGTGCTTGCCTGGGCGCGCCAGCATGTCGCGGAGCCGTTGCCCCGGCCGAGCCGCCTCGCCAGGTCGCACCACGGCGCGCTACTCCTCTCTGCGCTAACAAGGAGGAACCCTGAGAGCAAGGGGCGCTGGAAACTCCCCGCTATCAGGAAGAGCCGAAAGTAAGCGCCCCAATGTTGGCGCCGTCAAGGAGGAGCCCCAACCCTAGCTGGTGGGCGATCGCCCCCTCCCCCGATTAGCGTTTACCGTCGCCTCAACGGGACATCGGCGGCGACCGGGACGCGCTTGGCTTCACCACGACCCTCCTCTGTTCCACCTACGACCCGTCGCCGCGCCACCCGCTCGACCCGCGGACACCCCGGCCTTTACATAGCGTTGCACGCGTCGATGGAGCGGGAGGGGCGCATGCCGAGGCGCAGCAGTATCCACCTACCGTCATGAAGTCGGAGCTCATCGACGGCGTCGTGGAGCAGGAGGAGGCAGGGCCGTCACAGCAGCCGGAACCCTATGACGACAGCGTCATCTGCATCTCCAACGATGACTAGAGACCGCCTAGGGTTTTGTTTAAACAAATTTATTTCAATTTGTGTAAAAAGAAGACGAATTTTGAATGAAATTTGCAGATTTTGCTAATTTTCGCCAAGTTAAATTTTTGCCGCATTTTAGTTTGGGGTGTCGGTGTGGGTAGCACTCAAGAATTGGCCGGACAAGTATCCGTCACCACCAAAAAGGACATATTTCTAGGAGTGCCGGTGTCGACGCTCTAAGCGAGTAGTAACAACTAACAACTAACAAGTGAAACATGTCGCATGCGACCATGCATGTAAGATGCAACCAAATCGCCATGGAAAAAGGGTACGAGTTCACGATATAGCTAGGTAGCTAGCTATATCTCTCATGTGCAATCGGCTGCACAATCTGCGCCGGGGATTTAGTCCGGAAAGTGATGCCCCGCCGAAAATAAATGTCGAACGTGCCGCAAATCGCTACTCCCTGATCACTCGGCCGAAATTATTGTCTACAGTAGGAGACGGCAGTGCGATGACTTTCCGTATGCATGATCCCTAGCTAGCTATACGCTAGGTTAAATCTGCCGTGTGAAAGTACCATCTCGGCGAAAAGGTAAACGTACGTTCATATGTTGGTCCTTGCTTGTCGGGGAAAAGCCTCTCCTCCTTAATCCTTCATGGTGGTGGAGCCGGGCGGCCGCTCATGAGGGCCGGACACCGGAATTAGCATGGCCAAATCAGCTTGTTTTCTGATGTCTTTGTGATGGTTTATTTGTTAGCTCACTTTAATTATGAAATCTAGGACTTGCTAGATGTCGCATGATGCTCCCCAGCTAGTGCTTGTAACTTTGAAATGTTTCTTTGGAGCTTAAGACATGGTGGGAGTAGTTGAATCCGTAGAGTGTGGTCGAATCAAACATTCTTTGACCGGATATTAGTGCCTATGTGGTTTAGTGAAAGGTCCGATACATAGACATAGTGGTGTGTACTATATCAATTGGAAATTGCTGCAATAGACTTTTGGAAAACAATTGGATCTTGCAAGTCTACCGTAGATAACTGTACTGTTGTTCTTTTTATAGAGAGAAGACATTTACACTGTATTCTTTTTCTCCGAACAAGATAACAGGCAAAGACAGGCTAGGCTTTGCTGGTTGACATCCCACAAAAGAATAATGCTATTTCTTAGTTCCATTTTGAACTTTTCTTCTGTTACCGACAGAAATGTGATACACGACATGGTTTGGTATTGACATACACGACATGGTGTTTCCAAAGATGACGGGATAGAATCAAGGGGGCGATCGCTAAATGTGTTGGGTGAATCCGAACATTCTTAACAAAGCTCTGCCCGTGATTCTCTTTGAAGATTCCGTTGATACTGACGAGAGCGGACAAGTACAGCTAGAGTTTCGACAAGGGTATTTGCTTAATTTGTTTTTTCTTACGGCACTGCCGTGTGTCTCTGGTGAGGTGTCCGTGCTTCCCGATTGGCAGTAGACAAAAAATAATGCCATGGGAAAGGAGCATGGCATGTACACTCTGTTCGGGTTTGTCGATGCAAAGCGTAGCAGCCAACGTGCACGTATCGTTCGGGTTTCCTTCCTTGGAATGTCCACTTTGCTGTAGGAGTTGTCTTCTGATTCCTTGGGGTTCCTGCTATGCGATGGTCTGTGAGAATAGAGTTTGCTGAACTCAAAACTACACTGCAAGATCGGGGGCTTCTTGGCCAAACAAAGTGTTCTTGTTCAAGCTGTTAGGCATGTGGGGTTAATGCTTTGATTTGCTTCGGTTGGTGTTGGTAATGCCGAACGTGCAGAGACGATTGACAAGGATTCAACTCCGGATGGAGACACTGGTCAGCAATGAAGACGGGGTCCTGGCTATGTTTTGATTGCTGTCCAAGACGAAGCTCTACCAACTTTTTGGTTATGGTCAAATTCCTACTACCTCCGATCCGAAATAAACGTCGTGCGTACTAGTTGAACTGGCCACGATGTTTTCTTCCGACAGTTTTATCGGATCAGAGGGAGTACCTTTTTATCTGCAGGATTGTTACCGTATTTCTGGCATGTAAAACGTTCATGCCATCTTGTCCCACTCTGTATTTAACTTTTCAGCCAAACATGCACGTTCAAGTTATATTTGGGCGAGCAAATCTTGCAAAAAATTTGGCTCGACACTTCTGACACAAACACACGTGTGCACTTAAATTTAGCCGGTTGCTCCATTTTCAGTTGACATTGAGATTCGCTTATACAAAATTACAAATATCGAGAACCTTGCAAGATGCGACATTCCTTTGAACTCCGAGAACAAATAGTACATGTTTATTCACAAGATAAACAAATTGTTACAACATAGTGAACGTTTTTTATGGATTTGTATGAAAAAATGTGTAACGTGATATGCGATTCTTAGTTGACCGATACAAATACTACATTTCTTGCACTATATGAAAAACTATGTAACATAGTGATTTTTATCTATTTTTTTTTGTAGAATCGACTACGAATTAGTTAACTCTCAATTGACTCCAAGGTAGACGTGTGTACTCCCCATCGGATTGTGGCAATAAAATAGCAGGGCCCCATCTGTTTTCGAACAAAAAATAGTTCAGGTGGTGAAGAAGAAAATGTTTAGTTAACATTCTGAATTTCTGATAGACGTCAGAATAAGCCTTCTAGCATGACAGAAGGAGTAATACATGATTAGCATCATATGTTGATTTGGTATTACGGATCTAAAATTATTTTGAGATATACATACTTAATGTAATTGACAGACATCCATATTACTTCACGATGCAATATGCATCATCTTCCAAAATTATGGCACAAGGGAGATTGGACCACTCTGTCTTTTTTGTAGGGGATGGACATGGACCCCACTGTCTAAAAATCAATGAAAATGCCCCAGCAGCCCGCGTTGGTTGGAGATGGTTTTGGCAGGCTTGAGTCCTTTGGGCTTTGGTCCTTTGTTTAGGAGAAGTCCTTTTGTCATGGACGAGCAAGAGGTTCTTATGACCAGGCCCATCGACAACAAAAGAAAAAAAACAGGCCCATCAATTAGTTACTGAAGGAAGGAATAAAGATTTCTCATTCCCGAGTCCCCGAGCTCCCTCAGTTTGAAAAAAAAAAACAATATTTAGATGTTTCAAAAAAAGTGGAAAAAATCAGGCAAGCGCTACGCGTCAGCCGGCTGTAGCTACACCCGGTCTGATTGCCGTCCGACACGTAGATGCGAGACGTTGCTTTTAATGCGCGGGAGGTCGATTTGCGAGACGTGCGCTGCTGCTTTTCTTACTCCTGCTGTCCTGCAAACAGACGATGCGTGACCCAGCTCGGTGCATGCTCCTGCCTCCTCACATGTGTGGCAGTTTCTAGCATAGCTTGTTCGACAGTGCATGGAACTACACTACAAATACAGAGTAATGTAAATAGAAATGCTACTGCAATATTTTTCTCTAGTCAATGTAGCATTTAAAAAAATGTACTTACTTTTCTAACATTTTTTAATCTGTAAAAATTGTAACGTGTAGCCAAAACATGTTGTAGCATTTTGGACACGGCCATGTAGCAAAAATTAATAACATATGCAACAAATCCTAATTTGATTGTAGCAAAAGGTCTGTAAAGTGTGTCATTGTTACAACAATAAAAGTCAACACATCCAACATTTATGACCAACTCATCCAACATTGCAAAAACACATATGTAACTTTGGAGAAACTCTTTGTAACATACACTAAGAAAAATTACAACATTTCATTCGAGGTTACACAACAAAAAATACTAACGTATGTAGCAAATGGCAGGGCTGAATGCAACATCAAAAATTGTAACTGACCTCCACAGTTTATTCGGGCATACTTAACAAAAAAAAAGACAAACGGTATTTCGTGTGCTAGGCTGCTAGATAGCTAAAGAGAAAGACCGCGCGCAACAGCTTGCTACTATTCCGTAGTACCTAAGAGAGAGCGAGAGAGCGTAGCACCTAGCTAGCTGAAAAAGAGAGAGCGCCCGTGCTGGCAAAAAGCGCGCGTTGGTATGGGTGGACATGGTTTGATGGGAGGTGCGCGTGACTTGAAGAACCGACTAATGCACCCTTGAATCGGACGACACACGCGACGCACGCAACCGGCTGTAGCTACAGCCGGCTGACAATAAGCGTTTTCCAAAAAATCATTACTGTTCTCAATGATGTATTCTACATCATGCAAACATCACAATGCGATTTTTTTTTGCATTTTAAGCTACACAAAAAAGAGAAAATGTACATATATATGAGTATGGTTGTTTTTATTTTTTTTATTTTTGTGTAGCCCCTAATACAAAAGGTTTTGCATTGTGATTTTGGATGCTTATAGTATGCATCCTTGAGAACATGCTGGATTTGTTACAGACAATCCAAAAGTTTTAAATATTTTTGAATCTTTTCAAACAAAGCACTAGCTCGGGAATCAAAGTGACTTTTTGGTGGAAGAATGCCTCTAGTATATGGTAATCTATTTTGCCTAGCAGGAATAGATACTTCTATTATGGATACACACATTTTAAAATGTATAAATTATTCAGAAGAATTAGGTGTACATCGGAATATTTATGTTTGTACAAAGTTTCGTAAAAAATATAAATTTTTGTGCCTAGAGATAAGACACAAAAAATGGCTTGTAAGAAGTCATTTGTCTTTTTACACAGAACACAAAGAGTGTTTTTTCGCAAAATTTTGTGTGCCACCATAAATGTTAGCGTATACACTTGATTGTTTTACATTTTAAAATGGTTTGAAAATACGTTTCCTACAATAGGACTAGATACTCACATGAGTCAAAACATCGTGTCTAATAAAATTAGCATACTTCTTCGAATACTATTCTAAGTCTTGTATAATTTGTCCACAGTTGGAGCAAATTTCATGAAAGATCCAAAAAGAGTGTGCCCGACAGAATTGCGCAAACCACGCAGGTTTTGCGCAAACCACTTACTTTAAGGGTTTGTTGCACAAAACACTACCTATTGAGGTAATATGTTGTAGCTATATCTAATTTAATTGTTATCTTTGACAAGTGGGTATCGCTTGTAAGTGCCAGGTAGCAAACAAAACCAGCCACGTCAGCCAGCAGGTTCAAACAAAAAAGGGTGAAACAACTAGGGTAGAATTAACCAGACAATTAGCATGTGAACCGGCTTATGTTTGGGAATGCAACGAGGTGTAGGATCCTGCAACTGACTAATTGTAACTTAGTTGTTTCAATGTTTTTTCTTGTCTTGACCCGCTCGTTGACATGGCCGTTTTTGTTTACCATATGGGTACTTACAAACGGGACCTACATGTCAGCAATCATGTTAATAAATATAAACGTTATATTAGACCTAGCTGCAACAGATTATCTAATATGTGCTGTTTTGCGCAAAACCCCCGTAAAAATAAGTGTTTTGCCCCAAAACAGCACCAATAGGTGGTGGATTGTGTAATTCCCTCCATCTACAACTATTGATGCATATATCCATCATCATTTTGATGCAATGGTCGGACCTCATCCTCCTTTCAAAGTAAAAAAGGAATTACTTTACTAGTGCCCGGGTACCTGCAACAACATATCTCTATGATCCAGGAAATATCTAATCTGGTGAGGTATATGCGAACGTGACTCAGGCAGAGGACAAGACTGTGAACTTGTGAATCGAACGACGACATCCTCACAATTCTTTCCCCAATCCACACACTTGTCTCCCGCCCTCTCTCGAGCCACACAAAACGCAGCCCGGAACCAATGGATCGACAAAACAAGAAGCCGCCACCACGGTGCGCACCAACAGCAATCAGTCCGGCAGCAGCAGCAAAGTAATGGCCGCCGCGACCACCACCACCTCCCGCCCGCTTCTGATCTCCCGCCAGCAGGCGGCGGCCAGCTTCCTCCAATGCGGCCTCGCCAGGAGGCCCGGAAGCGGCCTCTTCACCGGCCAGGCTTCGGCGTCGTCTCCGAGCGTGAGGTGCATGGCGGTCGTGGACGCGGCCTCGGCGCCGGTAGCGAAGCCTAGAACAAGGAGCAGCTACGACATCATCACCCTGACGACTTGGCTGCTGAAGCAGGAGCAGGCCGGGGTCATCGACGGCGAGATGACCATCGTGCTGGCCAGCATCGCCACGGCGTGCAAGCAGATTGGCTCGCTGGTGCAGCGCGCGCCCATATCCAACCTCACCGGCGTCCAGGGCGCCACCAACGTGCAGGGCGAGGACCAGAAGAAGCTCGACGTCATCTCCAACGAGGTATGTTTGTACGAATGGAGTAGCTACTACCCGTAAGCAAATTAACCAAAAGAAACCCCAAACCGATGTACTGTACGCACGCGCGCGCGCAGGTGTTCTCGAACTGCCTGAGGTCGAGCGGGCGCACCGGCGTGATCGCGTCGGAGGAGGAGGACGTGCCGGTGGCGGTGAAGGAGAGCTACTCGGGCAACTACATCGTGGTGTTCGACCCGCTTGACGGCTCCTCCAACATCGACGCTGCCGTCTCCACCGGCTCCATCTTCGGCATCTACAGTCCCGCCGACGAGTGCCTCGCCGGCATTGGCGAGAACACAACCGTACATACCACTTGAATTAATATCGTTCTAGCTCTTCCGCACAGCTCGCTCGTGCGCTAACAGAAGCTCGTGCGTGCAGCTTGACGAGGTGACGCAGATGTGCGTGGTGAACGTGTGCCAGCCGGGGACCAACCTGCTGGCCGCCGGCTACTGCATGTACTCGAGCTCCATCATCTTCGTGCTCACCATCGGCACCGGGGTGTACGTGTTCACGCTGGACCCGATGTACGGCGAGTTCGTGTTGACGCAGGAGAAGGTGCAGATCCCCAAGTCCGGCAAGATCTACTCCTTCAACGAGGGCAACTACGCGCTCTGGGACGACAAGCTCAAGAAGTACATGGACAGCCTCAAGGAACCCGGCACCTCCGGCAAGCCCTACTCCGCGCGCTACATCGGCAGCCTCGTCGGCGACTTCCACCGCACCATGCTCTACGGTGGCATCTACGGCTATCCCAGGGACACCAACAGCAAGAACGGCAAGCTGCGGCTGCTCTACGAGTGCGCGCCCATGAGCTTCATCGCCGAGCAGGCCGGCGGCAAAGGCTCCGATGGCCACCAGAGGGTACTTGACATCATGCCCACAGAGGTACGCTCTTAGGGCAGCCACAGTGTTGCCAATTGCCAAATTGGCCACGTAGGACTCAATGGCGTTGGTGCCAAATTCATGATTTCTCTCCAGCGTGTGAAACCAAATTGCCATGCATGTGGGGTCGAAGTGCTGACACAAATTGAAATAGAAAAGTATTGCTTCCCTAGTTCCCGGCCGTGCATGCAGTCTCTCTCCTAAGGAATCCCTCTTTCTTTGATTTCTTTATTCCATGGATGAGTTTTGGCACCGGCTCTTATAGCTGCGCCGGCTCCCAAAAATTTGGCTTTGGCATCTCTTTTTAGCTACTCACAACGTAGGGAACGAGTGCCAAAAGTCAAATTTGCTACTCCCTCCGTTCGAAAAAAGATGTCACAAAAATGAGCTATAAG
Organism: Poa pratensis; assembly: GCA_947311845.1. Classification (NCBI taxonomy): domain Eukaryota; kingdom Viridiplantae; phylum Streptophyta; class Magnoliopsida; order Poales; family Poaceae; genus Poa; species Poa pratensis. The sequence continues at coordinate 25,667,369 of CAMZMU010000073.1, read as the reverse complement.
TAGACTATTTTTGTGACATCTTTTTCCGAACGGAGAAAGTATTTCGTAACTCTATTTGGCACACACTGTGGATGCTCTTAGACTAGTTACAATGGGAGTAACATGAGCAGTAACATCAGTGCCACGTAGGCAAAACATCTGATGTAGCGGGTAATTAATGATGTGAGAGATGTTTGTGGTAACATAACACATTTAAGATAAGATGAGTGTATAACCTAATAAATATGACACTGCATGTTACCGTAACATCACACATTCAAGATAAGACGAGTGTATAACCTAATAAATATGACACTGCACCCACGTTATTCCCCATTATGAAGGTAGTAACTTAGAGCAGTAACATGTGTATGTTACTAGTCTAAATTACTCCCCCATTATGAGCAGCCTTATAAGCAGATGCACTACTTGAAATGTGTGGTTAAATAGTTACATTGGAGATCGTGATGTTGATGATTGTGTAAATGCGTTGTGCAGGTCCATCAGAGAGTGCCTCTGTACGTCGGGAGTGTGGAGGAAGTGGAGAAGGTGGAAAAGTTCTTGGCTTCAGATTAGAGCATGATCGAGGATATATACAGAGGCTGTTTCTGCGAAGTAATTAATGTAACTACTAATATATATATGGCCGAGCATTTTTCTTTTGTGATGGGGGAATCCATTTTTCGAGAATTCCAATTGGATTGTGAGGTAAAGGCCTGTTAATTCTTCCTCCTCTCCTTCAAACGAAAAATAAAGTTATGATCACTTTGAAACCAAATAAGGAAACCAAGAGAAACAATAGTGTCGCTAATCATACTACATACTAGGGTGTGAACAAAAGAAAAGTGAGTGTGTTGATAACGGTGCCGTCTTGTGGCGTGGGCGACTCCCATTAGAGCCAACAATAAAACAATAAAATTACAATTTACATTCAAATATTAAACAAACATCGAATGGTGCGGAATGTAAAGAATGGTTTAAATGAAAAGTGAATAATCTGGGAAACTATCTCCTCTATAATTTTCACTGGTAATCAATGAGATTATCACGAAGTTGGGTACGCATACCATATTTTTAATCTACCGGTATGTCTTAAGAGATGATTGGATCATGTTCGAGGTCCTTACTAGGTTTGACATGCCTACCAACATTATTATAGAAAACTCCAAATTTAAATCCCCTTTACTACATGGTGGGTAGGTACTAACTACAACGAAGTAACCCCACATGTAATCCTACATGAGCATGTCATACAAGAGAGTTCGGTTACGTGGAATGCAAAGACGACCTATTGTCGATCATCTCCGCTTTTTTTTCCCGTATCCTTGAGTTCCTTCATGGAGAGAATCAAAATGAGATCCTCAACATCATCGTCATGAATAGTCCTATATTTTGAATCGTTTTACGTCGACGGGTCCTTGATTTTTTTTCATTGGGGGACTCATGAATAAACTCATCTATAAAATTTGCAATAATTTCGATGTTAAAATCTACCGACGACAGGAGAGGGCAAACTTTCTAACCTAACACATGAACAAATCGAGCAAATTCATCTCCAAATCAGCGACATCGGGCGAATCGGGGCGAGAGACGGCCACCTCAACTCAGCCCATGAGCTGGGGGTGCAGCGACAGCTACTCCGCGAAGCATCTCAAGAACGACTAGTGGCAGCCATTTCGAGCTCCTTGGGGGTATCCCGTGAAGTTCTGTGCTAGATCCATCGCACCTGCTCGGGTCAACTCGGGGTGGAAGGGAACGACGAGCCCGAGCTTTTGGAGGGGCATGAATGATGCGACAGACGGCGGCCGAGCTTCTAGTCGGTGCAGAGTTGAAGGGGCGGCCCAAATCGGTGACGGAGGCGGTGGTGGCTGATGACTCCCAAGTGCAGGAGATCAATTGTAGTACCTTTCAATTAGAAAAGGTTGTCGAACCCACGAGGAGCTGAAGGTATTGGTTAGTAAGATTGATAAATAAAACAATAAAAGATGCAAGTGTTTTTGGTATTTTTCGTTGTATAGTTGCAATGCAGAAAATAAACAGTAACAAGTCAAAACTCTCAGAGAGAGAAAGCCCAATCCTCTTATGTGCAAGAGGACAAGCTCAAGTGATGTGCAACTTATATGTGGGAAACGTTCCCGAGGGCGGCATGGATATTGCTAGACATAGAGATTTATTAAACAACACGTTGAATATCTTGTCAAGTTTTAATCTTCTTTGGAAGGAGCCATTATTAGGTATAGCTAAATAAATAAACTACAACCCCTTATGATGGATCATGTGGCCAAGTAAATGACTGCACAAGAATTATTAAGACATAAAGTCCCACCATAGCATTACACTCTAAGGTCCCCGATACTAATACCCTCATAATATAACTTCATGATTCGGTCCTAGGTTTACATGTCCTCCCAAGTCTCCCTCAATTCATTATACTACGGTGTTCTCCTATGAGCCCATATAGGTGAAGTGTTGTGTAGTCGACGTTCGCACAACACCATCATAGAATCACATAAAAGATAAACTCTTGACAAAATACCAACACATGTTATATATAAATCATTGCCAATTCATCCTATGCCCTCAGGAACATATGGGAACTACTCACAACGTGCAAACATGATAATATTCAGTGGCATAAGTGGTACAACACAATCTGAAAATATAACTTCACCACCAAATAATGACAAGTACTCAATCACAAACATGAATAGTAGCACAAGACAAGTATCTAGGGTATAGCAACTCTCAAACTACGAGGGGGACGGAGTGGATCACGGAGATGATGACGGAGATGGTGCTGGTCTTGGTGATGGTGATGATGTAGAGGCCTCCTCCCACGCCAAGGAGGAGAGGTGATGACGATGACGATGATTTCCCCCTTCTCCGGAGCTCCGGAGCAGCAGGATCTGATCCCCCTCGGAGGGAATCAGGAGTTTCGCCGCCGCCGCGGCCTCGGATGGTTTCAGGAAAATTAGGGCGTGACTTTTCGGGGAGGACAAAGGCGTCGATAAAAAGCCCCAGGCGAGGAGGTGCTCGAGGCGCCGTTTAGTGGGTCCCACGCGGTCCAAGATTCTGGCCGCGTGGGCCCACCTCTTTTGGGCCTCGTGGCTCTCCTCTCTTCGGTCTTCTTCTCTCTTCCTTTCTCTCGACGAAAAACCAGCTGTGTAATTTTCCTTTTATTATTTGGGTCCCTGTAGCTACTGAAACATTAAAAACAAGAAAAAGGAGGTTTTCTGCCTCCCAGAAATTAAATACCAAAAATAGGGACTTTGTAAGAAAGTCCCATAAATCATCTAAAACATGTAAAAATAATGATATAACAATGCAAATAACATTTTAATATGATACTAAAAGTTGTATAAATAATGATACAAAATGCACATATCAACTCCCCCAAGCTTAAACCTTTACTCGTCCATGAGTAAGTAAGGACATAGATCATTACATGCATCAATGGACTTATGGTTGATAAATAAATACGAGCATTGTATCATCATCATATTCAGTTGCAATGTAAGATTAATGAACTAAAACTCATACACATGAGGACAACATAAGTAGAAGCTCTAGCAATCACCCCTTACTTTTGAAAGCAAATAACCATTGTATTTTGGACAATTGAATCATACTATTTTTCACATGCTTTTGCTCTTTATGGAAAGCATCATAATATTTTATAATTTGCTGAAATTTAAAGATAAGATAAACTCTTATTAGATAACAAGTTCAAAGAAGACAAATGAAAAGACAGATATAAAATTGTTTGCACCCTTGCTTCAATAGTAACTAGTGCAAACTTTAGTCATGGATATCTCAATCAAGTTCCTATGCTCTAAACAACCTTTATCTCACACTTTCCATGGCTAACTGAATTTTCAGGTGCCTTCCTTTTCATTCACTTTCCAAGAGCATAAGTATTGAAATATCCATGATCATTAATTTGCTCAAAAGATACTAGATTCTAACAAGAGTGTTTCATATCGTTTTCATTAACTCTTCCTAACTTTTTATCCTACAAGACTATATCTCAACCTTAAACTATTAATTTTCAAGTCATATTGACTAATTCTCTTTACTCATTTTATAATGGGGTGATTCTACAATTGTCCAACACACTCAAGTTAATTAAGTTCAAGGCAAGATGTGACTGAAACTTCTAAATATGCCACGCTCATTTGCATGAGTGTTACCCATAAATCTCCAAACAAGAGAATCATGGATGACACCATACTTTAATATTCATTGATAAACCACAAGATAGAGATACATGATAATGCTCCATGAGCTCACACACGCCTAAGAGATATTGATAACTAAACGATAAAAGCAAAAAACATCATGACTAGATAGATATGATAAACTAGTAGAGATAAAGACTAGGTGGAACTCCCCCAAGCTTGACGTCTTGCTAGAACCACGGTTTTTAGGACAAGACGAAGCGTCGGAGTCAAAAACGAGACGAAAAGGGACTTCGAGGAGGGAAAGGAGTGGTCCCACGCGGCCCAAGATTCTGGCCGCGTGGGACCCCTTGTTTCCTTCCTCGGGTCTCCGCTTCGTCCAGTTTTCTTGTCACACACGTTAATTTCCATAAAAAATGACTTCCGTAAAATATTACGCAATTCCGAGAAACTTTTCAACACTAAAGTTACCTTTTTATTGATTTAGGGTTTCTGAAACTGCACGACCTCTCTCAATTACCTCCTCCGGCGTTTGGAAGTTCAATTTTTCCACCATTCCGACGAAGCTCTTTCCTGCAATATAATGTTTAAGGCGTTGTCCATTGACTACATGAGGTTTACCTTTCATATCACCGTGAAGACGGATAGCTCCTGAACGGTACACCTCCTGTATCACTAATGGTCCCCGTGAAGACAGATAGCTCTTGAACGGTACACCTCCTGTATCACTAATGGTCCCTGCCACTTTGAAGCTAACTTTCCTGCAGAAAACTTGAAACGAGAATTGTACAATAAAACTTGATCACCTACTTTGAATTCTTTTCTCTTAATTTTCTTGTCATGCCAAATTTTAACTTTCTCTTTAAACATTCTAGCACTTTCATAAGCTTCATTTCTCCATTCATCAAGTAGGTTTAAATCAAGAATTATCTTCTCTCCAGCAGTCTTAAAATCAAAGTTCAATTGTTTAATATCCCATCTAGCATTATGTTCTAATTCAACAGGTAAATGACAAGCTTTTCCATAAACCATTCTATAAGGAGACAATCCCATAGGATTTTTAAAAGCAGTTCTATAAGCCCATAATGCATCATTAATTTTAGTTGGCCAATCAGATCTAGACTTATTCACTGTCTTCTCCAAAATGAGTTTAATTTCCCTATTACTTAATTCAACTTGTCCACTTGTTTGAGGGTGATAGGGAGATGCAATTCTATGGTTAACATCATATTTTGCCAATATTTTTCTAAGAATACCATGCAAGAAATGAGAGCCACCATCAGTAATTAAAAACTTAGGAACACAAAACCTGGGGAAAATGATGTCCTTGAGCATCGTCATTGCTGTGGCATGATCTGCACTCTTGGTTGGAATTTCTTCCACCCACTTTGTAACATAATCCACTGCAACCAAAATATGAGTATGCTTTGTCTTTGACTCTGGGAAAGGCCCCATAAAGTCAAAGCCCCAAACATCAAATGGCTCAAGTGGCAAAGAATAATTCATAGGCATTTCATTTCTCCTACCAATATTTTCTACTATTTGACATTTATCACAAGATTTAACATATTCAGCACAATCCTTAAATAAAGTAGGCCAATAGAAACCAGATTGTAATACCTTTGCACATGTACGATCTCCTGCATGATGCCCTCCATAAGGACTGTTATGACAATCTCTTATAATAGCCTGTTGTTCATGCTCAGGTACACAACGTCTAATAATACCATCCACACTTTTCTTATAAAGGAAAGGATCATCCCAAAAATAATGTCTAAGATCATAAAAGAATTTCTTTCTTTGTTGAAAAGTGAAGTGTGGAGATAGAACCTTACCAACAATAAAATTTGCATAGTTGGCAAACCATGGTGATGCAACTTTAGCACTAGAAACATTAACAATTGCAAGTTGTTCATTAACAAATCTATCATTAATAGGAATAGGATCACCAGGTATATTTTCCATTCTAGAAAGATGATCGGCTACTTGATTATCTTCCCCTTTCCTATTAACAATGTGTAAATCGAATTCTTGCAATAGAAGTACCCATCTTATTAATCTAGGCTTAGCATCTTTCTTATGAATTAAGTATTTAATGGCAGAATGATCAGTATGCAATGTGACTTTTGAATCAGTAATATAAGGTCTAAACTTGTCACAAGCAAATAGCACTGCTAAAAATTCTTTTTCAGTTGTGGAATAATTCCTTTGAGCATCATCAAGTGTTCTACTAGCATAATAAATGACATTCAGTTTCTTATCAACACGTTGGCCCAAAACAGCCCCAACTGCATAATCACTAGCATCACACATAATTTCAAAAGGCAATTTCCAATCAGGAGGTTGAATAATAGGAGCACTTATTAAAGCATTCTTCAAAATATTAAAGGACTCAATGCAATCATCATTAAAAGAGAAAGGAACATCCTTTTGCAAAAGATTGGTTGGGGTTTTGATATTTTGGAGAAATCTTTAATAAACCTACGATAAAAACCTGCATGCCCAAGAAAACTTCTTATACTTTGATGTCCCTTGGGTATGGCTGCTGATACGTCTCAAACGTATCTATAATTTTTGATGTTCCATGCTAGTTTTATACCAATTGCTACATGTTTTGCATCTACTTTATATCACTTTTATACATTTTTTGGGACTAACCTATTAACAAGATGCCGAAGTGTCAGTTCCTGTTTTCTGCTGTTTTTGTATTCCAGAAAAGCTAGTCTGGAAATATTCTCGAAATTGGACGAAACTTCACGAGGGTCCCTATTTTACCAGAACTCACCTGACGGACCAAAGGAGCAACAGAGGAGAGCCAGGAGGTGGCCACACACACCTAGGGCGCGGGCCCCACCTCTGCCGCGCCCTAGGGTGGTGTGGGCCCCTCGGGGGTCTCCAGCCGCCGCCCTTTCGCCTACTTATTCCCCCCGACGCGAAAATCCTAAGTGCTTGAGCAAATATCCACGAAAAGTTCCAGAGACGCCGTTGCCATCAACCCTAGCTCGGGAGGGTCCAGAACCTCTTCCCGGCACCCTGGCGGAGAGGGGAATCGTCACCAGAGGCTTCTACATCGCCATGCCTGCCTCCGGAGTGATGCGTGAGTAGTTCATCCTTGGACTACGGGTCCATAGCAGTAGCTAGATGGTTGTCTCTCCAATTTGTGCCATCATGTTTAGATCTTGTGAGCTGCCCTACATGATCAAGATCATATTATTGTAATGCTACATGTTGTGTTTGCTGGGATCCGATGAATATTGAATACTATGTCAAGTTGATTATCAATCTATCTTATATGTTATTTAAGATCTTGCATGCTTTCCGTTACTCGTAGATGCTTTGGCCAAGTAGATGCTTGTAACTCCAAGAGAGAGTATTTATGCTAGATAGTGGGTTCATGCCTCCATTTAATCTGGGACAGTGACAAAAGTTCTAAGGTTGTGGATGTGCTGTTGCCACTAGGGTAACCTAACGATGCTATGTCCACGGGCATATGTGTTTGTTTACATTACGTGCTTTACTTAATGCAATTATCCGTTGCTTGCAACTTAATACCAACGGGGGACTCGGATGACAACCCGGCGGTGGATTATTAGTCATAGATGCTGTTGGATAACGGTCTATGTATCTTGTCGTAATGCCCAATTAAATATCATAGTAGTCATCATGTCATGTATATGCATTGTCATGCGCTCACTATTTGTCAATTGCCCAGCTGTAATTTGTTCACCCAACATGTTAGTTATCTTTTATGGAGAGACACCACTAGTGAACTGTGGACCCCGGTCCATTCTTTTACACTGATTAAACAACCACAAACTGCAAACTGTTCCTTTTTCATTCTCTGCAATTTAATACTCATTTTCCACACCATACGTTTAATCCTTTGTTTTCAGCAAGCCGTGAGATTGACAACCTCACTGTTTCGTTGGGGCAAAGTAGTTTGATTGTGTTGTGTGCAGATTCCACGTTGGTGATCGTATTGCGCCGTGCGAGCCACCAACAACCTTCTGAAGAGTTGCTGCTCCTACTGGTTCGATAACCTTGGTTTCTTTCTGAGGGAAAACTTGCTGCTGAACTGCATCATACCTTCCTCTTGGGGTCTCCCAACGAGCGTGTGATTCATGCCATCAAGCTATTTTCTGGCGCCGTTGCCGGGGAGACAGCAGTCTTCTGCAAGGGGAGTTTCACGCTTCCAATCTCTTTACTTTGTTTTTGTCTTGCTTAGTTTATTTTATTTTATCTTGTTTGCTTTCAATTATCAAAAACACAAAAAAATTAGTTTCTTGCATTTAGTTTATTTCGGTTTGTTATTATGTCTAGTTATTTATTTGCTATCAATGTTCTCTCTTTGAAACAAAATCTTATTGGCTAAGTGGGTTCACGGAGGAACAACAAATTATTATAAGGAATACCGCTTGTCTCAAAAAGGGAAATATTTATGGGAACAAATAAGTAGATTGAATTATTTTGCTAAAAACTTGTGCTCTACTTATGATGAATCCTACTGCTTTAATGAATCTTTATGTTGTAGAAGGCATAAACACCTCCCTTTCCAATGTGATTATAATGATAATGAAACTTTGGCTGCTTATGCTAAAGGAAATTATGACTTTGGTAATCTTGAGCGAATTGAAGAATTTTTTTTTTTAAGGGTGCCTATGAAATTGCTGGTTATATTCAAAATGATGATGCTCCTTGTAGAACTGAGAATTATGCTATACTTGGTTATTGCCTTGAATATTACAATGATAATCCTTATATCACTGAATTTCTTGAGAAAATTATTCTCCAGAACAACTTGCTACCTTTCAGGAACCTGTGGAGAAGAAACTGCTGAAACTGAAAGCTCATTGGATGAAAAAGAGGAGGAGAGTGAAAAAAAATATAGTAACTCTTTAACTCTTACATTATATGATTACCCTCCATGCCTCTAAGGAGGAAGAGTGCTATATTGTTGAATGTCATGATTCTATTGAAATATCTCCTTTTGATAAATTTGAAGTAAAAACCTCCTTGACTCAAGTAAAAGAGGAAATTGCAGAAAGTAAAAATGTGCTCCCTAATGTTATATATGATAATGCTCTTGATGATGGTCCTATATTGCCTAATGATATTATTATACTACTATTGTCAAAAGTGGGTTTAATGACCCTGTTTTTGAGCTTAATAAAAATTATGTGTTTGTAGATCATGAAAAGCATGCTTTATGTGATAGTTATATTGTTGAGTTTGTTCATGATGCTACTGAAAGTTATTATGAGAGAGGAAAATATGGTTGTAAAAGTTTTCAAGTTACTAAAACACCTCTCTTTATGTTGAAAGTTTTGAAGTTGCATTTGTTTCATCTTTCTATGCTAGTTGCTTTATGCTTCAATAATTTATTTTATTACAAGATTCCTTGCATAGGAAGTGGGTTAGACTTAAATGTGTTTGATATTTGCCTCTTGATGCTCTTTTTGTTTTTCAACTCTTATTCTTATGAGAGCATCATTAAAATCTTCTAGCCTAGCTAAAAGGCATTAAAGAAAGCGCTTTTGGGAGGCAACCCATTATCTTTTTTTTCAGTTTTATTAGTCAAGGAGGATGTTTACTTCTGTAGCAACTCCTTTGTATCTTTATTTTCTCGCATTGTTGTGCCAAGAGTAGCCTCTAATGTTAAGACGATGCTTAATTTTGATTGCTGCGCAGAAACAGATTTTTGCTGTTCACTGTACGAAATTCCTAAAATCACCAGATTGTTAATTAAATCTGAAATTTTTTGTGCGTAATCTTTATGAATGTCTGAATCTTTCATTAGTTAAAGTTTTTCGATCTGAGCGTCGTAAGTGCCTTGAAAAAATTCGTCTTTGCGGACTGTTCTGTTTTAGACAGATTATGCCTTTTTATTTTGCATTCTCTCTTTTACTAGTGTTGAGTGAAATTCTTTTTTGGGTGGAAGAGCTTCACATAACATCAGTGGCTGTAGCTAATGTTTAAAGTAACAAATCATATTGCGTCTTTATAGAACATGTGAGTTTTTGATTATGCACTAACCCTCTAATGAGATCTACTTTGAGTTTGGTGTGACGGAAGTTTTCAAGGGTCAAGAGAGAAGGATGATATAATAGGATCAAGAAGAGTGAAGAGCTTAAGCTTGGGGAGGCTCCCATGGATCTCCCCAGCATATTTCAAGAAGACTCAAGCGTCTAAGCTTGGGGATGCCCAAGGCATCCCCTTCTTCATCGTCAAAATTATCAGGTCATCTCTAGTGAAACTATATTTTAATTCTTTCACATCATATGTGCTTTTCTTGGAGCGTCTGTGTGCTTTTATTTTCAGTATTGCACTTTTATTTTCAATAAAGCTTGACTGGACCCTAGCATTCTTGATTGGGAGAGAGACACGCTCCGCTTTTTCATGAGAATACTCCTATTCTTCACTTATATTTGTTGAGTATTCATATCTAGCGCTGTTCAGCTTTTAGCTCTTGTTTTCATGTATCTCTTGTCAGAGCTATTAGCTTTCTTTTGTAGAAAGTACTCTCTTGCTTCACTTATATTTGTTTGGAGAGTTGATTAAATAAATTGATTGGTGTTTGGTTGGTTCAGAAAATGTTGCATGTGGTAATTGGTATAAGGAAAAACTTGCTTAATCTTGTAGATCACTAATGGATAACTTGATGCTTGTCAATTGTTTTGAGTTAACAAGTAGATCATGATTAAATTGTGCATCACATGAGTTAAGCCTATTAGTGAAGAACTACCGTAAAGCTTGTTGAAAATTTGGTTTGCATCGGTGGTATCTCTAAGGTCTAGATATTTTCTAATAACAGGGTTTGGTTAACAAGGAAGACGGTATGAAGTCTTATAACGTTTGCAATATGTTTGTCATATAAAACTTGGTGTACGGGTTGATATTCTTGTTTGCTTACATAACCTTGCTAGCCTAAACTCTGTACTGAGAGGGAATGCTTCTCGTGCATCCAAATCCTTGAGCCAAAATCCATGCCATTTGTGTCCACCATAACTACCTATATGTGGTATTTCCTTGCCACTCCAAGTAAATTTTTCATGTGCTACCTTTAAATTATTCAAAATGTTATTATTCCCTTTTTGTGTCAATGTTTACTAGCTCATGAGGAATTAGTGTGGTTATTCTTTATTCTATTTGTTGAATGGACTTTTACACCTGGACTAGTGGCATATACATCCGCTTATCCAATAACTTGCAAAAAGAGCTGGCAACGGGGTGCCCAGTCCCAATTAATTACAACTTTAACCAATTAATTCTCTTCACACTTTTGCCCTGATTCATCAGTAAGCAATGACAAACAGTGAAATACCTGAATGTGTGTAAACCAAAGAGAAAGAGGGATGATCTGCCTTGCTGGTAGAAATAACGTCCTTCATGGGAGCCGCTCTTAAAAGTCCGTTTGACAGGTAGAATACTGTTCTCACCCGCTACCATTCGTTGACAATTAACAAACACCTCTCAAAAATAGATACTCCTCCATGGTATGTGATTGATGGAAGGCACCCGAGGATTCGGTTAGCCATGGCTTGTGTTAGCAAGGTTGGGAGGAGTATCAAATATTTTATGCAATCTCTATATGCTTTCAAAAACCTAAAAGCTCTAGCACATGATTTAATCCCTGCTTCCCTCTGCGAAGGGCCTTTCTTTTACTTTTATGTTGAGTCAGTTTTCCTATTCTTTCTGTCTTCCACAAGCAAACACTAGTGTCAACTTTGTTACAACATGCGTTATATGCAATGTATTGGACTTGTTATACTACTTTGTGTTGACAATATCCATGAGATAAATATGTTGAAAGTTGAAGCAAATGCTGAAACTAATTCTTCCTTTGTGTTGATTGAATACCTTTTATTAGAAACTATTGCTTTATGAGTTAACACTTATGCAAAACTGTTTGATGCTTGTCTCGAAAGTACTATTCATGAAAACGTTTAGCTTGTGTGATTCATTGTTTACTCATTATCTATTTGGTAGCAAATTATAGACCATTGACTTGGATCACTTCATTCATTTACATGTGCCTTGCAATATTATATGATCAAGATTATGATGGTAGCATGTCACCTCAAAAATTATTTTGTTTTTATCGTTTACCTACTCGAGGACGAGTAGGAACTAAGCTTGGGGATGCTGATACGTCTCAAACGTATCTATAATTTTTGATGTTCCATGCTTGTTTTATACCAATTGCTACATGTTTTGCATCTACTTTATATCACTTTTATACATTTTTTGGGACTAACCTATTAACAAGATGCCGAAGTGCCAGTTCCTGTTTTCTGCTGTTTTTGTATTCCAGAAAAGCTAGTCTGGAAATATTCTCGGAATTGGACGAAACTACACGGGGGTCCCTATTTTACCAGAACCACCTGACGGACGAAGGAGCAAGAGGAGAGCCAGGAGGCCACACGCACCTAGGGCGCGGGCCCCCCTCTGCCGCGCCCTAGGGTGGTGTGGGCCCCTCGGGGGTCTCCAGCCGCCGCCCTTTCGCCTACTTATTCCCCCCGACGCGAAAACCCTAAGTGCCTGAGCAAATATCCACGAAAAGTTCCAGAGACGCCGCCGCCGTCAACCCTAGCTCGGGAGGGTTCAGAACCTCTTCCCGGCACCCTGCCGGAGAGGGGAATCGTCACCGGAGGCTTCTACATCGCCATGCCTGCCTCCGGAGTGATGCGTGAGTAGTTCATCCTTGGACTACGGGTCCATAGCAGTAGCTAGATGGTTGTCTCTCCACTTTGTGCCATCATGTTTAGATCTTGTGAGCTGCCCTACATGATCAAGATCATATTATTGTAATGCTACATGTTGTGTTTGCTGGGATCCGATGAATATTGAATACTATGTCAAGTTGATTATCAATCTATCTTATATGTTATTTAAGATCTTGCATGCTTTCCGTTACTCGTAGATGCTTTGGCCAAGTAGATGCTTGTAACTCCAAGAGAGAGTATTTATGCTAGATAGTGGGTTCATGCCTCCGTTTAACCTGGGACAGTGACAGAAAGTTCTAAGGTTGTGGATGTGCTGTTGCCACTAGGGATAACCTAACGATGCTATGTCCACGGGCATATGTGTTTGTTTACATTACGCACTTTACTTAATGCAATTATCCGTTGCTTGCAACTTAATACCAACGGGGGACTCGGATGACAACCCGGCGGTGGATTATTAGTCATAGATGCTGTTGGATAACGGTCTATGTATTTGTCGTAATGCCCAATTAAATATCATAGTAGTCAACATGTCATGTATATGCATTGTCATGCGCTCACTATTTGTCAATTGCCCAGCTGTAATTTGTTCACCCAACATGTTAGTTATCTTTTATGGAGAGACACCACTAGTGAACTGTGGACCCCGGTCCATTCTTTTACACTGATTAAACAACCACAAACTGCAAACTGTTCCTTTTTCATTCTCTGCAATTTAATACTCATTTTCCACACCATACGTTTAATCCTTTGTTTTCAGCAAGCCGGTGAGATTGACAACCTCACTGTTTCGTTGGGGCAAAGTAGTTTGATTGTGTTGTGTGCAGATTCCACGTTGGTGATCGTATTGCTCCGTGCGAGCCACCAACAACCTTCTGAAGAGTTGCTGCTCCTACTGGTTCGATAACCTTGGTTTCTTTCTGAGGGAAAACTTGCTGCTGAACTGCATCATACCTTCCTCTTGGGGTCTCCCAACGAGCATGTGATTCACGCCATCAAGCAGCAGCTTTTCAATAGCTTCTATCTTTGCTGGGTCAACTTCTATTCCTTTTTCAGAAATCTTACACCCAAGAACAATACCTTCAGTAACCATGAAGTGACACTTCTCCCAGTTTAAAACTAAGTGTTGGTCTTCACAACGCTGCAAAACTTTGTTAAGGTTGAACAAGCAATTATCGAAGGAAGTACCATACACAGAAAAATCATCCATAAAGACTTCCATTATCTTTTCAATATAATCAGCAAATATAGCATTCATGCATCTTTGAAAAGTAGCAGGAGCATTACATAACCCGAATGGCATTCTCCTATAAGCAAATGTACCATATGGGCAAGTAAAAGTGATCTTTTCTTGATCATCCTTATGGACTGGAATTTGTGAGAAACCTGAATAACCATCTAAATAACAAAAGTGAGAGTGTTTAGATAACCTTTCTAACATTTGATCAATAAATGGCAATGGGTAATGATCTTTACGAGTTGCTTTATTTAACTTCCTGAAATCAATACACATCCTATAACCAACAACAGTACGTTGAGCCACAAGTTCATCCTCATCATTTGGAACAACAGTCATTCCACCCTTTTTAGGAACACAATGAACTGGACTAACCCACTTGCTATCAGCTATGGGATAAATGATACCAGCTTCAATAAGTCTTATTACCTCTTTCCTTACCACTTCCTTCATTTTTGGATGGAGACGGCGTTGATAATCAACAACAGGTTTTGCATCCTCTTCCAAATTAATTTTATGCATACATAGAGTTGGGCTTATACCTTTAAGATCATCAAGAGAGTATCCAATAGCTGGTCGGTGAGCTTTAAGCACATCAAGTAATTTCTCTTCTTCTTCAGCTGAAAGGTTAGCACTAATAATGATAGGATATATGCTCTTCTCATCCAAATATGCATATTTCAGATTTGTAGGCAAAGGCTTTAATTCAAAGGTAGGATCCCCTTTAGGTGGTGGTAGCACTCCTAAATTATCAGGTGGGATAAGCAATTGTAATTGTGGTGGTTGTTGCCATAATATTTGTTCTAAAGCATCCTTTTCCTCATCATTAAATGGTTCATCTTGATTAAGCATATAACGTTCTACAACATCTGTTGAAGCTACAGCTATATGTGCAAGAGTTTCAATTATATCTTCAGAAATTGGCTCTTTCACAACATGTTTATCAGCAAATTTGGAAAAGTTGAACTCAAGTTTTTCACCAGCACATTTAATAAACACTTTCTCTTTAGACAAATTAATTTCAGCACCAACAGTGTTTAAGAAGGTCTACCAAAAATGATAGGACAAAAAGAATCTTGAGGACAACCAAGCACAATAAAATCAGCAGGATATTTTATTTTGCCGACCAATACTTCAACATCTCTAACAATTCCAAATGGACTAATATAATCTTTATTAGCAAGTTGAATTGTCATACCTGTCTCTTCCATAATGATAGGATCAATATTAGGCTTGATTTCAAGATAAAGAGAATATGGAATGATACTAATACTTGCTCCAATATCACATAGACCATGATAACTTGAAGTTCCAATAGAGCATTATATAATAGGTTTACCAACTTTGGCCGAATTACCTTTGATGACCTTAGTAGCATCTTCACATAAATAAACATCAACAGGGTTTTCTTCATTTAATTGCTTGATAATAGAAATTCGACTGTCGACTTCCACCTGTTCATAAGGCTGAGAACGTCTTCTGTTACTCTTGTTAGTAACAACAATAAGTAAATTCTCCTTAACTTGGTTTGGATATGGAGGTGGTTCAACATACTCCTCAATTGTCACGGATGACACTGGTTCTGCCTGTTTAATAACTTTAGGAACAACAATAGATTGTTTAACAGGTTCAACATAAACTTCAAAACCACTTTGAGGAACACAAATATGCTCAGCAAAACCTTTAGCTATCTCAATTATAACATAAGGATCAAGATTAAAAGTATCACTCAGATTTTTAAACAACATAGAAGTAGAGAAGTTCTCTACACATGAATATCCATAATCAAAATAGGGCTCATTACCATTATCAAGATCCCAATGACTAGTATTTTCAGAAATAGTCTCCAATAAATTCCATGCTTCTTCTTCAGTATTATTAGTAAAACTTCCACCAGATGAATTATCCAGAATTTCCTTGTGCCTCGACGGTAGCCTCACATAAAATTTTATCAATATAAGTTTCCTTGTAAGATCATGACAATGATTCTTGCGAAGGAGTTCCTTTAACCTCCCCCAAGCTTGAGTAATACTCTCTCCCAGATGTGGCCAGAAATTAAATATATAGCAGCGGTTCTCATAAGCTTCTTTAGGAGTAAAATATTTAAGAAAGAAAACTTTCCTCAAGATATTCCATTCAATAGCAACCTCTTCATCAAGAGACATGTACCAATCACGAGCATTACCAGATAAAGACAAATATAATAACTTCCTTTTTACCTGATCTTCAGAAATACCAGGAAGTCTAAATAAACTACATATGTCTTCAATTAACTCCATGTGTTCACGTGCAGACTTAGTTCCACCACCTGTAAATGGATTTTTCATAACTCTTTTAACATGACCAATGGGAATTTTAAATCCCACTTTAGGTATCTCAGACACAGTAGTTTCAACCACTTTAGGAGTAGTGGCATAAGCACTGTCATATAGAGCAAGGTGCAGCGAGGAACGATTCATAAATGCCATAGTAACAATGAGATAAAACAGTAAATAAAATTCAGCTTTCAAGTTTCCTTACCAAACTTCTTACCAATAGCGCTACGCTCCCCGGCAACGGCGCCAGAAAAGTATCTTGATGACTCTCAAGTGCAGGAGATCAATTGTAGTACCTTTCAATTAGAAAAGGTTGTCGAACCCACGAGGAGCTGAAGGTATTGGTTAGTAAGATTGATAAATAAAACAATAAAAGATGCAAGTGTTTTTGATATTTTTGGTTGTATAGTTGCAATGCAGAAAATAAACAGTAGCAAGTCAAATCTCCAGAGAGAGAAAGCCCAATCCTCTTATGTGCAAGAGGACAAGCTCAAGTGATGTGTAACTTATATGTGGGAAACGTTCCCGAGGGCGGCATGGATATTGCTAGGCATAGAGATTTATTAAACAACACGTTGAATATCTTGTCAAGTTTTAATCTTCTTTGGACGGAGCCATTATTAGGTATAGCTAAATAAATAAACTACAACCCCTTATGATGGATCATGTGGCCAAGTAAATGACTGCACAAGAATTATTAAGACATAAAGTCCCACCATAGCATTACACTCTAAGGTCCCCGATACTAATACCCTCATAATATAACTTCATGATTCGGTCCCAGGTTTACATGTCCTCCCAGGTCTCCCTCAATTCATTATACTACGGTGTTCTCCTATGAGCCCATATAGGTGAAGTGTTGTGTAGTCGACGTTCGCACAATACCATCATAGAATCATATAAAAGATAAACTCTTGACAAAATACCAACACATGTTATATATAAATCATTGCCAATTCATCCTATGCCCTTAGGAACATATGGGAACTACTCACAACGTGCAAACATGATAATATTCAGTGGAATAAGTGGTACAGCACAATCTGAAAATATAACTTCACCACCAAATAATGACAAGTACTCAATCACAAACATGAATAGTAGCACAAGACAAGTATCTAGGGCATTGCAACTCTCAAACTGCGAGGGGGACGGAGTGGATCACGGAGATGATGATGGAGATGGTGCTGGTCTTGGTGATGGTGATGATGTAGAGGCCTCCTCCCACGCCAAGGAGGAGAGGTGATGACGATGACGATGATT
Source organism: Poa pratensis (assembly GCA_947311845.1). NCBI lineage: Eukaryota > Viridiplantae > Streptophyta > Magnoliopsida > Poales > Poaceae > Poa > Poa pratensis. The sequence goes on along the minus strand of CAMZMU010000073.1, from coordinate 25,649,674 downwards.
TCCCCCTTCTCCGGAGCTCCGGAGCAGCAGGATCTGATCCCCCTCGGAGGGAATCAGGAGTTTCGCCGCCGCCGCGGCCTCGGATGGTTTCGGGAAAATTAGGGCGTGACTTTTCGGGGAGGACGAAGGCGTCGATAAAAAGCCCCAGGCGAGGAGGTGCTCGAGGCACCGTTTAGTGGGTCCCACGCGGCCCAAGATTCTGGCCGCGTGGGCCCACCTCTTTTGGGCCTCGTGGCTCTCCTCTCTTCGGTCTTCTTCCCTCTGCCTTTCTCTTGATGAAAAACCAGCTGTGTAATTTTCCTTTTATTATTTGGGTCCCTGTAGCTCCTGAAACATTAAAAATAAGAAAAAGGAGGTTTTCTGCCTCCCAGAAATTAAATACCAAAAATAGGGACTTTGTAAGAAAGTCCCATAAATCATCTAAAACATGTAAAAATAATGATATAACAATGCAAATAACATTCTAATATGATACTAAAAGTTGTATAAATGATGATACAAAATGCACGTATCAGTGGCGAAAAGGGCGCCCGCTGAAATTTCACTAACGCCAAGATTTCCGAGCGATGAGGGGAAGTGAGAGCATGTACAACCCTGAACGCTAATCTAGGTGCTTAAGTGATAAAAAATAAATACTAGAAAAAGGATTTAGCAGCTAAGCGCCCTACCACACAATGGTAGACGCTAATAACTCGGGGAAATCCGTTCGTTGCTGGGCCCGCTTGCCCTCTGCGTTCGCCTCGTACACAAAGAGCTAAATGTTAAGCACAAGCCGCAAATTGTTGCGTTGACGCTACGCTCTAAGCGCCTATAGCCGTGATTCCAAGACTGGGATATAGATCCTGGCGCCCGTTGATGCATGTAAAATGCATACATGAACTTTACATTTTATTACATGTTATTCCATGTTATTTGCATCATATAAGGGTTATATTCATGATTTATATTGAGTTTTGGGGATAATTAACAACTTTCCCATTTTTCTGGAATTAACCCCGCACTGTCAAAAAACCCCTTTTTCTATATTTTGATGTTTCAGGGACCCAAACGACGTCCAAATGACCTGAAATTTTACGGGGATCACTTTTTTTGGAAGGAATGAAACGTAGGCGCAAAGGAATCGAAGAAACGGAGACCAGAAGGCAGAAAGGGGTGGGCCCACGCGGCCAGATTCCCTGACCGCATGGGGTCCCCCCATCCTGGCCCTCGGGCCTCCGCCGCCGTCGATCTTTCTTCCCGAAGCTTCGTCTTGACCTAAAAACGACTATATATAGCCCCCCCAGGGCTTTCGCGAAAGAGAGCGCCGCCGAAACACAGAAACCACGAAACAGAGACCTGGAGCTGAAGATTGGAACGGGAAAACTCCGGCAGGGCGCTGCCGGTGTGGTCTCCTTCCCCTCCAACAACATCTCCACCGACACCATGATGAAGAGGGAGTAGTCCACCCCTGGACTATGGGTTTGTGGAAGTAACTTATGTATCTATCCTCTCTATGAGCTTCACTAATTAGTACCGTATGAGCTGCTGAACATGATTACGGTCATCTATGTAATTCCTTTGTGGTGGATCTTTATTATGAGTTAATACATGTTTGAGATTGCAATGGTTTTGTTTCAGTTATGAAAGTAGATGCATATTATGTACCCCGTTCTTATTTACTTGTCATGATCAAGCATGTTTATGAGAGCATGTGAGGGGGAACGTGTGCATTAGTTGGAGTAACGGGGGGTGGCTAGTGCAGTGAACGTGACAGATAGTTCTGCGATCCACTTGGGTTTTCTACCTTACTTTGTTGCCTCACTAGGGATAAATAAAAATACCATGCTACCGGAGAGTGGATGTGACCTTGGCCACTACCTCCATGACTAGATCTAGCATGTTCTTATTTTAACTTCATGTCATTGAACTTATTGCTATGCTCTGATTTATCTTAATTACTAAGGTGTTATGATTTAGTTCACATCTTGGTGGAGCATAAGAGAGAGAACAACTTATACTTGAGATCTCTATGTTAGGACGTGATGCCCATATTATTAATAACTTGTCAAACCATGTCTTGCCATCTTTCATGTTAATTTTAGTGTTCCATTGTCTACCACGTTATCAAGAGAGAGTGCATTTGTGAAACCATGAACCCCGGTCCATTTTTAATCATAAGAAACAACTTTCCAACACTTTTATCACCACTTTTGTTTGCTGCCATTATTAAATCCAAAAATATAAAAACACTTTTATATCTTGCATTCATCATAAAAAACCCAAAAATATCATTTATAATTGCTACCATCATCCTTGCATATTTATTTACCATCATTGCATATTTACTACTGTTTGCATATTTATTTTATTATCATTCTCACACCTTGTGCTTGACAACCACTTGGTGAGGTTGAGGGAACAAAACAATTTATTTTGTTGCAGGTTCTCAAGAGAAGGATAAGGAGATAACACCTGAAATACTGGTTCCCCGAGAGTTCGATATTAAACCCTCGAGTCACCCCTCGTGGGGAAAACTGTCTTCCACTACTACATACACTCTGCACTTGGAGTCTCAACCTAACCCATATTCTTTTGACGCAGGTAACTCCACGCCATCAAGACTGTTTTCTGGCGTCTGTTATAATAGCATCATTGGGTATCAAGACGTTTTCTAGCGCCGTTGCCGGGGAGCAAAGAAGCAACACTGCATCAAGTTCCCTCATCAACTCAGCGCTCAGCAAGAAGTTTTCTAGCACCGTTGCCGGGGAACCATAGCTGAAAGGTTTATCCAAGGATCACTCACATCAAGTCAACTTCATCACCAACTTGTGTAACAACCTAAGCTTGGGGAGGTTGCACCTACGTGAGCATCATCTTATCCATCTTTACCTACAATCATTTTATTTTGTTATGTTCTTGTCTTGCATATCATCTTTATATTTCGGTTTGCATATTTATATTCAGTTTTGCATTTTTGTGTTGCATTTGTTATTTCAAGTTGCATTAGTGTCATTTTACTTTTAGTTTTGCATAAAAAATTAAAAACACATAAAAACTTGCAATCATGAGTCTTGAAAGCAAAAAGAAAGTGTGTCTTCCTTTAAGTTCCATTTCTAGTTTTAAACAACAACCTGGAGAAACATTAAAAGATGCCTGGGTTAGAATTAATAGGATGCACTATGAAGATCCTACACCTTGTGAAGATGAAAAGCTAGATCTTTACTTTTATTATGGAATAGACCCTTGGTATCAAAATGCTTTAGATGGGGCTACAGGTGGGAGTTTTGTCCTATCAACACCATCCTGTGCGGCCATGACACTTAGAAGAATTTTTGGTAACTTTGTTGGTAGAAAGAAAAAGATAGAGGATACCACAGTAGCACTTGCATTATCTAAAGATAAATTCAAAGCTGGTTTAGAGAAACTACCAAATAAAGAGGATTTTGAACAACTAGCATCTGTTTCTAAAAATATTATTCCAAAGATAAATGATGAATTAGTTAATGTCATGCATAAACTAAGATTATGTGAGAAAGAATTTCTTGAAAAAGATATTAGTCTCAACAGTATTGAGGAAAAGTTGGTTTGTGTTAGTGATTTATTAAGGAAAAACCCATCATTTAAACATGTGAAGGAGATTCCTATTAAGAAACGAGTTTGGATTAAAAAAGAGAAAAAAGTTGAGGAAGTTAAAATGCTTAGCGAAGTTAAGGAACCATTTGTTGATTTAGAGAAGTGTAGCTTGCATGAATTAATTTCTATCTTACAAAAATTTGCAAGTGATCCTTCCATTAATGTTAACCAAGCTGTTTTGGTTCCTATATTGCTAATCATGTCTTAAAAGAAAAGATTGCTAGGTACAATCAAGAAGCTATGATACCACCTAAGCTTGGGGATGTATGGATTCCCAAGGTACTAGTAACCATTGGAAAAGAGACACACCATGCTATACTTGATCTAGGATCTAGTGTCTCTATATTATCTAAAGAACTATATGAAGTCCTTGAACTTAAAAATATTGAGAAATGCTCTATTGAACTTGCACTTGCTGATTCCATTAGACATGCTCTAGGAAAAGTAAGTGATGTTATAGTAGAGTTACACATGCCTTTTGTGCCTGTTGATTTTCTAATCATGGATATGGGGAGTAAAACCTCTAGTCCTATTATTTTGGGAAGACCTTTTCTTCGTACTACAGGTGCCATTATTGATTCAAAGGAAGGGAATGTGAAGTTTCAGTTTCCACACAAGAAGAGCATGGAACACTACCCAAGGAAGAGGGACACACCAAGGTTCAAGCTCCCTTATGAGCTACGTCCCCTTTGATTATCAAGTAAGTAAGCCTAGCTATATGGCTATAAAGAAAGCGCTTTACAGGAGGCAACCCGGTTGTTTTTGTTTGAGATTTTCTTTGAGTCCTCTTGCTGTAACAAGAGAGTAGTTTGTTAGTTTTGTTTCTGAGATTTTTAATAAATAACCAAGTTTTACCTATTTTGGGTTTGAAAAGTTGCTATTCATTTTCGGAGAGTTTTCTGCCTGCACGAAGTCTGTGCACGGTTTGATTTTTCATTTTTATCTGTAACTCCGATTGAGCTGTAATTTGAACTGTAGCTTCAACTTTTCATCCTCTGTGTACGTGATTTTGTTCAGATTTTTCTGACGAGTTTAAGTAGGGTAGAAAAATGCGTTTTGCTGCTGCTGTTTTTCTGGACAGATTCTGTCTTGATATTGTTTGATGCATTTTTTGAGGTTTTTGCTTGAATATTTTTGATTCAATTGAGTTTATGAGTAGGCATACAACATTATATACTCTCTGGACATTCATATGAATTTTTGCCTAAGGATTTTATGCAGCAAGGAACCTATTTGTTTATCACTACTAATATCACCCCACAGAAAAGAAATGGGAGAAACGGTGTTTTGAAGTTTTTTCACAGGGATTAGAGGAGCTGCACCAAGAGCTATCCAAGGATGGTGAAGACCATAAGCTTGGGGATGTCAAGACAACCCCACTAGACCAACACACTCTCGGTTTGCACACGTCTAACTTCTGTTTTTCGATCAAAGCACTTTATCGTATAAACTTGGAGCGTCTGTTTTTTATTTGCTTTTGTTATTTTGGTTTGATTTTTATTTTTTGAGACCACCACTATCATTTATATATGAGAGAGCTACTGGAAGTTTGGGTTGAATTATGTTGGATGCTATTAAGTATATTGGGATAGGGATGTTTGAGTTGATTTTAAAAGATACATATAGTTGCATAATTCATGTGCTTTGAATGACTATTAATTTGCAAGTGTGTTGTTAAGAGCTATCTTTTACCATGTTTAGATGTTGAATTTTAACTTTACTTGGTTTAACATGGATTGATTAGTTCTATGGACACTTATGCATGCATTTAGATGGTCAACTTTCTCCCTATTGCTAGCCCAAAAATTACAACAAGTAAAAAGCTTGTTTCCCAACACTTTCAAACAAAGTTTTTCCAGTGAGTCCACCATATCTACCTATTAGCTTTATGCTATTCCAAGTATGTTTATCATGTTATATTATGTTATCTACATTTCTGAATTTAAATGCTTATGTTATTGATTGTCATGGGAAAAATTGGTTAAAAGCTCTCACGAAGTTGATGCACAATTTACTTTTATTGCATTTAATAAGCATGAACCATTGTGATTAAAATTATGAAGTTGTGGGCTTGACAATTGTTTTGGTTGGGAGTTAGCCCATATGTGCTGTCACATGGCAAGCTTTCAACATTGCACTTATTTATATTTAGTTGATGCCATGTACTTTTGTTTATGGATGCCTATCATGGGTGAAATGAATGTGGATACTTAGTAAGTTCAAAGAGTTCGTATAAATGGTTAGAGAAATGCCTGGGCCGCTAATCTAAGCCATGCATCATTCATGGTGGAAATTTACAGCATAACCATAATGTTCATTCAGTGATGCACCTCATAATAAAAAGCTATACCCATAGTAAATAAAAGAGTGCTGAGATTGTTCATTGTCTGTTTGTCTTGTTGTTTTGACATGGGCTTGTTCATGTCAAGGGGCAAGAGGTACCCCAGTGCAGTTCTTGATGATACTATTATTACTTGCAATGACCTTTATTTGAATTTACTTTGTGGACCAAAGTGAGTAACACATGGTGTAGGTACTTGTATTCAAGGGACATGAGACATTCAACCAATACATTGTCAAGCACACCACTCATATTTGCTTTCACTTTAAACATTAATCATTCAAGATGCTATGATAGGGGTAATGAGAGCTCCACACCAATGACTACCACATTGCAAGCATTAACTTAAGTAGAAGTGTTTGGAAGTTAGATGAAACTTATTCATGCTTTACCTCTACTTATTTATCTATCCAAAGTGCCCACCTTTTATATTAAGTTTTCATAAGAAGTACTCTATGACCACCATAGGATGTTTTTACTTTTCATTATGCATACATTTGGTCCATAGTACTTTCTTCTATATTACACTTTGTGAATTTATCATTGAACATCTTTACATTGAGTATTTGATATCACTTCATAATTTCTCTTGCATATTGTTATTCCTTTGAAGAATTGATCATTTGACTCTATGTAGCAATAGTAATCACCTTTGATATCCATTGATAGTATTAAAATGCAAAGTCCATGTTAGTTTTATCACCTTCATGCTCGGGACGAGCATGGGTTAAGCTTGGGGATGTTGATGCATGTAAAATGCATACATGAACTTTACATTTTATTACATGTTATTCCATGTTATTTGCATCATATAAGGGTTATATTCATGATTTATATTGAGTTTTGGGGATAATTAACAACTTCCCCATTTTTCTAGAATTAACCCTGCGCTGTCAGAAAACCCCTTTTTCTATATTTTGATGTTTCAGGGACCCAAACGACGTCCAAATGACCTGAAACTTTACGGGGATCACTTTTTTGGAAGGAACAAAACGTAGGCGCAAAGGAATCGAAAAAACGGAGACCAGAAGGCAGAAAGGGGTGGGCCCACGCGGCCAGATTCCCTGACCGCGTGGGGTCCCCCATCCTAGCCCTCGGGCCTCCGCCGCCGTCGATCTTTCTTCCCGAAGCTTCGTCTTGACCTAAAAACGACTATATATAGCCCCCCCAGGGCTTTCGCGAAAGAGAGCGCCACCGAAACACAGAAACCACGAAACAGAGACCTGGAGCTAAAGATTGGAGGGGGAAAACTCCGGCGGGGCGCTGCCGGTGTGGTCTCCTTCCCCTCCAACAACATCTCCACCGACACCATGATGAAGAGGGAGTAGTCCACCCCTGGACTATGGGTTTGTGGAAGTAACTTATGTATCTCTCCTCTCTATGAGCTTCACTAATTAGTACCGTATGAGCTGCTGAACATGATTACGGTCATCTATGTAATTCCTTTGTGGTGGATCTTTATTATGAGTTAATACATGTTTGAGATTGCAATGGTTTTGTTTCAGTTATGAAAGTAGATGCATATTATGTACCCCGTTCTTATTTACTTGTCATGATCAAGCATGTTTATGAGAGCATGTGAGGGGGAACGTGTGCATTAGTTGGAGTAACGGGGGGTGGCTAGTGCAGTGAACGTGACAGATAGTTCTGCGATCCACTTGGGTTTTCTACCTTACTTTGTTGCCTCACTAGGGATAAACAAAAATACCATGCTACCGGAGAGTGGATGTGATCTTGGCCACTACCTCCATGACTAGATCTAGCATTGTCGTGGTGGTGTCACGGCAGATGCCATGGGTATGGCTTAAGTGTGGGCTCGCTTGGGCGTTGGGGGAACCGGGGAGGGTTTGCGCGCCTACGAAGCACGCATGAAGACCAAACAAGAACCTCGCAGGAATCAACAAGAACAAAGCAAACCAAGAACAGCGAAGAACACCACGATGTACCCTGCTTCGGGGCCCTCTTGTGGAGGTAACACCCCTACTGCAGCTCTAGCCTACTCTCTTATATCTCAAGTGTTTACAAGTACAGAGCGCTCCTTGAGCTGTATGATGAACAAAGGAACGGGCTCTAGGTAGAAGATGAAGCTTGGGGGGGAAATGATGCTCACAATGGTCGATCCTCCCCACAGAAGGAGGTGGTGTTGCCTATATACAGTAACCGAATTACCCTTTTGCCCCTGGCCGCAGAGGACAATGGCATGGACAAGGAGAACAGGACAAACACTGGCCACTGTCACTCAGCCCAGCTCACCCTCTGTTCACCACAGGCTTATCTTTCCTCTTTGAGCTTAAGGCAGTGTAGACCACAGTAGCCTAGCCACTGCCCCTTTCCCGAATAGGCCGAGTCAGCGCCTAGGGGCTTGTGACCCGGAAAACCTGTGGCAGCACCTTGCTGTCTTCTGAGCCCCGGTCAGTAACCTTACAGTGCCCGTGACTTTTACTGACATTACTTGGCCCCTGTGCATCATCCGAGTTGCCCTACCCGGGTCCTTCCTGACCGACCCGGATAACTTAGCCGGCTCTTCTTTCCTGGATCCGGTTAAACCTCACCTCTTTTCTTTCACTGGCTTGAAGTAGGACTGACCGAATCGCCTTGAGATCCGACCCGGATAACTTAGCCGGCTCTTCTTTCCTTGATCCGGTTAGACCTTAACTGCTCATAACACATCATCTTTGCCCTACCCGGGGGCAGCCCCCCGACAGTAGTCCCCGAAGCTGGTGCGGTCCTACGGCATCGGCTGAAGGGCCGTTCCAGATTCTAAACCAACATCACTAACCGGATCACCTCTAGCTGTCACCGAATTTTCCGGGACATTTGGCAGGAAAAGCCTGTGCAAAGCCGTATAACCCGGGTTGTCAGCTCGTTATCCGGATCCACCGGGTACTCGAGTGTGTTTGACCAGAAGACCACGTCTCCTCGTTTTCTCCGTTGACCGGCACATAGGATCCGCTCCACCGCTTCCAATTCTGCGGCGTGGCCACGAGTGCTTGAAATACACGGCCACAGCAGCTGCCACAGAGTTCCGCGACGCAAGGGATCTAACCGTGCTCCGGTAACCGCGCGGTAGTGGGGGGCAGTTACCGCTGGAGGCTATAAAGAGGGCGCGGTGGTTTTTCCCCTTCTTCTTCCTCTCAACTCCCACTAACCCGCTCCATCGACGCCGCCGCAACCTCGCCATTCAAGGTTGCCGCGCCAGGGACGCACAGCGTACCAGAGCAAGACCATCGGAGCCGCGCCTCGCGCCCATCTCCGACGTTTCTCCGTCGAACTCCTCCTTCGAGCGACTCGCACTGTAAGTTCTTCCTCCTCTCGCCATAGCCACCGTGACGAGTTCATACTCTCGGAATACACACACCTGTTCTTGGTAGATTGATGCGTATCTAAGCCCGTGTTCCTGCCGTAGCACACTCCGCAAATTTTCTGTCCAAGTTCCGCAATAGACTGGCCTAGATACACCTGTCCCCGTTGGAGCAGTTCAACCATGTTTTTACCCGTGATTTTCTTTCTTTTTTACCACCGCTGTAGATCTTCCCAACCCTAGAAACTTGCGGAAAGATGTTTGCGACTTCCAACCGCTTCACCTTCTCCACCGGACCCGGTTAGCCCTACCCGGGATAGGATTAGCCGAGTCACCATAGATCGGATTCGGCTTTAATGTTATCCGATTCTTCTTTGGTCCCATGGATTCCGAATTTCCTGACCCGGTTATCCGACTCTTTGCTGCAGGACCGATTCGGTTATGGCCAAACTTCCCCCTGGCCGATGGGAAGGATCTGATGTTACCAAAAATGACTTGGAATGGCTACGAGCCACCCGACGCATAACGCCCCAAGCCATCTGCCGCCGACCCGGAAAAGAACTCGCACCGGCGCCCGAACCCGGTGAACGCGTGGTATTCATAGCACACTTCGAGCGCGGGCTCGGGTTACCTGCCAGTGACTTCTTCCGGGCCTTTCTGGACTTCTTCGGATTACAGCTTCACCACCTCCCGGCGAACGCCTTCGTCTCTTTATCAGCTTTCTCTTCCTTCTGCGAAGGCTATCTCGGTCTTTGGCCGAGTGTGGATATATGGGCAAAGTACTTCCACCTTCGCAAGCACACCATCCCGGGTACCAAGCCGAAAGAGCTGACCGCTTGCGGTTCGGTTAGCATCACGCCACGGCAGGGATCCGCCTTTCCCCGAGTCACCGGCCTAGACACGGTGAAGAAATGGCAAAGGACCTGGTTTTACATAAAGAGCGCTGAGGGCCATGACGCTCTTAATCTGCCCGAATTCAGGATGGAGCCGCCCAGAGCCGAGCTGAACTTCGGTTACAATCCGGCTGAAACGATTGCTGAACTCCAGACAGTGCACACCGCTCTGGAGGATTTTTTGAAGAATGGCATGATCTCTGACGACCTCCTCCGGACCTTCATCTCTCGCCGGGTCAGCCCTCTTCAAAGGCGTGACCACAAGATATGCCACATGCGTGGCGCACTAGATCCTACCCGGATCAGCAAGCACGAGCTTAACAAAGCTTCCGTCTTCAGACGGGTAAACGCCATTGCTGTCAATGAGATGTCGGACAAATGGCGGTGGGGTGTAAAGCCATTCTACCGGGAAAAACTTCCTCCACAGGTTAGCTCACCACTCTCCGAACCCAATCCTACTTCATCCGCATAACCGCGGCCTGATCCGGATTCGCATTACCTTCTTTGTAGCTGTTTGATCGCCAACTTACTGAAGACGGAGATCTCTCCACCAAGGCATGGACACCGGATCTCAGCCCGCCGCGCGAGGGCGAAGAAGATCCGGATACGGATGACTATTTGCCCATTCCCCGTGCCAAGCCAGTCCGCAAGGGTAAGCAATCAAACACTCACAACCTTTCCGACGAGGAAGATGAAGATTGCTGCATCTTAGAACCCATCAATGCTATTCCGATTTCATGGTTACCACCACCTTATGTTCCAGCCAAAGATGATACCCAAGAGACATCTCGGAAACGCGCTGAGGCGCCCGAGACAAATGCCCCAGAGACCAAGCGAAGAAAGAAATCCGGCGACAAGCCGAGCCGTGTCAAACCGATGCCCACCACCAAGGGGTAACATTGACCGAACTTTATTTGCTTTCTTCCTCTATTAACCGAGTCATATCTATCCGAGTTAACTGTTTGCTTTGCTTTATGCAGTGATGTCCTCATCACCGCGCAGACTCATTCATCCATCTCTTCTCCCATTCCTCCATTGGATACGGCCATGGAAACCCAGTCTCCTGACCGAACTGCCACCTCACCCACGCGTGTCCCAACTACCAATATTCCCCAGCCGACTCCCATCTCAGAGCCGGTTATCGACTTGGAGAGTGAGGAAACCTCGGCTCCAATCCGAGATTCAAGCTGGCCACGTCCTTTGAAGGAGCTGGAGAAGGAAAAGGCTAAGACATCGGTTAAGTCCACACCTAAGCCGGATTCCCGTCCTGCTCCTGCAACTCAATCTGCACTGAGCCAAGAGCAGCAGCAGAAGAAGAAGAAACCGAGGCAGCAACAACCACAAGTAACCCCTGAAGAGCAGCAACAGCAGCAACAACAGCAACAAACTTCCGAGAAACCACAGAAACCGCAACATCAGAGACAGACCCCGGGTGCATCACCTCCACCCAAGCCGACTCAAGTTGTCTTTGGCACAACTTCCTCCACTCCGGATAAGCAAGTGATTGCTGTCAAGCAAACCACCGCTACCTCCTCTGCCATTCAATCCGGCCAAGCCAAGCCTAAGCTCAGCACTGCCAATGACTTTATTGAGGCCTGGAACGCCGTGGACCTTGCACCAGGCTTTTCCGCTGCAACGCCGCACCCTGCTGGTCCTAGCCGAATGATGCAATCTCTTCATTCAGTGAAGGTTGCGTTTACTGCATCGCACCAAGTCTTCGAGGTAAGTTTGCCGAATCTTGCTTTTAGTTCGTCATGATCAAATAGTATACACCCAGTCCCCGAGATTCGGGTCGAACGACTGATACTCTTTGGAGTAAGAAAGTCATTCGGCTTGAATCTTTTAAAAAATTTGATCATGATCTTTTTCTTAACTGAAAAAACTGTGAGACCCCCAGTCCCCGGGTTTCTTTTTAACCGATTCGGTCAGTCTCGGCCAATCTCCGAGATTTGTTTTGGCTCCACCTTGTCTCGGGTATCAGTCCCCGAGTCTCTTTTGACGCTATCTACTTTCTTTCAGGAAAGCACGGGCACTCGCAGCGACCTCTTTAAGCAGCTTGCCAACCAGTACCACAAGCTCCAAAAATCATTTGATGCCTTGGTCCTCAAGATGAATAGCAAAGAGGAAGAGCAAAAGCGTGCTTTATCCGAGGAAAAATCAGAGGTAGCCCGAGTCCAGCGGGAGCTTGACCGGGTTGAAAAAGTGAAGAACAAAGTTAAAGGAGAGCGGGATGCACTGCGGAGGGAGAGAGACACGCTCCAAAAGGAGAAAGATACAATTCAGAAGGAGCGAGACACTTTGCACGCCGGGCTACAGAGGCGAGCCGAAATGGATAAGCAGATTCAAACCACAGTGGCCGAGTCTGAAGCTGAACTGAAAGCTGCTAAAGAAGAACTGGCTGCTCACCAAGCGGCCAGTGCGAAATGGCTGGCTCAACTTGCTAGCCTTAACGATGACATGGATCGTAAGTTCACCGAATCCCCTTTTTTCTTTCTGCTCTTAACCGATACATATGATTGTGTTCCTTCTTGCTGAACTCAGTATTAGCTTATTTGTTTGTAGGAGAGTTTACCAGCATTCGGCTTCAAGCCGCCAAGGCTGTGCGAAACGCCCGAGCTGAGAGAGCTAAATTAACCGAGGCTCCCCTATCCGAGACATGGGACATCGAAGATCATATTACAGCACTTAAGGCTCGGATTGCTCCTCTGAAGGATTCCCACATTGGTCTGCTTAATGCAAGTCTCAAGGCTCACCGAATCTTGTTTCCTGAAGCGCGGCAAGTTGTGCCCGTGGAGGAGCTGATCAGAGACCTGGATCAAGCAATGACCCGGTTAAAACAGTGGAGGTCTTCGTCTGCCCGCGCTGGTGCTGACGCAGCTTTGTTATTCATCATGTCCTGGTACGAGCTGATTGACCTTGCCAAAGTGCGCTCCTTTCGCGAGGGTTCTTCATGGGCTACAGACCCTATCCGGATCAAGATCCGTGAAGAAGCCGCCAACTTCATGGCCGAATTTGCACGCACCAAGCATCTTGATCTGGAGGCTCCAGTCTACTCGGATGGAGAAGACACTGAAGAAGAGGAATCAGACGACGCCTCCGCTGAAGAATATGCCGACTCAGAGGGCGAGTCTGATGAAGAAAAATCCAGCAAGGTACCAGCCTCCGACTCGGCCAAGCTCACCGAACAAACTCCAACCGAGTCTTTTGTGATTTCAGCCACTAACTTGACTGTGATTACTAAACAGGCTTCACGCGATCCGGAAATTTCCGAATCCGCCCATCCTTCAAGCTCTCCAGTCAAGATTACTTCCGGAGCGCCACCATCTTCCGAATCTGCTCCAGCAACAGAACCTCTCGTAACCGCGTCCACTTCCACCGAAATACCCGTAACCGAGGTTCGCGCGCCCGAAGCTCCGCTAACCGAAGCTCCTCCCACAGAAGTTCCCGCAACTGAAACTCCTATGACCGAGTCTGCCGCGACCGAGTCCGCTGCCCCCTGAAGTACTTAACAAAAACATTAAATCCCCGGTATGCCGGGAGCAGATGTAATAGACTATTTTAAGTTCTTTCGAGACTATGCTTATCATGCTTAACGTGATCCGGACAAGGTTTATGTTGGATCATCTTAAACCGAGTCCCCGAGTCTGTTTTCTTGTTTACTACTTTTGCCAAATCTTTGCTCTTGTCTACCTCTTTGGGTGTTTTGACAGTCGAGTCACAAGATAGGAATCATAGCATACAGTACTTGAAACATGCGAGTTGTGGTTTAGAATCATTCAACATAAACAAAGAAAAAAAAAAAAAATAACAGGGGTTAGTAAACGACATGTGCCGAATCGGTTTTGGACCGAGTCCCCGTGTCCATTTTCATGTTTCCCATATTCCTCATCTCTGCTCTTGACTACCATTTTGGTGTTTGTCAGTCGAGTCACGAGATCAACAACACAACATACATTACTGAAACTCAGAACAAGGTTCAAAGCGATTCGGCACATGAACGGCAACAAACAAAGCCGTAATAAACAACACACGCATAAGGACGAAGCAGTCCCCGAGTCCAGACTCGGATTACTGCGATTTCATTCATGATAAATTGAAATACATACATTGCGCCCTTTAAGAGTAGAAGGGTCGAAGCAGAGCTACATTCCAAGGTCGCTTGGTTTCCTGTCCGGGTCTGTCCAAGCCATCCTCCCTTGGTTCCTGTACATCTATAAGATAGTACGAGTCATTGTGCATAGCCCTGCTCACAATGAATGGTCCCTCCCATGGAGGTGACAATTTGTGTCGGCCTTTGCTGCGCTGCACCAGCCTCAGCACTAGATCACCCTCATGAAACACTCGAGGACTGATTTTCCGGCTATGATAACGCCTGAGATTTTGCTGGTATATTGCTGTCCGAGACAGGGCCAACTCTCTTGCTTCCTCTAGCAGATCCACTGCATCTTCCCGGGCCTCCTTTGCCTCGGTTTCAGTGTACATTGCCACCCTTGGTGCATCATATTCTATGTCAGTGGGTAGGACAGCTTCTGCCCCATACACCAGAAAGAATGGCGTATAGCCTGTCGACCGATTCGGTGTAGTCCTTAGACCCCATAGAACTGATGGGATTTCATCTATCCAGCACCCTGGAGTTTTCAACAATGGTTCAATGAGACGAGCCTTGATGCCGGCTAACACTAGAGCATTTGATCTTTCCACTTGCCCATTGGACTCTGGATGTGCCACTGAGGCTATGTCTAACCGGATCCCCTTATTCATGCAGAATCGGGCAAACTCTCCGACAGCAAAGTTTGTGCCGTTATCCGAGATGATGCTATGAGGGTATCCGTATCTCAAAATGATTTCTTTCAAGAAGATTACAGCCGAACGGCCATCCACTTTCCGTATTGGTTTCACCTCTATCCACTTGGTGAACTTATCCACCATCACCAGCATATGTGTCATGTTGCCCCTAGCCGGCTTGAAATCTCCCACCATATCCAAACACCACACCGCAAATGGCCAAGTAATAGGAATTGTCTTCAGTGCCGATGCGGGTAAGTGTGTTTGCTTAGCAAATCTCTGGCATCCTTCACACCTGCGGACTATGTCCTCCGCATCTGCATGAGCAGTGGGCCAATAAAATCCATGCCGGAACACTTTAGCCACCAGGGCTCTTGTACTGCAATGATGTCCACATTCACCTTGGTGTATCTCTAGGAGCATCTCCTTGCCCTCTGCTGGCTCCACGCAGCGCTGCAACACCTCGGTTACACTTCTTTTGTATAACTCCTTGTTGATGATGGTATAAGCCTTGGATCTCCTCTGGACACGCCTAGCCTTGGTCTCATCGCTTGGCAAGCTTCCTTCCTCGATGAACTTCATGATCTCTTCAGCCCACTCTGGTACTGGATGCAAAGGGAACAAGTGCTCATTTTCTTCCACAGGTTTGGCCGCCATTATCTCTTCTATCAGCTTCTGTCCATTCCCCACAATCCGGTTAGCATCATCATCTCTACTCCTCTTTCCCAAGACTCGGTTAGCATTTTCCGAATCTGCGTGAGCAGTCCCCGAGTCCGGGCATGCAGTCCCCGGGTCTTCCTCGATATACTCAACGTCAACATTCATAGGAATAGCTTCGGATTCTTGCTTGGGAATAAAAATCGACTCGGAATCAGGCGACGGTTTGATTGAAGGGACCCTTAGATGATTCAAGGATATTCCGGGTGGGATTGCCTCCCTAGACGACCCGAGTTTTGACAGAACATCTGCAGCTTGGTTTTCCAGCCGAGGTATATGCTTGTATTCACAGCCTTCAAAAAATCCCGAAATTTTCTGAACATGAAACCGATACAGTGCCATATTGGCATCAAGAGCATCCCAATTTCCAGAAGATTGCTGTACGACCAAATCCGAATCACCGAAACATTCAATTCGGCGAACGCCGATGTCCCGAGCCACATTAAGCCCATGGATCAGTGCCTCATACTCGGCTACATTGTTTGACGCTGAGAAATGAATCTGCAATACATATCGCAATTGATCCTGTTTTGGTGATGTGAGCACCACTCCAGCACCTAGCCCGATTTTGCATTTGGAACCGTCAAAGTGCAACCTCCAGTAATTGTAATCCGGTTTAGGTGGCTCATATTGCATCTCAGCCCAGTCACAAAGGAAATCCGGCAAAGCCTGAGACTTGATAGCGTCTCTTCTCTCATAATGCGGTGTGTAAGGAGACACTTCTATCGCCCATTTGGCAACTCGGCCAGTTGCATCTTTGCACCCAATGATCTCCGCAATTGGAGCTTCACACACCACTGTAATCGGGTGCTCTTGGAAGTAATGTTTCAATTTCTTGACCGCCAGGTACACACCATATGTCATCTTCTGGTAGTGAGGATAATTTTGCTTCGAAGTTGAGATCACCTCACTCAAATAGTACACCGGCCTCTGCACGGATTTGCCCTCTTCCTCTCTTTCTACCACAATAACCACACTTACGACCCGGTTAGTGGCCGCAATGTAAAGCAACATCGGTTCACTCGGCAAAGGTGATGCCAAAACTGGAGCAGTGGACAACATCTTTTTCAACTCATTGAAAGCCGAATCTGCCTGTGGGGTCCATGTGAACCCGGTGCTCTTTCTCATCAATTGATATAAGGGCAAAGCTTTCTCTCCTAACCGACTCACAAACCGGCTTAATGAGGCTAAGCACCCGGTGAATTTTTGCACATCTTTTAGACACTTAGGCAATTTCATGTTTTCTATGGCTCGGATCTTAGCCGGGTTAACTTCAATGCCTCGGCTTGATACAAGGAAGCCAAGCAACTTTCCAGCCGGGACACCAAAGGTGCATTTATCCGGATTCAATTTCAACCGATATTTTCTCAAGTTCACAAATGTCTCCTCGAGATCCCCGAGGAGAGTATGTTTCTCTTTAGTTTTGATAACAATATCATCGACATAGACCTGCACATTTTTGCCCATCTGGGAGTGTAGGCATTTCTGCATACATCTCTGATAAGTAGCACCGGCATTTCTCAAACCGAAACACATGACACGATAGCAATACGCCCCATACGGGGTAATAAAAGCAGTCTTTATTTGATCTTTAGGGTTCAGTGGTATCTGGTGAAAACCAGAGTACGCATCAATAAAAGACAACAACTCACACCCAGCAGTGGAATCGATCACTTGATCAATCCGAGGTAAAGGAAATGGATCCTTCGGACACGCCTTGTTCAGATTGGTGAAGTCTATACACATGCGCCACACCTTGACCACAGCTGGTTCGTCCTTCTTCTTCTCTACCAGAACCGGATTGGATATCCAGTCTGGATGCAGCACCTCCATAATGAATCCGGCTGCCAGTAGCTTAGCCAGCTCATCGAGCACCACTTTTCTTCTATCTTCTGAGAGACGCCTAGTCGGTTGCTTAACCGGTTTTACTTCTGGCCTGACAAACAAAGAGTGCTCTGCCAATTCCCTCGGAACACCAGGCAGGTCCTTAGCCGACCATGCAAAGATATCCCGATTCTCACGGAGGAAATGGCAGAGCGCGCTTTCCTATTTCTCGCCCAAACCGGCTCCAATGATGGCCATGCGCTCTGGGTTCTCCGGGTCAATGGGGATCTTCTTTGTCTCCTTGGGCACTTCAAAGGTTGCGCCGCCATCCGGGTTGGTCATGGCCAGCACGCCTAACTGAGCCGACTTCGCCATTGCCACCACCTCGTGCATCTTGCTCTTTTCAGCTTGTATCACCAGTGATTCGGCTAAGTTGGAACCAACTGTAGCACACTGTATGGCCTTCTTGTAGTCTCCCGCAACGGTGATAACACCATTCGGGCCAGGCATTTTCATCTTGAGGTAGGCCACATGAGTAGATATCATGAACTTGGCTAATGCTGGCCTGCCAAGCAGAGCATGGTATGGGCTTTCCAAATCCACCACCTCGAACTCGAGACTCTCAAGCCTGTGATTGTCCCTGGTACCGAACAACACATCTACCCAGATCTTACCCATGGGGGAACAAGATACCCCGGGTACTATGCCATGGAAAGTACAGCTGCTCTGTTGCAACTGATTCGGCGAAATACCCAACTTGATCATTGTGTCCCGATACATGATGTTTATGGCACTGCCATTGTCGACCAAGACTCGGCTAAATTTCACGTTCAGCTTGGGTCCAACCAAAGTTGGATCCACCACCAGTGCATAGTTCCCTGGGCTTGGCATGATCCTTGGGTTATCCGCCCTGCTCCAAGTGATCTCCTGCTCAGACCAGTTCAAGTACTTTGGAACTGCTGGCATCACGGCATTCACCTCCTTTGCTCGTCTCAACTGACTTTTCTTGTCAGTTGGCTCGGTCACGAAAACCACATAACTCTGATGTGCTTCCTTGTAATCATTCCCAGGGTATCCACCTTGCCTACTTGGGCCATCACCATTGTCACTGCCTCCCATGTTCACCAGGTTAACCGGCTTCGTTGCTGCTGGCCTTGGAGTTCCAGCGTTGACCGGGGTCGCATTGGCTCCGGTTAGCGGCATGTTTGGCCTGAAATTCGGTCTAGGAGCACCTCTTTGAGGTGGTCCTCTTTGACCTTCCGCCTGAATGCGGTGATGCCAACTACAGTTCCGGGTCGAATGATTAGCCGGTTTGCGCGGATCGGTGGTGTGATAACAGCAAGGCCCATCTAATCTGGACTCAAAAGTCAGAGGTGGACTTGGTCCCTCCCACACTTTCTTCGGCCAAGCACCTTGATTCGGCCTCCAAGCTGGACCATCAGTTTTCTGCCTCTGCGCATCTCCTCCACCGGGTTGATCCATGTTTACCGCAGCAACTTGATCAGAACCGTATCTGTAATCCGGATCTCTTCTCTTGTAACCGAATTCATGTCGGTCACTAGGCCTTAATGGTCCAACTCGGTTATTAACTGGTTGCCTCCTGTTTGCTCCCACTGCATCCAATGCGGGCTGTGTTGGATCACCCAGCGCATACGTGTCTGCTATCCGGATCATATCTGCCAGGGTTTTCGGCATATCTCTTTGGAGTTTCTGCCAAAGTGGTGTACCATGCCTGCATCCCTGTGCAAACCATGAAATGGCCTGCTCCTCCACTACACCTTCGCAAGAATTGCGCATGTTGCTCCACCGAGTCAAATACTCTCGGTCTGTCTCCCTCTCTTCCTGCTTGCACGCAGCCAGGAGCTGAGGTCGGTTTGGCCTCTTGTAGGTGCTGGAGAAGTTGCTGTTAAACGCCTGTTCCAAATCCATCCAACAATTGATACTACCCGGCGGCAAGTTATTCAACCAGATCCGGGCTGGACCTTCTAACATATGCGGGAGATACCGGACCGCCCATCGGCGATTGCCCCCCGCAATGTGCACTGATGATACATAGTCCGTCAGCCAATCCTGTGGCTTGGTGCTCCCATTATACGGCTTCGTGTTGCGGCCGAGCTGAAACAAAGGCACACTTGGCTCATTCATTATCCGAGGTCCAAAGCATGGTGGACCCGGTGGGCCCTGCTCTTCCAGCTTCTCGGACTGGTAGATTCTGTCCAATTTGAGACGCTGATCATCCGGATCCAACATCCGAGGCCCCAGTCTCGACGCCAGTGCATTGTCATACGTCTGGTATCCGGCTCGCGCCATAGCCGAATTGCCATCGTCATAACGGTAGCCCACCTGGCCACCACTCTGCTGCTGCACCTGTGCCATCATTTGCTGTCCGGGGTGGCGAGGCGGTTGACCTCGGCCAGCCGAATTCTCCCTTCCAGTACCCGGATTGCCTTGACCACCACTGTTTCTGCCTTGTCCGCCTTTTCCTTGGGCTGCAAGTTGCTTGCTTGCGTATACCGCATCATAAGTTTGCAGCTGCTTGCTCTTACCCGAGTTCACACTTTGGGCTCGGTCAATCCCAACATGCGGAGAGGACGCTTGCCCCTTAGACTTCTGGCTAGCAGCCCTAACCGAGACAACTACCCGGGAACCACCAGCATCCGGATTAGCTTTCCTGTAGGCCTCATTCTGCCTGTTGCACACATCCACTAGCTCATTCACTCTCTCCGCCTGCTTGCGCCAAGCATCCCCGGTCAGGTTACTTAATTCAGCTCGCGCTGCTGCTGCAGCCCTAAGATTCTTAGCCGGGGAGCTATAAACCGGCTTGCCTGTTCCGGACCTATGACTAGTGGCTTTACTTGAGCTCGAACCTGCAGCTCTAGCCAACTCGTCGTTGAGGTCCTTGCCTCTGTTACGTAGCTCGGCTTTCTTGCGCGAGCGGTGCACTACAGGAGTAAAGCCATCTGTGATACCATTGGCAGCATTGTATTCTCTCAGGTCTCTATCAAACTCTTGCCTAGACTCTATCACTAACCGAGCCTCTTTTTGCAACCTCAGGCGCTCTGCCTCTAGCTGAGCTACAGTAAGATCAACATTTGCTCCAGGAGCCACTGGCCGAGCTAGCTTTTCCAAGATACCCTCTAAGGAAGCACCCCTGCTTGACGTGCCAAGGGGACCAACCGGATCGGGTTTCTCCTTAGGGAACTTAGCTGTCCGAGTCGGCATGTCAGCCGGATCGACTGGCGTGGCCAGTTCCTCTGGCACGCTCGTGCTGGCACCTCCTTTGCCTGCAGCAGCGTTTGCGGCAGCCACCATGACCTCCACGCTGCTCCCAGGGCGAGCGCTACGCCCTCCGCGAGCTGCGCGGAAAGAGGGAGGATCCGCAGCCACGAGCACCTGCGCCGGGTACTCGCGAACTGGCTCGGTGGCGACGTAGGTGACGAAGCTGCCCAGCGTCATGAGGAAGCCATCCGCGGGGAAGGGCTTGTTGGAGAAGCACCCCGCGTTGTCGCTGATGAAGTTGAACTCGCCGAGCTTGCACACGAGCCCGGAGAGGACCCGCTCGCCGGCACCAGTGACGGAGCCCGTCCGGATGGAAACCCCAGCCAACGCCAATGCTTGCCCCACGGTGGGCGCCAACTGTCGTGGTGGTGTCACGGCAGATGCCATGGGTATGGCTTAAGTGTGGGCTCGCTTGGGCGTTGGGGGAACCGGGGAGGGTTTGCGCGCCTACGAAGCACGCATGAAGACCAAACAAGAACCTCGCAGGAATCAACAAGAACAAAGCAAACCAAGAACAGCGAAGAACACCACGATGTACCCTGCTTCGGGGCCCTCTTGTGGAGGTAACACCCCTACTGCAGCTCTAGCCTACTCTCTTATATCTCAAGTGTTTACAAGTACAGAGCGCTCCTTGAGCTGTATGATGAACAAAGGAACGGGCTCTAGGTAGAAGATGAAGCTTGGGGGGGAAATGATGCTCACAATGGTCGATCCTCCCCACAGAAGGAGGTGGTGTTGCCTATATACAGTAACCGAATTACCCTTTTGCCCCTGGCCGCAGAGGACAATGGCATGGACAAGGAGAACAGGACAAACACTGGCCACTGTCACTCAGCCCAGCTCACCCTCTGTTCACCACAGGCTTATCTTTCCTCTTTGAGCTTAAGGCAGTGTAGACCACAGTAGCCTAGCCACTGCCCCTTTCCCGAATAGGCCGAGTCAGCGCCTAGGGGCTTGTGACCCGGAAAACCTGTGGCAGCACCTTGCTGTCTTCTGAGCCCCGGTCAGTAACCTTACAGTGCCCGTGACTTTTACTGACATTACTTGGCCCCTGTGCATCATCCGAGTTGCCCTACCCGGGTCCTTCCTGACCGACCCGGATAACTTAGCCGGCTCTTCTTTCCTGGATCCGGTTAAACCTCACATCTTTTCTTTCACTGGCTTGAAGTAGGACTGACCGAATCGCCTTGAGATCCGACCCGGATAACTTAGCCGGCTCTTCTTTCCTTGATCCGGTTAGACCTTAACTGCTCATAACACATCATCTTTGCCCTACCCGGGGGCAGCCCCACGACAAGCATGTTCTTATTTTAACTTCATGTCATTGAACTTATTGCTATGCTCTGATTTATCTTAATTACTAAGGTGTTATGATTTAGTTTGCATCTTGGTGGAGCATAAGAGAGAGAACAACTTATACTTGAGATCTCTATGTTAGGACGTGATGCCCATATTATTAATAACTTGTCAAACCATGTCTTGCCATCTTTCATGTTAATTTTAGTGTTCCATTGTCTACCACGTTATCAAGAGAGAGTGCATTTGTGAAACCATGAACCCCGGTCCATTTTTAATCATAAGAAACAGCTTTCCAACACTTTTATCACCACTTTTATTTGCTGCCATTATTAAATCCGAAAATACAAAAACACTTTTATATCTTGCATTCATCATAAAAAACCCAAAAATATCATTTATCATTGCTACCATCATCCTTGCATATTTATTTACCATCATTGCATATTTACTACTGTTTGCATATTTATTTTATTATCATTCTCACACCTTGTGCTTGACAACCACTTGGTGAGGTTGAGGGCACAAAATAATTTATTTTGTTGCAGGTTCTCAAGAGAAGCATAAGGAGATAACACCTGAAATACTGGTTCCCCGAGAGTTCGATATTAAACCCTCGAGTCACCCCTCGTGGGGAAAACTGTCTTCCACTACTACATACACTCTGCACTTGGAGTCTCAACCTAACCCATATTTTTTGACGCAGGTAACTCCACGCCATCAAGACTGTTTTCTGGCGTCTGTTATAATAGCATCATTGGGTATCACCCGTGTAAGCGCCCAGCGTTGTACTTATTTTTTTTCGAAACACATTACAACGCAGATGCATACAAATACGTGCACACACTCACTCCTATGAACGCCGCACGCACATCCTACCCCTATGAGCACCTCCGAAAGACTGAACCGGCGGTCAGGTCTTGAGAGGCGTCTCGCTGTCGACGGGAACGTCGCTTCCCACTGAAGAATATTCCGTCTAAATAAGAAATACCAATGTCAAATCTACGATTTGAACTCTGTTGGGCTCATACCACAGGCAGGTTCTCTCCCAGCATTGTACTTGGCCTGAGAAACAATACGTGAAAACTGTAGATATACCGCAGTTGAGAATTGTCTTGAGAAGAGTTTTTATTTTTAGTTTTGACCAAAATACGGATCGGTCCGGGTCATATTTCCGGTCAAGGCCAGAGCGATATAGGATCAGCAGACCTAGAAGTCTAGAAGAGCCTTTGGTCAGAGCGGTGATTTGTCACCCGGGCTACCCGGTATTGTATTTATTGTTTTGTCACCATTTTAAGTTTCCAAAAAATTCAAAAAAAATACTGGAAATTGACCACGACTTGATCTATGTTTATGAAAAGTTTCAACGCGAAATAGTTTATATTGCGCCCTACACGAAAATGACAAAATTCTGACAATTTTCAGAGATTTTGAATCGCCACCCAGATCTAGAAATTTGTCTTTTTTACGCAGGATAAAATACTGAATGTTTCGCATTTATTTTTTGCACACAGGCAAGAATCATCATTATCTACGTTTAGGATTTTTTTCAGAATTTTTTACAACTTAAATTTGCAGATTTTTAAATTTCAAAAAACCGGGCTACATGTAGCCCGGATGACAAAACGACTTTGCGAGCCTTTGGTAGCCTTCTCCGTGTAAAATTCTTCTCCTTTCTTCCGCTCAAAGCCTCAAACCCCCCACCTCTTGCCCCAAATTCAAATCGAAACCCGCACTTGTCAAATTTCCAAACCCCAACTCCGGCAACAGAAATGCGGCGGGGCGGCGGCGCGGCAGGCCGCCATCCGAAGTCCTCCCAGGCGGCCTCCTCCGCGGCCGATTGCACCCCGATGACGGACCAGCCCCTCTACCCGCGGAACCTCGACCAGGCCTTCTCCCGCCGCGACTCCGACGCCTACAGCATCTGCAGCAGCCACCCGTCCTCCATCCGCACGGCCCCCTCCCTCGCCGGCCCCTCAGACCGCAGCTCGCAGGCCGCCGCCCTCCGCGCCGTCAACGCCTACCTCGCCCCCTCCATCCACCTCCGCCCGCCTCTCCCTGCCGCTCGCGACATACTCGCCGCCTTCGGCCACCTCCTCGAGCGCCTCGGCTACCCCCTCAAGACCTCCCTGGAGGAAGACCTCCTCACGCTCCTTCGCCTCCTCGGCTGCCCCTTCAAGCTCACCCGATCCGCGCTGAAAGCCCCCGGGACCCCGCACTCCTGGCCGCCCCTCCTATCCGTCCTCTACTGGCTCACAATTCTCTCGCAGGTCGCCGACAACCTCGGCGCATCCTCTTCCCCCACCGCCGCCACCTCCAATGACCTCATGCTCTACCTCACCGAGAGCTACTACCTATTCCTCACAGGCGAGGATGATGCTGTCGCCTCCCTCGACGAGGAGTACCACTCCAAGGCCCGGGCCCAAGCAGATGCGTGCGGAGTGGTCGTTCAGGGGCTGGAGAAGGAGGTTGAGGATCTGCTAGCGAAGAGGAGTAAGCAAACCTCAGGGCCTTCTCGCCTGAGGGCACTGGAGGAGAAGAAGGAGGCATTTACTGCGGACGTTCAGAAGTTTGAGGCAGTCGTGAAGAGCTGGACCACAAAGATCCAGGAGAAGGAAGATGCGTTGGTGGAGAAGGAGAAGGAGCTGGAGGCGAAGGTGGTGAATTGCCAGCAAACTATGGCTGAGAATGAGGATCTGGTGAAAAAGGTGGAGATGCAGGTGGTCAATGTGAGGGATGTCGATAGGATGGCTAGGGAGATGCAAGCGGTGGAGCATGATATTGCCAAGGTGGAGAATGCCAGTGCGGTGCTGGAGGAGAAGGGGTGGGAACTCGAAGCTTCACTCGTCAGTAAGCTCGAGGAGACTGAGGGGCTCGCTGAGCAGTGCAACCAGGCCCTTAGAAAGTATGAATTCCCCAAAAAAAACTTTGGATTTTCTGATTATTCGAGTTAGTCCATGTTTCATATATTTCACCAATGAATCGGTTATTATTTGAGTACTATTGAAGCTGATGCTAACCAAGTTACTGCTACTCTTATTTGATATGAAGAAAAACTTAAAGAAGATAATCTATCCATTTTAGTGCTGACATGGTGCTCCGTAGTTCGATATATCATATGTCTGGTCTTCTTAATAGTAATTCATTGGGAGAATTAGTTAATCAGCATTGCTCATTTTGCTTTGTATGGGAGTTGTGGTTACTGAAGTTTACATGATAAAGCTTTAGCCTTTAGCTTTGTCATACTCTTGACTGTGCAATTAGTCTTCTGCAGATTAATCTTACCTTTCTTGATGCTTGTCATTCTTAGCTTACATCACTGCATGTTTCCAATTGGTTTAGATTACACTTTGGTACATGTTTATTTTGATGCGTTAGGAGAAGGCCTGATTCTGTTTATGGACTGTCATTGGGATATTCAGGTTAATTAAGTGAACTGATATATGTTTATCAACAATAATTAGGCTACCAGTCGCTTGTCATTGAGATCAGATCTGTGCATAGATAGACTTCTGATTGAGATAGTGAATAAGCGTGTGCACAAGGCAGTCCTTCAGTAGTTTACGTTAGCTGAATAGAAATGGTTCAAACTTTGCATTGTTATACAGCAGAAAGTGCAGGAAGGACATGACATGTTTTTGCCCTTGATTTTCCTTAACTCTGCGTGATTCCCTCACTGACTGTCTCTGATAATTCCTTCTTTATTTTTTTTGCTGTTGAACATATTATCATGTTACAAAACGATGTATTTAAATACGAAAGCATTTTTAGCAAGGTTATATAGCTATGTGTGTGTTCTATTGGTTATTTACTTTGCTTTGGGTGATGGACACATGTTTAGAAGGACTTAGTTAGAATCATGCCCTCTACTCTATCATTTTGCAATATAATATACCGTTTGCCTATATGTTAACTATGTATGGCTATGCTATATACAAATATACAAAGAGCTTCTATATATTTTGCTTCATAATGATAATATTCTTTCACTTCCCACCTCTCCTTGTAGGAAATTTAGTAGTACATTCTTTAGAGTGTATATTTACTTACATACACGTCTAACTGATTAAGCATGTTGTCATATTGCAGTTTTCTTTTGTCCCCTCTATTCTGATTAGTATATCTTTTTGATTTCGTTTTCTCTCTATCCTATTTAAAGGGATAACTTGACCATCTTTATGAAATAACCCTGATAAACTTAAATTTGTTCACGGCTTTTTCTAGGATTAAGATAGAGGCTTCTAAAAGTCCTATTCAATATAACCGAATATAAAGCTGCCATATTTTTTTCTGGATTTCAGTCTTTATTATTTTATTTCATCTATGACAGATAATATGCGAAGTTTGAATCTGACAGGAAATTCTTGGCTAGCAAACATTAGTTTACTTTTCTCTATCTACTACTCCCTCTGTTCCTAAATATAAGATGTTTAAGTTTTTGTCCACATTCACATGCACACAAGTGTATCTAGACATATTTCATGTGTACGTTCACTCATTTTAGTAGGCATGTAGACAACATGTGTAACATCTAAAACATCTTATATTTAGGAACGGAGGGAGTACATGACATGCAACTACTTTATTGCTTTAGATGGTGTTTACCACCTTTGAAATTCTAAGAATTTTTAACCATCCAACATTAATTGGTGCCTGTGATTTCTACTTTTGTTTGGACGATGACCTCTTGCTGCACGACTATTTAATCTTAACTCTTTGTTTTGCTTAATTATAAAATGAACGGTTTATATCTAGTGTATTTTTTATTTCTCTAGAATTATTTGAAAGCTCCGAAGGAGCCCCCACTTTGTAAATATAAGATTTCTAGCCGGCAATCATGCAGCAAGTCCTTTAGTTTCTCTATGCTTGACGGTAAAACTGATGGAGTAGGTAAATTGATAAATACAAAAACTAAGGGTATAATAACATCTTTTTCATGAATAAAACATCGTCGAGATAGGTTTTGGATAATGTTGTATTCTTATATTGTCCCTAAATTGGCTCCCAGTGCTCAGTTATGTAGTGACAGCACTGAAACCAAGAAAGTCAAGATCTCAGAAATATATCATTTTATTTTGGTTTTGTTGTTTATTCTTTGACTTTTGTTTCCTCAAATTATATGTAGAGCTTGTTTCCTTATTTTCACTATTATTGCATTTTGCAGATTGAAACCCAGTATTGATTTTCAGTACATGGTAAATCCCAAAGGATCCTCCCCGGCTGAGATCCTTGGTACCACCTACAAAACTGCCCTAAAACCTGCGCTCACTACTCTTGTTAATGAGACTAAAAGGATATTTGTCTCGAAGCATGAAGAGTCAATTGATCTGCAAAAGCAGTTACGAGGAATTGCTAAAATGCTGGAGGAGAGAAAGAGTCATGTTTTTGCTCTACAGGCTAAAGATAATGAGGTCAGTCACCTTATACTACCTGGAAGTATGATACATCACAAAATGAAAAAAGAAATAACAGGCCTAAAGTCTGTTTTAACCTTTGGTATGTCCGCAACTTGTTTAAACTCATGCATCAAAGCAGAAACCCTTTCTATATATCTTTTAGCGAAAGTTATTCACAATTCTGGTAAATGGAGGTTCTGTATCATGTACTATGTATTTATGGAATAGAATTGGCTTATTATTTTTATGCTGTGCATTATGCAAACTGTACAATATTGAACTCAGGACAACCCTGGCCAATGCCTCACTTTCTTCCTCTGTCGTTTCTGGGTTTTGACTTTTGATACGGTTCTTAGCATGCAACTTTGACCGTTAGTTTTCATACGGACATGTTAGTAAAAACTCAGATTATGATAAGATGAAAATATATTCATAAAATAATCTAACAATACTATTTTCACTCTGCCAATCCAATTTATTTTGTAAATATTTGTTGTCAAGTTAGAGAAGTGCTACTGCATGCATTCTAGAATTTTCCTTATAGAGATACTAATTGGTTATATGAGAGTTACAAGGTATGACCTGCATTTTAGAAATATGTCGTATTGCTGATATGTGGTTTAATTTACTTCTCATACGCTGCAACTACTAGAGGACTAGTGTTCTAAGGGCATTTACAATAGGGTGATGTCAGCATTCTCTTAGCAATTCCAAATATGATAATTGCTGAGTTGAAAGAGAGAGAAGTGAAAAAAGACGTGCCTGATAAGACGTTTTTCTGCATTGTATCTGTAGCCATCTCTTGGTCACATGTTTTCTTATTTTGTTTAATTCGCCACATAAATTTAGCGGCATGCAAACATTCCTTGCTAGAAATAACATCCAGATAATCCATTTTTAGGTCATTAAGGTAGCTAAACATACAGGTCAAACATACGGCTAAGCTGAAACTATTTAACCGAGTCATGCTGTATGTGTGGCCTTGGTGTTTTTAGGTCTCTATAGGCGGTGCTGTGTATTCTAGATTTACTTTCATTTGATAAACCATTTTTTTGAACAACATTTGATAAACCATTTGTGCTGGCTATCTTGTATACTGGATTACTAAAAAATGAGTTATATCACAAGAATCAGGGAACTATATTAACAGGTATAAAAGGTTACCTATTTTAATATTCGGGCCAAGCTAGTTATATGGGACTCTCGTGGAGTCGTGGTACAACATATCACAAGTCTGTAACCTTCTGAATAACAAGTGCAAAACAGTGAACTGGTTTTATTGTTTCTGTTCCCCAGATGATTGCTCAGCTGGACTCACTGGATCTTGAGATCCGAAGTCACATTTCAAGGTGCACAGCTGATGCTAGAGAAATGAAAGATGAGTTAGACAAAAAGGAACATCAATTGAGCACGGTTGAAAAGGATGCAGACGAATGTTTAAAGGTACTTCCTTGTGTTCTGTTGTTTAAATTTTTTTCTGTTCCGTGGTCAGGTCACTTACAGCAACCTGTTTCGGCAGAATTCTGAACAGGGTTTCCAGGATGCATTGCGGGAAACCGATGAAGAAACTCAGATGTGCGCGAGGGAATTGCTGCAGCTCATTGATTCTATTTCAGACTATAAAGAGTTCGTAGAAGCATCAACTGCTGGGATGAAGAAAGACCTCTATGAATGCGTGGACAACATAGCTTCTCTGTCAGACAAGAGGCCCAAGATCCCTTAGGTTTCACACTGAAGTGATGCCCCGAGTCTAGATTGGTGCTGTCCCGAGCCAATGGCTACCTTCAAATGCTTACATTATCTGTAGATCTTGATATTTTGTGTATAGATCGGAGCTGTTGTAGGCCAGCTAGATGAATTTGGTCTTTGTGAATTTGGTCTCTGTGAGATGGCGTGCCTCCATTGTCCCTAGTTTAGTCGTTTGTCGTGTCCTATACTCCTAAGTGCCCTTTTGTCGCACGATACGTTATGTATCTGTGAAATGCACCGTTCTACACTAGTCTTTGGTGCTAATTTGTTGGTGTAAGCTGTGTAAATTGGTATTCTCTTTGCTTATTCCCTAGACAAGCTAGATTTGTTCTTCTGTTCATGGTCAAAGTTGTTGGTATAAGCGCCATGCAAATGATCTTTTCTTTCCTTTGCAGATCAAGAGTTTTTTAAGAGCTCTGGCTTATTTTCTCATGCTTCAGTCGCGTACACCGGATAGCCTTCAACGTCAATTTTGTTTGAATGACATCTCAAATAGAGTAATAAATTGTTTAAAATTCTTCAAGAGATTAACAATCGCAACCCATTAGGCCTAGAAAGGCTAGAAGATGACTCAATATTTTTTTGACCCGATCTAGCAGGCCTGGAAAGAGCTAGAAAGCGGCGGAGAAAATTCTCGTTTGCCCCGGCAGGTCTGATTTCATCCCAGCCGTTGGCCCAACATTTCCAAAAGTAGCTGCTTCCAGTGCATTCCAGAACAGATGAGCATGCTCCAGATTCCAGACCCTCCTCCCACCGGCGCCCACCCGTCGCTGTATAAAATCTCGCCTCCCGTCGTCGCCACGGCCCAGACCAAAAAACGAAACACCCGAAGCATTCCCGGAGTTGACAAAGCTTCCTAATCTCGGTCCGACCCTTCCCAAATCGAGCAACCATGTCGCTGATCCGCCGCAGCAACGTCTTCGACCCCTTCTCCCTGGACCTCTTCGACCCCTTAGACGGCTTCCCCTTCGGCTCCGGCAGCAGCAGCGGCGGGGGCAGCCTCTTCCCCTCCTTCCCGCGCACCTCCTCCGAGACCGCGGCCTTCGCCGGCGCACGGATCGACTGGAAGGAGACGCCCCAGGCGCACGTGTTCAAGGCGGATGTGCCCGGGCTGAAGAAGGAGGAGGTGAAGGTGGAGGTGGAGGACGGCAACGTGCTGCAGATCAGCGGCGAGCGGAACAAGGAGCAGGAGGAGAAGACGGACACTTGGCACCGCGTGGAGCGCAGCAGCGGCAAGTTCCTGCGCAGGTTCAGGCTTCCCGATAACGCCAAGTCGGAGCAGATCAAGGCGTCCATGGAGAACGGCGTGCTCACCGTCACCGTCCCCAAGGAGGAGGCCAAGAAGCCCGAGCTCAAGTCCATCCAGATCTCCGGCTAGGCTGCCTGGAACATGAGGTTCGGTTTGCTGCTTGGATGTTTGCTCAGAGCCTGTAATAAGTGTGGATTTGGTCCGTGTTGCCTGCAGTAAGTGTGGATTTGGTCCGTGTTGAGTGTCGAATGTGTTGCTTCGCAGTGCTATGTTCATCGTGAGCGTCTCCTGTAATGAGGCGTTGGCGGTTTGGTGCGTTCACAGCACGGGAACTCTGTTGTTGTGTCTACGGGAACCCTGTTATACTGTCTCGGCACTTTGAACTGTGCCATCAATTGCTGAACTCTGCCATCTATTGCTGATGCAAAACGTAAATAGCTATTCTGTCTCGTGGGATTTTGTAAGATTAAAACGATCCCGAGATAAAAAACGAGTCCGGTGTTCACATATCCAATGGAAAAATCGACCATGTTCGCGAAATTTCAGTGAAATTTAGTACACATGCCAAAAGAGTTCTTAGTATAAAACCTCCACTTTGCCGCTTTAATTTCGGAAAACCATCACTTATGTTTGCGGGACAAAATCCCTCCACATTTTGGACATTTTGACTACTGCCGCGATTATGATAGCGGGTCCCACCCAACAGGCGCGTGGATTGGGCCCTCTGTCAGCGTGTGAACATAACAATTTTTTTCCGGGTAAAACTAAATCTTTATTAAGCAATAGGGTTTACAGAATGTTCCAATTCAAGTCCCCAAATGAAAATATCCGGACCTGAACCAAACGTGAATAGAGTTTGATGCTCTGCCCTTGCCCAATTGGCAAGACAGTGACTAATCCTAACTTGTCCACGATCCACTTTTATAAAGTTACAATCTCTACCACTAGTGGCTAATCTCTTGATCTCAAAGATAATATGTAGACTTTTATAAAGTTACAATCTCTACCACTAGTGGCTAATGTCTTGATCTCAAAGATAATATGTAGATGAGTGAACATAACATTAGCTAGTCGTTTCCCTATTCTTCAGTGTCTCGTCCGATCTCACTCCATCACCCAGCTCGAGCGAGTCCGTCGCAGCCGCAAAGGCATCGCCACCGTCGTCCTTGCGCACCCTCTGACGACCGTCGTCGCTATGCCTAGCTGGTATGACGGCGAATCTTCGAGCGTCGCTGTTAGGGGTAAGTTCCCTAATTTCTAGGGTTAGGATTTGCTTCCGATGAGTTGGGAATTTTTGATCCAGCTCGATTTCGTCGATGATTTGGATGTTGTAATCAGTTATAGAGCAGTGTATATTAAAAATCTTAATCTGTTGTAATCTGTTTTTATTGTCATGTTGTATGAATATATCAATTTTCTGTAATGTTGATTACGGCCATAATTTCTTTTTGTAGGAAGTCAATACTGTGGCTTTGTGTCTTGGCTAGATGATTTTTTTTTTTGCGGGAGATGAAAATTGGCTAGTAGCAATCCAGTGTACTTTAGGTAGGCGATAGGGGATGTATTATGACAGCAACAATGGTAGGATTGATGACAGGTTTTAGAATGTGAGGTTGATGGAGGACGTAGCTATGAATATATCAATTTTCTGTAATGCTGATTACGGCCATTTTTTGTTTTTGTAGGAAGTTAATATTGTGGCTTTGTGTCTTGGCTAGATAAAGATTGGCCAGTAACAGTCAAGTGTACTTTAGGTAGCTTGTAGGGAATGTATTATGACAACAATAATCGTAGGATTGATGACAGGTTTCAGAATGTTAGGTTTATGGAGAAGGTAGCTGATGAGAAGAACAAGCTTGAGAAGAAATACACATGTCTCTTAGCCGATGTGAAGAAATTTATGGATAAAGATGAGAAAAAGGTGATGGAGGACAACTTTTTAGACGGAAGGCTCGAGCTGAGCCCGACTTTGAATTAACGAAGTCAACAACCGGCTAAGAGTTACACCAAGAGTTACAACACACACGTGTGCAAAGCGCACCCCGAAACCAACAACAAAAGACAACAAAAGAGAACACAAAGCCGGAGCGCCAGTTTGATCGAGGTTGAAGGAGCCTTGTCTTCTGTTGCACCAGAGCGATCGCGACCATGTCCACGCCAACAAACCTCCACCTCACCAGAACTGCAGCCCAAGGGGGAATCAGCGCCGGGCCAGCAGCCTGGCAGAACTTGAGGATCCAAAGGAGGGGGTCTTGCGGCGACGCCTCCAAGAAGGCGCATGGCGCGAGAACGCGTCAACATCGTCGGCAGAGACCGAGGTCCTGCATAGCTTTCACCCAGACCCCAAAACACCACCCCTAGGGCTCGGGCTAGGTCCAGACCAAAACACGGCTATGGCCTGACGCCGTCCTAACAAAAGCCCCCCTAGGTGCTAGGAAGGTCGCCAGCAACCGAAGCATGACCGTGTAAAAGAATCCAGACTGACGTTGTGAGAGGGCTGCGACACCAGAGAGAGCACGCAGGGTGATCCACAAGACACTACAAGAGAAGCTTGCCCGAAGCGAGGCCCCCAGGAGGAGCAGTTTGAGGCGGGGGGACGAAGTCCATCAATTCAGACCGGAGGATCAACATCGGGACGCCTTCAACAAGGGGACGCCACCCGGAGGTAGCGCCGTCACGGGCACTGGCCAGAGCCATGCACAGCTTTCGCCGTGATCCATCCCGATAAGAAATCTGGTCGCCGTCGCGAGGACGCAGAGTGGACAGAGAAGAAATCACTACCGCACCCCTGACCCAAGACGCACTAAGATCTAGCCCCAACTAGATTCACCTGCACGCTGAACGCAAGAGCTGGTTGGCCAGGCCCGGCCAGACCCAGATCCAGACGCCACCAGTGGCTCTAGATCGGCGACACCGCGACGGCCGCACCAACACCAGCGCGTCAACACCTGCAAGAGCGTGACCACGAAGGTCGAAGGGACAAACACAACCACGAGAGCAGGTGCAGCACGAACCATGCTGCCAACCCTGGCGAGCACGCGCCGGCTCCGGGACCCACTCCCAGCGAGCCAGCAGGGGCGTCGTCCACATGACGACATAGTGCCGGAGTCCCGTGAGGATAAGGCTCTGACAGCCCCGGACGACCAAGGACCACGCTAGGCCCAGATCCGACCGTCGCCACACCTGACGCTCCAATGGATGCCAGGGGAGGACCGGGGAGCCCCTACTCCGCCGGCTAGACGAGCTCCACGGGAAGGAGCCACAAGCGGTCGAGGGAGAACCGCACCACCACACGAGGCGACCAGATCGAGGAAGGGGAAGCCGGGAGATGACCTCCACCTTCGTCAGTCGCGGCCCGGGCGGCCCAGATCGAGGCCTGCTCGGCCCAGATCGAGGCTGCCGCCAGGGGCCGCCGCCGTCTCTCTCCTCTACACCACAGCCGGGAAGGCTGCAACCACCGCCGCCGCGACGTCCACACTCGCCAGCGAGGCTCTAGGCCGCCGCCCAGGCTCCACACCTCCGGCCGCCATGGCCCCAAATCAGGCGACCTCCACCTGCGTGCGTTGCTCCGCCCCGCTCCCTTTGGGAGTGAGGGGTCCGCCGCCACCGCGGCTCAGGCCGGCGTCAGCGGCGGTGGGGGAGAACGGCGGTGAGGGTTGCTAGCGGCGCGGTTTTTGGGATTGCCCCCGCCTCGCCTAGGGAGCGACGCGAGAGCGGGGCGGGGGCGGGGGGGGGGGGGGGGGGGATGGATTATTTGCCTAGCTTGCTTCTTTGCTCTTCCCAGAGGCAAAGCTTTTGTGTATTCCGAAGGAAAAAAAGTTGCATTCCTCTTCACCGATGGAGGACAACTTGCACATGATTAAGGAAAAACACTGAGGAGGATTTGTGGGAGATGAAGAAGAAAGTGGAAGTACTCATGAAAGTGCTCAAGACTGAGTTGGGTGTGCTGAAGCAGTTGCATAAATCTCAAGGAAAGATAATGAAGGCTAGACACAAGAAATAGGATCATGAAAAAGAGCCTATGAAGGAGGAAAAGAAAAAGCTTGAGTACATGATCACTGGTTATGTCCGCGCGTTAACAGTGGGCCCTACTATGTTCATTAAATGCGACCAACTGATGTGTCCGCGCGCCGTCTCTGGTTGCCACGTCAGTCTGTTAGGTGGGTCTCTGTCAGAATCGTTGTTAATTAGAGTTTAAATCGAGATTTACGCACATTGAAAAAAGCCGACCAAAATATGGTGCAATTTTGTCCCGCAAATTTGAAGTGGTTGTTTTCCAAAATTTATACGGCAAGTGGTGGTTCTATCGAAGAACTCCATGCCAAAATGATTGCAACTTTTGGTCAGGATATTGTGGGCTTGTGGTGACATTCGAGACAAAATAAAAAATAATCGAAATATTTGTGTGACGCATGTACACTACTAACATCCTACCGAGTACCGACCATGCTCGAACCCTGCTGCACACTATCCATTCAAGCTTCCCTTCTCTCGGACCAAAACAAGCACCGTACCTACAGACACAAATCTTTCTCCATGGCCACAAAGCTCCGATGGTTGCCACGGCTCCTGCTCATCCTCTCCACTTTCTTCCTCGTCCGGCAGACCGCCGCCTTGCCATCGACTGAGTCCCACCAACGATACGTCGACAGCTCCTCCGGCGTCTATCCTGTCGTGCTGCTGCCGGGCTACGACTGCAGCCAGATCGAGGCTTGCCTCACCGACGCTTACGAGCCGCCGTTGCCGCTCTGCGCGGCGCGCAAGGGCGACGGCCGGTGGTCCCGGCTATGGAAGAACACGACTGCTCCTGATGCTGAAGTCCAGTGCTTCGCCGATCAGCTCCGACTAGTCTATGACCACGCCGCCGGCGACTACGGCAACGCGCCGGGCGTCGAGACCCGCGCCGTCTCCTTCGGTTCCACCCGCGGCTTCCTCGCAGACGACCCGGCCGACAAGTAATTATACGGAACCAATTAATCGTCAGTTCATCTCAATAACTAACGCAAAGCAGGGACTTCACAGTTCACATCGATCGATTTTGTTAAACGGTTTCGTTGGCCAGGGAGCTCTGTTTGGGGAAGCTGGTGGTGGCGTTGGAGCGAGAGGGATACCGCGATGGCGAGACCCTCTTCGGCGCTCCGTACGACTTCCGTCACGCGCCCCTCCGCAGCTGGGCTGGCGAACAGGGAGCTCTCTCTGTTCCGGCGGCGGCTCAGGGCGCTCGTAGAGCGCGCGAGCAGGGCAAACGGGGGCAAGCCGGTCATCCTCGTCTCGCACAGCGCAGGCGGCTACTTCGCCCTGGACTTCCTCCGACGGAGCCCGCTACCATGGCGCAAGAGGTTCATCAAGCACTTCGTCATGGCCTCCACGGGCGCCGGCGGGTTCGTGCTGTCAATGCAGAGCCTCGCCTCCAGCATTACCTCCTCCAGCTCATCCTACTCTTCGCCGTCCCCAGCCGACGTCCTGTCGCTGCCAAGCGTGGGCAGGACCTTCGCCAGCACGTTCACAGCTCTGCCGTCTACAATAGCTTTCGGCGATGACACGCCGCTGGTGGTCACCCGGAACAAGAGCTACGCTGCGCGCGACATGCCGGCGTTCCTGGCGGCGGCTGGGCTGCCGCCGTACGCGGTGCGGCTCTACGAGACGCGGGCGCTTCCCGTGGCGTTGAACCTCGGAGCGCCGGTGGTGCCCGTGACCGCGTGACGTGCGTCAATGGCGTCGGCGTGCCGACGCCGGAGATGCTGGTGTGCCGGGACGGCCGCGCCCCGGAGGTGGTGTACGGAGACGGCGACGGGGTCGTGAACTTGGCAAGCATACTGGAGCTTGACGAGGTGATCGGTGGAGATTCGAGGCAAGAGTACTACAAGTCTGTCTTTTTTTTTTTTGAGATTTACTACAAGTCTGTCAGGATCACCAATATGTCTCACCTCGGTGTTGTCTCCGATGGAATTGCTTTGCAGCGTTTGATCGGTGAAATTCTTACTGCCACTCGCGCCGTGGATACGCGTGTGATGTAGCGATAACGCTGCCTACACGGGCGAACACCGGGAGTTTCTCCTCTTACATCAAAGGATATCTTTTACTCTCGAAACAGACATTTGGCCCGCTTTATAACTAAAACAACATACCAAGCAAGTCCATACAAAATCACAAACACCAGGGAAAAGTTAGAAGGATATCTTTTACTCACTCAATTCCTTGTTAGTTGTCGCTGATTTTGAATAATCTTTAAGCCTTCCCTTAGCTATCCACATCATTTAGAGAAGCCAAAAAATATTAGTTATACAATGCATTATCTCTTATTGTCATTCCTGACAATTAATGTGAATTAATTACGTTTTAGCGAGAAATCGTGTTGTTAAGAGAAGACATATGGTACAATGGAGAAAACAACCTTTTTTTTATTTGTAAGAGATAATCTCTTAGCTAAGGAAGACAGCCTCCCATTTCTTCATTCTCTCTCTTCCAATTATACAAATATCTTACGTGGTAACGTTAAGAAAATGCTTACGTCATCCCATTGTACATGCTCTAATAAAGTAACTAAGGTTTTCGTTTCGTACGTCGCGGCTTTTTTTGGTTTCGTATGTCGTGTGCTTTCATCCGATCGATCGCTCGCTCTCCTCACCCGACGAGTCCTAAGAGGAAACGAATTCCAAACCTGACTTTCACCCAGCCAAATTGGTACATCAAACACACCGTTCCCTATTTTAGCGCGGCGGCACCAGATAGATCCCGGAAACAACGTGTATAGATCGATCATCATGGCGTGATCTATCCTCGGGAAGAGAAACCAACGATGGCGTACAGGACATGCGCCTGATCCCCTCTGGCGAGCAGCCGACGGCGACGGAGAACAAAGATAGCATGGTTCTGCGGCCAGACGCCAAACGCTTCCTTGCCTTCCGGGAGCGACGTGATCTGGACGGTAGATTGGTGATGCATGTAAAATGCATACATGAACTTTGCACTATATTATTTATATTCTAATCATATTTGCATCATATACGGGTTATATCACTGTTTTATAATGATTTTGGAAATATTTGATATGTTTCCTATTTTTATGGAATTAACCCTGCGCAGCCAGAAAACCCTATTTTTCATATTTTAATGTTTCAAGGACCCAAACGACGTCCAAATGACCTGAAAATTTACGAGCATCAGTTTTTGGAAGGAACAAAGCGTGGGAGCGAAGAAAGCAAACAAGCGGAGGCCCGAGGGCCAAGTTGAGTGGGCCCACGCGGCCCATGTACCTGGCCGCGTGGGACCCCCCCTTTTGGGCCTCGGAGCTTCGTTGCCGTCGATCTTTCCTCCACCGACTCGGTTTTGACCTAAAACCGCCTATAAAAACAGTCCCCCGACGTTCTCTGGAAGGAGCGCCGCAGAAACACAGAAACACCGAAACAGAGACCTAGAGCTACAGATTGGAGGGGGAAAACTCCGGCGGGGCGCTGCCGGCGTGGTCTCCATCTTCTCCAACGACTTATCCACCGTCTCCATGATGAAGAGGGAGTAGTCCACCTCTGGACTATGGGTTTGTGGAAGTAACTTATGTATCTCTCTCTCTTGAGCTTCATTAATTAGTATAGTATGAGCTGCTGAACATGATTACGGTCATCTATGTATTACCTTTGTGGTGGATCTTTTTATGAGTTAATATATGTTTGAGATTGCAATGGTTTTGTTTCAGTTATGAAAGTAGATACATATTATGTACCCGTTCTTATTTACTTGTTATGATCAAGCATGTTTATGAGAGCATGTGAGAGGGAACGTGTGCATTAGTTAGAGTAACGGGGGGTGGCTAGTGCAGTGAACGCGAGAGAAAGTTCTGCGATCCACTTGGGTATCTTTATCTTACTTTGTTGCCTCACTAGGGATAAAAAGAAATACCATGCTACCGGAGATATGGGTGTGACCATTGCCACTTCCTCCATGACTAGATCTAGCATGTTCTTATTTTAACTTCATGTCATGATACTTATTGCTATACTCTGAGTTATCTTAATTATTGAGGTGTTATGATTTAGTTCGCATCTTGGTGGAGTATAAGAGAGACTAATAACCAAAAGGTCTCTATGCTAGGACGTGATGCCCATATAATTATAACTTGTCATTAAACTATTGTGTTGCAATCTCATATGTCAACTCTAGTGTTCCATTGTCTACCACTTTATTAAAGAGAGAGTGCATTTGTGAAACCATGAACCCGGTCCATTTTTAATCATAAGAAACACCTTTCCAACCACTTTTACCACTTTTCCAATTTCTGCCATTTAAAAATCCGAAAATACAAAAACACTTTTACATTTTGCATTCATCATATAATACCCAAAATATCATTTATCATTGCTACCACCATCCTTGCATATTTATTTACCACCATTGCATATTTATTTCTTGTTTGCATTGCATATTATCTTGATATCATTCTCACACCTTATGCTTGACAACCACTAGGTGAGGTTGAGGACCAAAACATTTACTTTGTTTTGTAGGTAACCAAAAGAAGGATAGGAAAGATAAATCTTCACTACTGATTTCCCGAGAGTTCGATATTAAACCCTCGAGTCACCCCTCGTGGGGAAAACACGTCTTCCACTTACTACACACTCTGCACTTGGAGTCTCAACCTAACTCATTTACTTTTCATGCAGGTAACTACGTGAAGGGCCATCAAGACTGTTTTATGGCGCCGTTGCCGGGGAATCATTGCTGAAAGGTTTATCCAAGGATATCTCACCAAGTCAACTTCATCACCAACTTGTGCTAACACCTAAGCTTGGGGAGGTTGCACCTACGTGAGCATCATCTTATCCATCTTTACCTTCAAAGCAATTTATCTTGTTTTGTCATTGTCTTGCATTTTTAAGTTCGGTTTGCATATTTATCTTCAGTTTTGCATAAAAAATTAAAAACACATAAAACTTTATTAAAATGGCTTCTAGTGTTGAAATGAACAATTTTGGTCAATACTATGGAGAGTCGTTAATGGATGCTTGGAATAGAATTAAGGGCATTAGTAAAAATGGTGTCAACAAATATAGCCCTGCTACTTTGATAAGAAATTTTTATAATGGTCTAGATGGGTGGTCAAAATGTTTTCTAGACTCATTGACTAGTGGAAGATTTGCCTCTGGAAATCCCTCACATGCTAATAATCTAATGGAAAATCTATTTGGGAATTCTATGGAAAATCTATTTGGGAATTCTATAGAATCAAAAGATGAAATTATGATCAAACAACTAAAAGTTTCTATGGATAGGTCAATATTATATCTACAAACTTATATGGAAGATTATCCTACTAAAAATGAGATGCATTCATTTATCCTTCATACAAAATCTAGTATGAAGAAGACAAACAACACTATTTCGGGAATTTCTTTGAAAATGGAAACTATATTGAATTATGCCAAGTCTAAAAAGAAGTTGACTAGGGAATTAAATGAAAGAATATCTTCTATGTTGGGACCTTTAGACAAGGATATTAAGAATTATGTTGAAAAAGAGGATGATCTCCAAATAGCCTTGAATGCTGCTTTAAAGAAAAGAAATGAGAATTTTGTTTGGATTGATGAAGTTAAAATGCTTAGTGAAGTCAAGGAACAATTGCTTGACTTAGGGAATTGTAGCTTGCATGAATTAATATATATCTTACAAAAATTTGCAAGTGATCCTTCCATCAACTACAACCAAGCTGGTTTTGGTTCTTATATTGCTAATCATGTGTTAAAAGAAAAGATTGCTAGGTACAACCAAGAGGCTATGATACCACCTAAGCTTGGGGATATATGGATTCCCAAAGTCCTAGTGATACGTGCATTTTATGTCATCATCTATACCACTTATACCACCATATTAGGATGTTATTTGCATTATTATATAATTGTTTTTACATGTTTTAGATGATTTAGGGGACTTTCCTACAAAGTCCCTATTTTTAGTATTTAATTTCTGGGAGGCAGAAAACCTCTTTTTGGTGTTTTTATTGTTTCAGGAGCTACGAAGGCCCAATTAATAAAAGGAAAATTGCACAGCTGGTTTTTCTTCGGGAGAACACCAGAGGGAAGAAGAAGCAAGCAAGGAAGGCCACGAGGCCCAAAATGGGTGGGCCCACGCGGCCAGATTCCCTGACGCGTGGGACCCACCAAAAGGAGCCTCGGGCACTTCCTCGCCTGGGGCTTTTTAACGAGGTCTCCGTCTCGCCCGAAAAGTAACGCCCTAATTTTTCCAAGTCCATCCGAGGCGCGGCGGCGGCGAAACTCCTGATTCCCTCCGAGGGGGATCAGATCCTGCTGCTCCGGAGCTCCGGAGAAGGGGGAAATCATCGTCATCATCATCACCTCTCCTCCTTGGCGTGGGAGGAGGCCTCTACATCATCACCATCACCAAGACCAGCACCATCTCCATCATCATCTCCGTGATCCACTCCGTTCCCCTCGTAGTTTGAGAGTTGCTATACCCTAGATACTTGTCTTGTGCTACTATTCATGTTTGTGATTGAGTACTTGTCATTATTTGTTGGTGAAGTTATATTTCAGATTGTGTTGTACCACTTATGCCACTGATATCACCATGTTTGCACGTTGTGAGTAGTTCCCGTATGTTCCTGAGGGCATAGGATGAATTGGCAATGATTTATATATGACATGTGTTGGTATTTTGTCTAGTGTTTATCTTTTTGTGTGATTCTATGATGGTGTTGTGCGAACGTCGACTGCACAACACTTCACCTATATGGGCTCATAGGAGAACACCGTAGTGTAATGGCGTGAGGGAGACTTGGGAGGACACGAAAGCCTGAGACCGAATCATTAAGTTACTTTACGGGGTATTAGTATCGGGGACCTAGAGCGTAATGCTATGGTGGGATTTTATATCTTAATAATTCTTGTGCTGTCATTTAATTGGCCACATGATCCATCATAAGGGGTTTAGTCTATTTATTTAGCTGTACCTAATAATAGCTCCGTCCGAAGAAGATTAAAACTAGACAAGATATTCAACGTGTTGTTTAATAAATCTATATGCCTAGCAATATCCATGCCGCCCTCGGGAACGTTTTCCACATATAAGTTACACATCACTTGAGCTTGTCCTCTTACACATAGAGGATTGGGCTTTCTCTCTCTTTGAGAGCTTTTACTTGTTACCATTTACCTGCTGCATTGTCACTGTCTTGCAATTATACAATCGAAAATACCAAAAACACTTGCATCTTTTATTGTCTATTTATCATTTCTAATAACCAATACCTTCAGCTCCTCGTGGGTTCGACAACCTTTTCTATTCGAAAGGTACTACAATTGATCTCCTGCACTTGGGAGTCATCAAGATACTTTTCTGGCGCCGTTGCCGGGGAGCGTAGCGCTATTGGTAAGAAGTTTGGTAAGGAAACTTGAAAGGTGAATTTTATTTACTGTTTTATCTCATTGCTACTATGGCATTTATGAATCGTGCCTCGCTACATCTTGCTCTATATGAAAGTGCTTATGCTCCTAAAACTGTTGAAACTACTGTGCCTGAGATACCTAAAGTGGGATATAAAATTCCCGTTGGTCATGTTAAAAGAGTTATG
This sequence comes from Poa pratensis, assembly GCA_947311845.1. NCBI lineage: Eukaryota > Viridiplantae > Streptophyta > Magnoliopsida > Poales > Poaceae > Poa > Poa pratensis. The sequence continues at coordinate 25,607,648 of CAMZMU010000073.1, read as the reverse complement.
AAAAATCCATTTACAGGAGATGGAACTAAATCTGCACGTGAACACATGGAAACAATTGAGGCTATATGTGGTTTATTTAGACTTCCTGGTATTTCTGAAGATCAGGTAAAAAGGAAGCTGTTATATCTGTCTTTATCTGGTAATGCTCGTATTTGGTTCAGGTCTTTAGATGAAGAAGTCACTATGGACTGGAGTATTTTGAGGAAGGTTTTCTTTCTTAAGTATTTTACTCCTAGAGAAGCTTATGAGAACCGCTGCTATATATTTAATTTCTGGCCACATCTGGGAGAAAGTATTACTCAAGCTTGGGGGAGGTTAAAGGAACTCCTCCGCAAGAATCCTTGTCATGATCTTACAAGGAAAATTATTCTGATAAACTTTTATGTGAGGCTACCAAGGCAACAAAAGGAATTTCTGGATAATTCATCTAGTGGAAGCTTTACAAATAATACTGAAGAAGAAGCATGGAATTTATTGGAGACTATTTCTGAGAATACTGGTCATTGGGATCTTGATAAAGGTAATGAGCCCTATCTGGACTATGAGTATTCATGTGTAGAGAATTTCTCTACTTCTACCTTGTTTAAAAATCTGAGTGATACTTTTAATCTTGATCCTTATGTTATAATTGAGGTAGCTAAATCTTTTGCTAATCATATTGGTATTCCTAAAACTGGGTTTGAAGCTTATGTTGAACCTGTTAAACAATCTATTGTTGTACCCAAAGTTATTAAACAGGTAGAACCAGTGTCATCCTTGACAATTGAGGAGTATGTTGAGGCACCACCATATCCAAACCAAGTCAAGGAAAATTTACTTATTGCTGTTTCTAACAAGAGTAAAAAAGAAGATCTCAGCCTTATGAACAGATGGAAGTCAACAGTCAAATCTCTATTATCAAACAATTAAATGAAGAAGATCCTGTTGATGTTTATCTATGTGAAGATGCTACTAAAGTTGTTAAAGGCAATTCGGCCAAGGTTGGTAAGCCTGTTATATCATGCACTATTGGGACTTCTAGTTATCATGGCTTATGTGATATTGGAGCAAGCATTAGTGTCATTCCATATTCTCTGTATCTTGAAATCAAGCCTGATATTGATCCTATCAGTATGGAAGAGACAGGTATGACAATTCAACTTGCTAATAAAGATTATATTAATCCACTTGGAATTGTTAGAGATGTTGAAGTATTGGTAGGTAAAATTAAATATCCTGCTGATTTTATTGTGCTTGGTTGCCCTCAAGATTCATTTTGTCCTATCATTTTTGGTAGACCTTTCTTACATACTGTTGGTGCTGAAATTGATTTGCTTAAAGAGAAAGTGTTTATTAATGTGCTGGAGAAAAACTTGCATTCAACTTTTCTAAATTTTCTGATAAGCATTCAAAGAAAGAGCCATTTTCTGAAGATGTAATTGAAACTCTTGCTCATGTAGCTGTAGCTTCAACAGACGTGGTGGAAAGATACATGCTTAATCAAGATGAACCATTTAATGAAGAAGAAAAAGATGCTTTAGAACAAATACTTTCACAACAACCACCACAATTACAATTGCATATCCCACCTGATAATTTAGGAGTGCTACCACCACCTAAAGGGGATCCTAGCTTTGAATTAAAACCTTTGCCTACAAATCTGAAATATGCATATTTGGATGAGAAGAGCATATATCCTGTCATTATTAGTGCTAACCTTTCAGCTGAAGAGAAGAGAAATTACTTGATGTGCTTAAAGCTCACCGACCAGCCATTGGATACTCTCTTGATGATCTTAAAGGTATAAGCCCAGCTCTATGTATGCATAAAATTAATTTGGAGGAAGATGCAAAACCTGTTGTTGATTATCAACGCCGTCTCCATCCAAAAATGAAAGAAGTGGTAAGAAAAGAGGTAATAAGACTTATTGAAGCTGGTATCATTTATCCTATAGCTGATAGTAAGTGGGTTAGTCCTGTTCATTGTGTTCCTAAAAAGGGTGGAATGACTGTTGTTCCAAATGATGAGGATGAACTTGTAGCTCAACGCACTGTTGTTGGTTATAGAATGTGTATTGATTTCAGGAAGTTAAACAAAGCAACTCGTAAAGATCATTACCCATTGCCATTTATTGATCAAATGTTAGAAAGGTTATCTAAACACTCTCACTTTTGCTATTTAGATGGTTATTCAGGTTTCTCCCAAATTCCTGTTCATAAAGATGATCAAGAGAAAACCACTTTTACATGTCCATTTGGTACATTTGCTTATAGGAGAATGCCATTCGGTTTGTGCAATGCTCCTGCTACTTTTCAAAGATGCATGAATGCTATATTTGCTGATTATATTGAAAAGATAATGGAAGTCTTTATGGATGATTTTTCTGTGTATGGTACTTCCTTCGATAATTGCTTGTTCAACCTTAACAAAGTTTTGCAGCGTTGTGAAGACCAACACTTAGTTTTAAACTGGGAGAAGTGTCACTTCATGGTTACTGAAGGTATTGTTCTTGGGCATAAGATTTCTGGAAAGGAATAGAAGTTGACCCAGCAAAGATAGAAGCTATTGAAAAGCTGCCATTCCCAAGGGATCTCAAAGGTATAAGAAGTTTTCTTGGGCATGCAGGTTTTTACCGTAGGTTTATTAAAGATTTCTCCAAAATATCAAAACCTCTAACCAATCTTTTGCAAAAGGATGTTCCTTTCTCTTTTAATGATGATTGCATTGAGTCCTTTAATATTTTGAAGAATGCTTTAATAAGTGCCCTATTATTCAACCTCCTGATTGGAATTTGCCTTTTGAAATTATGTGTGATGCTAGTGATTATGCAGTTGGGGCTGTTTTGGGCCAACGTGTTGATAAGAAACTGAATGTTATTTATTATGCTAGTAGAACACTTGATGCTGCTCAAAGGAATTATGCCACAACTGAAAAAGAATTTTTAGCAGTGCTATTTGCTTGTGACAAGTTTAGACCTTATATTACTGATTCGAAAGTCACATTGCATACTGATCATTCTGCCATTAAATACTTAATGCATAAGAAAGATGCTAAGCCTAGATTAATAAGATGGGTACTTCTATTGCAAGAATTTGATTTACACATTGTTGATAGGAAAGGGGAAGATAATCAAGTAGCTGATCATCTTTCTAGAATGGAAAATATACCTGATGATCCTATTCCTATTAATGATAGTTTGTTAATGAACAACTTGCAATTAATGTTTCTAGTGCTAAAGTTGCATCTCCATGGTTTGCCAATTATGCAAATTTTATTGTTGGTAAAGTTTTACCTCCACACTTCACTACTCAACAAAGAAAGAAATTCTTTTATGATCTTAGACATTATTTCTGGGATGATCCTTTTCTTTATAAGAAGAGTGTGGATGGTATTATTAGACGTTGTGTACCTGAGTATGAACAACAGGCTATTATAAGAGATTGTCATGACAGTCCCTATGGAGGACATCATGCAGGAGATCGTACAGGTGCAAAGGTATTACAATCTGGTTTTTATTGGCCTACTTTATTTAAGGATTGTGCTGAATATGTTAAATCTTGTGATAAATGTCAAAGAGTAGGAAATATTGGTAGGAGAAATGAAATGCCTATGAACTATTCCTTACCACTTGAACCATTTGATGTGTGGGGTTTTGACTTTATGGGACCTTTCCCGAATCAAAGACAAAGCATACTCATATTTTGGTTGCAGTGGATTATGTTACAAAGTGGGTGGAAGCAATTCCAACCAAAAGTGCAGATCATGCCACGGCAATGAAGATGCTTCAGGACATCATTTTCCCCAGGTTTGGTGTTCCTAGGTTTTTAATTACTGATGGTGGTTCTCATTTCTTACATGGTATTCTTAGGAAAACTTTGGCAAAATATGATGTTAACCATAGAATTGCATCACCTTATCACCCCAAACTAGTGGACAAGTTGAATTAAGTAATAGGGAAATTAAACTCATTTTGGAAAAGACAGTGAATAAGTCTAGGTCTGATTGGCCACTTAAAATTAACGATGCATTATGGGCTTATAGAACTGCTTTTAAAAATCCTATGGGAATGTCTCCTTATAAAATGGTTTATAGAAAAGCTTGTCATTGATGGCGTGAATCACACGCTCGTTGGGAGACCCCAAGAGGAAGGTATGATGCAGTTCAGCGGCAAATTTTCCCTCAGAAAGAAATCAAGGTTATTGAACCAGTAGGAGCAGCAACTCTTCAGAAGGTTGTTGGTGGCTCGCACGGCGCAACACGATCACCAACGTGGAATCTACACACAACACAATCAAACTACTTTGCCCCCAACGAAACAGTGAGGTTGTCAATCTCACCGGCTTGCTGAAAACAAAGGATTAAACGTATGGTGTGGAAAATGAGTATTAAATTGCAGAGAATGAAAAAGGAACAGTTTGCAGTTTGTGGTTGTTTAATCAGTGTAAAAGAATGGACCGGGGTCCACAGTTCACTAGTGGTGTCTCTCCATAAAAGATAACTAACATGTTGTGTGAACAAATTACAGCTGGGCAATTGACAAATAGTGAGCGCATGACAATGCATATACATGACATGATGACTACTATGATATTTAATTGGGCATTGATGGCGTGAATCACACGCTCGTTGGGAGACCCCAAGAGGAAGGTATGATGCAGTTCAGCAGCAAGTTTTCCCTCAGAAAGAAACCAAGGTTATCAAACCAGTAGGAGCAGCAACTCTTCAGAAGGTTGTTGGTGGCTCGCACGGCGCAACACGATCACCAACGTGGAATCTGCACACAACACAATCAAACTATTTTGACCCAACGAAACAGTAAGGTTGTCAATCTCACCGGCTTGCTGAAAACAAAGGATTAAACGTATGGTGTGGAAAATGATGTTTAATTGCAGAGATTGAAAAAGGAACAGTTTGCAGCTTGTGGTTGTTTAATCAGTGTAAAAGAATGGACCGGATTCCACAGTTCACTAGTGGTGTCTCTCCATAAAAGATAACTAACATGTTGGGTGAACAAATTATAGCTGGGCAATTGACAAATAGTGAGCGCATGACAATGCATATACATGACATGATGACTACTATGATATTTAATTGGGTATTACGACAAGATACATAGACCGTTATCAAACAACATCTATGACTAATAATCCACCGCCGGGTTGTCATCCGAGTCCCCCATTGGTATTAAGTTGCAAGCAACGGATAATTGCATTAAGTAAAACACGTAATGTAAACAAACACATATGCCCGTGGACATAGCATCGTTAGGTTATCCCTAGTGGCAACAGCACATCCACAACCTTAGAACTTTTTGTCACTGTCCCAGATTAAACGGAGGCATGAACCCACTATCTAGCATAAATACTCTCTCTTGGAGTTACAAGCATCTACTTGGCCAAAGCATTTACGAGTAACGGAAAGCATGCAAGATCTTAAATAACATATAAGATAGATTGATAATCAACTTGACATAATATTCAATATTCATCGGATCCCAGCAAACACAACATGTAGCATTACAATAATATGATCTTGATCATGTAGGGCAGCTCACAAGATCTAAACATGATGGCACAAAGTGGAGAGACAACCATCTAGCTACTGCTATGGACCCGTAGTCCAAGGATGAACTACTCACGCATCACTCCGGAGGCAGGCATGGCGATGTAGAAGCCTCCGGTGACGATTCCCCTCTCCGGCAGGGTGCCGGGAAGAGGTTCTGAACCCTCCCGAGCTAGGGTTGACGGCGGCGGTGTGTCTGGAACTTTTCGTGGATATTTGCTCAGGCACTTAGGGTTTTCGCGTCGGGGGAATAAGTAGACGAAAGGGCGGCGGCTGGAGACCCCGAGGGGCCCACACCACCCTAGGGCGCGGCAGAGGGGGGCCCCGCGCCCTAGGTGCGTGTGGGGCCCTGGTGGCCCTCCTCTGTTGCTCCTTCGCTCCGTCAGGCGTGTTCTGGTAAAATAGGGACCCCCGTGTAGTTTCGTCCAATTCCGAGAATATTTCCAGACTAGCTTTTCTGGAATACAAAAACAGCAAAAAAACAGGAACTGGCACTTCGGCATCTTGTTAATAGGTTAGTCCCAAAAAATATATAAAAGTGATATAAAGTAGATGCAAAACATGTAGCAATTGGTATAAAACAAGCATGGAACATCAAAAATTATCGATACGTCTGAGACGTATCAGTCATCTACCTGTTGAATTAGAACATAAAGCTAGATGGGCTATTAAACAATTGAACTTTGATTTTAAAACTGCCAGAGAGAAAAGAATTCTTGATTTAAACCTACTAGATGAATGGAGAAATGAAGCTTATGAAAGTGCCAGGATGTTTAAAGAAAAATTTAAGATTTGGCATGACAAGAAAATTAAAAAGAAAGAATTCAAAGTAGGTGATCAAGTGCTATTATACAACTCTCGTTTCAAGTTTTCTGCAGGTAAGTTAGCTTCAAAGTGGCAGGGACCATTAGTGATACAGGAAGTATACCGTTCAGGAGCTATCCGTCTTCATGGTGATATGAAAGGTAAACCTCATGTAGTTAATGGACAACGCCTTAAACATTATATTGCAGGAAAAAGCTTCATTGGAAAGGTGGAGGAATTCCTTTTACAGACACCGGAGGAGGTAATTGCAAAGAAGTTTGCAGTTTCATAAATCTTAAATCAATAAAAGGTAACTTTTACTCTGGAAAGTTTCTCGGAATTGCGTAATATTTTACGGACATCATTTTTTATGGAAATTAACGTGACGAACAAGAAAACTGGACGTGACGGAGCTTCGAGAAGGAAACGAGGGGGTCCCACACGGCCAGATTCCCTGACCGTGTGGGCCCACTCCTTTTGCACCTCGGAGTCCCGATTCGTCCCATTTTCGACTCCGACTCTTCGTCTTGCCCTAAAAACCGTCAATATATGCCCCGTTTCATCAATCTAATCTCGTACCGAGAGCTTTCGAGCGTTCTTTGCTTTTGCTGTTTCTGTCTGTCAGGTTTTAGCCATGTCTAGCTCCGGATCCGATCATGAGGGGGAGAGCTTCCCCAAGGGAGGTGTTGTGAACCGCTAACTCAACTCCGTGATGGCACCAATGAAGACCTTGTCCTTCAAGGAGGGCGCGATGCTCATAGAGGAGGTGAAGGCTCCCAAGATCATTGGCACGGTGGAGGAGAGGTTGGAGGACCTGGAACAGAAGATCTTCAGGTATAATACTGTTGTTGAACGCAGCCTTGATGCTCATCACTTCATGAACCTAGAGCTGGAGAAGAAGGTTGAAGAGTACAAGGAGAGGCTGGAGGACTTGGAGAAGAGGTATCTACATGTCACCTCTGAGTTGGACAAGCATCAAGCTCTACTGTGGGATGTGGAAAATCAAAACTGTGGGTATGAAGAGCGCTTCAAGAAGATTGCAGCAGCTGCTACCCTCAGGTATGATGATCCACCTAACTCCTTCTACAATGGGAGGCCTTTCCCATGGAAGAGGGCTGAATGGGAGGAAGAATATGAGAAAGAAGAGGCTGCAGCAGAGAAAGCACTGGCAGAACATCAAGCTTGGGGGAGTTCCACCTAGTGTTTATCTTTACTAGTTTATCATATATATCTAGTCATGGTGTGTTTTGCTTTTATCATTTAGTTATCAATCTCTTTTAGGCTTGTGTGAGCTCATGGAGCATTATCATGTATCCCTATCTTATGGTTTATCAATGAATATTTAAGTATGGTGTCATCCATGATTCTCTTGTTTGTAGATTTATGGGTAACACTCATGCAAATGAGCGTGGTTTATTTTAGAGGTTTCAGTCACATCTTGCCTTGAATTTAATTAACTTGAGTATGTTGGACAATTGTAGAATCTAGCTCAATATAAATAAGAAAAGAGTGAGTCATTATGACTTGAGAATTAATAAGTTTAAGGTTGAGATATAGTCTTGTAGCATAAAAAGTTGGGAATAGTTAATGAAAAGGATATGAAACACTCTTGTTAGAATCTAGTATCTTTTCAGCAAATTAATGATCATGGATGTGTCAATACTTATGCTTTTGTAAAGTGTATGAAAGGAAGGCACCCGAGGGTTCGGTTAGCCATGGAAAGTGTGAGATAAAGCTTGTTTGAGCATAAGAACTTGATTGAAACATCCATGACTAAAGTTTGCACTAGTTACTAGTGAAGCAAGGGTGCAAATAATTTTATATCTGTCTTTTCATTTGTCTTCTTTAACTTGTTATCCAATGAGAGTTTATCTTATCTTTAAACTTCAGGAAAGTATTAAATATTATGATGCTAGCCATAAGAGCAAAAGCATGTTAAAAATAGTGTGATTCAATTGTCCAACATACAATGGTTATTTGCTTTCAAAGTGTAAGGGGTGATTGCTAGAGCTTCTACTTATGCTGCCCTTATGTGTATGAGTTTTAATTCATTAATCTTACATTGCAATTGAATATGATGATGATACAATGATCGTATTTATTTATCAACCATAAGTCCATTGATGCATGTAATGATCTATGTCCTTACTTACTTGAGGACAAGTAAGGGTTTAAGCTTGGGGGAGTTGATACGTGCATTTTATATCATCATCTATACCACTTATACCACCATATTAGGATGTTATTTGCATTATTATATCATTGTTTTTACATGTTTATATGATTTAGGGCACTTTCCTACAAAGTCCCTATTTTTAGTATTTAATTTCTGGGAGGCAGAAAACCTCCTTTTTGGTGTTTTTATTGTTTCAGGAGCTACGAAGGTCCAATTAATAAAAGGAAAATTGCACGGCTGGTTTTTCTTCGGGAGAACACCAGAGGGAAGAAGAAGCAAGCAAGGAAGGCCACGAAGCCCAAAATGGGTGGGCCCACGTGGCCAGATTCCCTGACCGCGTGGGACCCACCAAAAGGAGCCTCGGGCACTTCCTCGCCTGGGGTTTTTTAACGAGGCCTCCGTCTCGCCTGAAAAGTAACGCCCTAATTTTTCCAAGTCCATCCGAGGCCGCGGCGGCGGCAAAACTCCTGATTCCCTCCGAGGGGGATCAGATCCTGCAGCTCCGGAGCTCCGGAGAAGGGGGAAATCACCGTCATCATCATCACCTCTCCTCCTTGGCGTGGGAGGAGGCCTCTACATCATCACCATCACCAAGACCAGCAACATCTCCATCATCATCTCCGTGATCCACTCCGTTCCCTCGTAGTTTGAGAGTTGCTATACCCTAGATACTTGTCTCATGCTCCTATTCATGTTTGTGATTGAGTACTTGTCATTATTTGTTGGTGGAGTTATACTTTCAGATTGTGTTGTACCATTTATGCCACTGATCATCACCATGTTTGCACGTTGTGAGTAGTTCCCGTATGTTCCTGAGGGCATAGGATGAATTGGCAATGATTTATATATGACATGTGTTGGTATTTTATCTAGTGTTTATCTTTTTGTGTGATTCCATGATGGTGTTGTACTGTTGTGCGAACGTCGACTGCACAATACTTCACCTATATGGGCTCATAGGAGAACACCGTAGTGTAATGGCGTGAGGGAGACTTGGGAGGACACGAAAGCCTGAGACCGAATCATTAAGTTACTTTACGGGGTATTAGTATCGGGGACCTAGAGCGTAATGCTATGGTGGGATTTTATATCTTAATAATTCTTGTGCTGTCATTTAATTGGCCACATGATCCATCATAAGGGGTTTAGTCTATTTATTTAGCTGTACCTAATAATAGCTCCGTCCGAAGAAGATTAAAACTAGACAAGATATTCAACGTGTTGTTTAATAAATCTATATGCCTAGCAATATCGATGCCGCCCTCGGGAACGTTTTCCACATATAAGTTACACATCACTTGAGCTTGTCCTCTTACACATAGAGGATTGGACTTTCTCTCTCTTTGAGAGCTTTTACTTGTTACCATTTACCTGCCGCATTGTCACTGTCTTGCAATTATACAATCGAAAATACCAAAAACACTTGCATCTTTTATTGTCTATTTATCATTCTTAATAACCAATGCCTTCAGCTCCTCGTGGGTTCGACAACCTTTTCTATTCGAAAGGTACTACAATTGATCTCCTGCACTTGGGAGTCATCACCTAGTAACCATTGGAAAAGAGACACACCATGCTATACTTGATCTAGGATCTAGTGTTTCTGTTTTATCTAAAGAACTATATGAAGTACTTGAATTGAAAAATCTTGAAAAATGCTCTATTGAACTTGCACTTGCTGATGATTCCATTAAACATGCTTTAGGGAAAGTAAGTGATGTTATGGTAGAGTTACATATGACATTTGTACCTGTTGATTTTCTAATCATGGATATGGGGAATAAACCTCTAGTCCAATTATTCTTGGAAGACCTTTTCTTCGTACTACAGGTGCTATCATTGATTCAAAGAAGGGAATGTGAAGTTTCAGTTTCCCACAAGAAGTGCATGGAACACTTCCCAAGGAAGAGGGACACACAAAGTTTAAGCTCCCTCATGAGCTTCGTCCTCTATAAACATCAAGTAAGAAGCCTAGCTATATGGCTATAAAGAAAGCGCTTTACGGGAGGCAACCCGGTTGTTTTTATTTGTGATTTTCTTTGTGTCCTCTTGCTGTAACAAGAGACTTTGTGTTTAGTTTAGTTTCTAGAATTTTTAATAAAGTACCAAGTTTTACTCATTTTGGTTTGAAGAAGTTGCTTATAGCGTTCGGAGATTTTATTCCTGCACGAATCTGTGCACGGTATGATTTTGCTAATATTTGAATCTGTGCACGAATGAGCTCATATTTGAACTGTAATTGCAACTTGTCATCCTCTGTATGCATGAATGTTTTGGAATTTTCGACGAAGTTAAGTAGGGTAGAAAAATACGTTTTGCTGCTGCTGTTTTTCTGGACAGATTCTGTCCCATTTTGTTTGATGCATGCTTAGAACTTTTAACTTGAACCTTTTTTATCCAATTGAGTTTATGAGTAGGCATACAACATTATACAATTTCTGGACATTCATATGAATTTTTGTTCAAGGATTATATGCAGCAAGAAATCTATTTGTTTATCACTACTAATGCACCCCACAGAAAAAGAAATGGGAGAAACGGTTTTTGAAGTTTTTTCACAGGGATTAGAGGAGATGCACCAAGAGCTATCCAAGGATGGTGAAGACCATAAGCTTGGGGATGTGAAGACAACCCCACTGGACCTACACACTCTCGGTTTGCACACGTCTAACTTCTGTTTTTCGATCGAAACACTTTATCGCATAAACTTGGAGCGTCTTTTTGTTTGTTTTGGTTTGATTTTTATTTTGTGAGACCACCACACTATCATTTATATATGAGAGAGCTACTAAATTTGGGTTGAATTATGTTGGATGCTATTATTAGATTGGGAAAAGGGATGTTTGAGTTGATTTTAAAAGATACATATAGTTGCATATTCATGAGCTTGTTAATGAGTAATAATTTGCAAGTATTTTATCAAGAGCTATCTTTTATTCATGTTTTGATGCTGAATGTTATTTTACCTTGTTTTAACATGGATTAGTTAGTTCTATGGACACTCATGCATGCATTTAGATGGTCAACTTTCTCCCTCTTGCTAGCCCAAAAATTCCAACAAGCAAAAACTTGTTTCCAACACCTTCAACCAAAGTTTTTCCAGTGAGTCCACCATATCTACCTATTAGCTTTATGCTATTCCGAGTATGTTTATCATGATATTTGTGTTATCTATACCTCTGAATGAAAATGCTTATGTTGTTGATTGTTGTGGGAAAAGTTGGTTATAGAGCTCTCTCGAACTTGATGCACACTTTACTTTCATTGCATAAATAAAATATGACCCATTGTGATTAAAATTATGATGTTGTGGGCTTGACAAATGTCTTTGGTTGAGAGTTAGCTCATATGTGCTGTCACATGGCAAGCTTTCAACATGCACTTCATTTCATTTAGTTGATATCATGTACTTTTGTTTATGGATGCTTACCATGGGTGAAATAAATGTGGAAATGAAGTGAGTTTAAATGAGTTTGTATAAATGGTTAGAGAGACGCCTGGGCCGCTAATCTAAGCCATGCATCATTCATGGTGGAAATTTACTTACATGCTATGGTGAACCTTCTGTGATACACCTTACAATAAAAAGCTATCTAATGGTAAATAAAAAGGGTGTTGAGATTGTTCATTGTGTTTGTTTGTCTTGTCATTTTGATATGGGCTTGTTCCATATCCTGGGACAAGAGGTACCCCAGTTGACGCTCTTAATGATACTATTATTACTTACAATGATATTTAACTTGAACTTGCTTTGTTTTCCAAGTTGAGTAACACATGGAGTAGGTACTTGTATTCAAGGGGCATGAGACTTTCAACCTGTACTTTGTCAAGCACACTACTCGTATTTGCTTTCACTTTAAACTTAATCATTCAAGATGCTATGATAGGGGAATGAGAGCTTGACACCAAGGATTACCACATTACAATCATTAACTTAAGTAGAGAAGTTCAGAAGTTAGATGAAATTTATTCATGCTTTACCTCTACTCATATATATATCTTTCCAAAGTGTCCACCTTTTATATTCAGATTTTCATCAATACTCTATGACCATTATAGGATGTTTTTTTTTCATTATGCATACATGTGGTCCATAGTACTTCTCTTATGTTACACTTTGTGAATTATCATTGAACATCCTTGCATTGAATACTTGATATCACTTCATAAACTATCTTGCATATTGCTACTCCTTTTAAGAATGAACATTTGACTCTATGTAGCAATAGTAATCATCTTTGATATCCATTGATAGTATTAAATTGCAAAGTCCATGTTAGTTTTATCACCTTCATACTCGAGGACGAGTATTGGTTAAGCTTGGGGATGTTGATGCATGTAAAATGCATACATGAACTTTGCATTATTACTTATATTCCAGTCATATTTGCATCATATAAGGGTTATATCACTGTTTTATAATGATTTTGGGAATATTTGATATGTTTCCTATTTTTATGGAATTAACCCTGCGCAGGCAGAAAACCCTATTTTATATTTTAATGTTTCAGGGACCCAAACGACGTCCAAATGACCTGAAATTTACGAGCATCAGTTTTTGGAAGGAACAAAGCGTGGGAGCGAAGGAAGCAAACAAGCGGAGGCCCGAGGGCCAAGTTGGTGGGCCCACGCGGCCCATGTACCTGGCCGCGTGGGACCCCCCTTTTGGGCCTCGGAGCTCCGTTGCCGTCGATCTTTCCTCCACCGACTCGTTTTGACCTAAAACCGCTATAAAAATAGTCCCCCGACGTTCTCTGGAAGGAGCGCCGCAGAAACACAGAAACACCGAAACAGAGACCTGGAGCTGCAGATTGGAGGGGGAAAACTCCGGCGGGGCGCTGCCGGCGTGGTCTCCATCTTCTCCAACGACTTCTCCACCGTCTCCATGATGAAGAGGGAGTAGTCCACCTCTGGACTATGGGTTTGTGGAAGTAACTTATGTATCTCTCTCTCTTGAGCTTCACTAATTAGTACCGTATGAGCTGCTGAACATGATTACGGTCATCTATGTAATACCTTTGTGGTGGATCTTTTTATGAGTTAATATATGTTTGAGATTGCAATGGTTTTGTTTCAGTTATGAAAGTAGATGCATATTATGTACCCCGTTCTTATTTACTTGTTGATCAAGCATGTTTATGAGAGCGTGTGAGGGGGAACGTGTGCATTAGTTGGAGTAACGGGGGGTGGCTAGTGCAGTGAACGTGAGAGAAAGTTTTGGGTATCTTTACCTTACTTTGTTGCCTCACTAGGGATAAAAAGAAATACCATGCTACCGGAGATGTGGGTGTGACCATTGCCACTTCCTCCATGACTAGATCTAGCATGTTCTTATTTTAACTTCATGTCATGATACTTATTGCTATACTCTGAGTTATCTTAATTACTGAGGTGTTATGATTTAGTTCGCATCTTGGTGGAGTATAAGAGAGACTAATAACCAAAAGGTCTCTATGTTAGGACGTGATGCCCATATAATTATAACTTGTCATTAAACTGTTGTGTTGCAATCTCATATGTCAACTCTAGTGTTCCATTGTCTACCACTTTATTAAAGAGAGAGTGCATTTGTGAAACCATGAACCCCGGTCCATTTTTAATCATAAGAAACACCTTTCCAACCACTTTTACCACTTTTCCATTTTCTGCCATTTAAAAATCCGAAAATACAAAAACACTTTTACATCTTGCATTCATCATATAAAACCCAAAAATATCATTTATCATTGCTACCACCATCCTTGCATATTTATTTACCACCATTGCATATTTATTTCTTGTTTGCATTGCATATTATCTTGATATCATTCTCACACCTTGTGCTTGACAACCACTAGGTGAGGTTGAGGACCAAAACATTTACTTTGTTTTGTAGGTAACCAAAAGAAGGATAGGAAAGATAAATCTTCACTACTGATTCCCCGAGAGTTCGATATTAAACCCTCGAGTCACCCCTCATGGGGAAAACACGTCTTCCACTTACTACACACTCTGCACTTGGAGTCTCAACCTAACCCTTTTGCTTTTCACGCAGGTAACTACGTGAAGGGCCATCAATTGGTTGTTGACGAAGTGGTCCACCGTGTAGCTGGAGTGCCCGCTGGCCGGATTGCACACGAGGACGGGGACGAGAGGGCCGTCGGGCGACCAAGCGTGCACCGTGGTGTGACTGGTGTCGGTGTACCAGTCAGGGTCAGGAGGAAGAAGAGGCTGCAATAGCGGGAGCCGTCACAGTTGGCGAGGCGTAGGTGGCGGTCTATGAAACTTTCATCGCGCCACCTTGTTCCTCTCCCGTCCAGACCCTCCCTATCCTGGCCAAATCTCCTTCCTCTCCCTCTCCCTTCCTTCAAAGATAGAAGAAGACAGCAAGCGTCCTGAAGGCCTCACTGGACAAAAACCTCAACATGGTCGACCGAGCTTGCGCTCCTGGTGGCCGCCTGGAGGTGACCTGTCTCCCGGCCGTGGCGTCCACGCCGAGCTCCTGCCCTGCGTCTGCTGCTGCTGACGCGGCCACCATGGCGAAGCCGCGTCCATGATGAACCACTGTCTCGCTCTCCCGAGCTCGCCTGAACCTCACTTCCCTCTGATCCACGATTTCGTCGTCGTCAATCTGTGACACGGTGCTAGCACCCTCGACTGAGCTCGTGTGAGCTCACGATAGAGATTCGTTGAATCAGCACCACCGTGGTAACATATAGCCAACCAAGAGGTGGTTCCTCTAGATCAACCATGGCATAGGTTTCATCACACGACCACATGATAGATGCCTTTGGCAGCTCACCCTCCTCCCAGAGTTGCAACCGCACGAGCTTGTCGGATGTGAGGTCGAAATGGTGGGCACTTGGTGAGGATAAGGCACACTCGCAAGGGGTGCCATGAGTCAGTAGGCAGCACATGCCTCAAGTGGTAGGACGTCGAGCTCGAAGAAGCCATGGTACAACTATTGCAGACTTTCCAAGCCAACACGACCATCAGAGATGCACACCCCATGTGGTTTAGGATGAAGATAGGGGCGTTGATCGCCAGGCCTACGGTTCAAGCAAGGGTAAAGTGGTACATATTGTCGACATTGGTCCTTTTGACGAGTGATTTTTTTTGGCGCACCGAGCATGAAAAATAGTTTACTATCCATTCGATTATAACTATGTTGTTGAACTATGTAGATTAAATTATATCGTTTTATTTACTATGTAGTTTTAATTATGTCTTATGTCATATGGAACCCCCTTGTTTAAGTTATATCTTGTAAAACTATGTAGTTTAAATCATGCCGTTTCAACTATGTTGTAAGTGATGTAAATTATGTTGTTTGGAATTTATTGTCCATTATGTAATTTTCATCATTTGCATCGTTTTGTTCTATGTCACAGTTGATTATTATAGTCTTGCTCTCAAACCCCATAACAAATAAATAATTTTCACAACTCTTTTACTTGAAATCTATGATAACTTGCGGACACTCTTCAATAACCATACAAAAAGCACAAAGACCATTTTCTCCTTCGACACTGTTACTTCAAAAAGCTAACCTTGAAGCTTGGAATTTACTCAACCTGTCTACCGCAGAGTTCAATTACCCGACAGCAGCGGCCCCTGTCAATTAGATCGATTCGAGTCAAAATTCCGAAAAAAAAATCGGACACCTTTTATTTTGAGATAATAATCGGACACCTGATTGGTCTTCCCAAGAAAATAAAATACTCCAACAGGAAATGTTTGGCGTCCATTTCCTTACTGTCTTCGCACGCGTCGTCTTCCCCGGCCGCCACTCCACTCCACTCCCTTCCCGCCTACGCCTCTCTCCTCCTCCGCTCCCCCATCTCCAACCCCTGGCTTAAACCCTACCTACCACCGGCACCAACCCCTGTCGGCGTGGCGCCGCAGCCGCCTCTCTTCCCTGCCGCTGACTTCGAGGATGGTGGCGCCTCCCTCCCTATGAACCCAGCCGATTCTCCTCCAACCCAACCTTCGACCAGGGTTTCATCAGGGCAGCATTAGACGGCGACCTCCGCCTCGTCAAGAGTACGCACACTCCCTAGGCCTAGGCCGCCAATTATTTTCCTGCCCCCGTCTATTTCCGTGCTGATTTTGGTTTTCCTTTTCAGGGGCGGCGAGGGTGGTGGGCAGGGGGGCGGAAGGCCGTCGCCTCGCCGACAAGCTAGGCGCGGTCAGGGACGGCTTCGGCAACGGCTTGCTGCACGCCGCCGTCTTCGGCGGCAGCCTGCCCGTGTGCCGCTACCTCGTCGAGGACCTCCGACTGGATGTCGATGACGTAGGGCTCAGGGGTGCGTCGACTTAAAGCCCTCTCCTTTCCTTTCCGTAATGAGCACCGAATCATATCATCCTAGCTTCTCCTAGATTAGAGAGTAGCTCCCATTCATTCTAGCCTAGGTACTTGTTTCCTTGGCTTGGATGGGCCGAATTTGTGCTAACTGCTAAGCTTCTCTGCTTCCTTGTCCTGACATGCGAAACACCTTTGACTACTGCTATTGCCTCTGGGAATATGGAATTGGTGCGTTACTTACTTGATCAAGGTGCTGATAAAGAGAAGCTCAACGAGGAGGGGTATACCCCCCTCCATTTGGCCACCGGAAAAGGTAGTATATCCATCTATACACATAAGTATCTACTGCACTTCTCCATGTGTGCTGCGTCCGTGTGAGGGCCCATTTAATACTGAGACATTGAGTACAAATTTCTGATTGGATATTCTTTACAGTGGCAAATATCTAGAGGGACTAACCCACTAAGGTGCTTGCTGTAAAAAGTTCTTCCTTTTTACCAGCTATTCATCATATTATGCCAAAAAATTACTTGCAGGGCTTTTATTTTTCCCTGCCATTATTAATTTAGTTTAGCTAAATCCCAAAAGTCTAAACATACCCTGTGTCCGAATTCGGCGTGCTCCATCAATTCCAACCAATAACTTTTAACTCTTTATTCATGGGCTGGATTGCCACTGGATTGGATGTGTGTCTTCAGTTTTGCAACAAAGGAGTTACAACAAAGTATCTATAGGAGACTCATGTATATCTTGTATTTTGTATCCAGTTGAAATGGTTGAGCTCTTACTCTCGAAAGGAGGTAATCCTGATGCACTAAATCATGGTGGGACAGCACTGCATCTTGCTGCGATCCATGGGCAGGATGGTATTATGAAGGTTTTGTTGGACCACCATGCAGATGTAAGGCCACTCCCATATTTTTTTTTATGAACTGACTTGCTATTTAGAATGGTGAAGTCCACAATAATAGTTATTCATTGTTTCCATATCTAGAAATTATTTCCTATATGTGTTTTTTTCATGTCACTGCCTTTTTGTGTTACACTTGTGTTTATCATTCCTTCTAACTTTAATGTGTAATCAGGTGGAGTACAACTCTTCACCTGCTTTTCAAACTATAGTCTCAAACTCTCAATAATATTGTTTCGTAACATGTGTGAACTTGTTGCTCTTTTGTGAAACCAATCCCATTTTCTGTAATCTACAGATTGACCTGTAGTCTCCTTTTCAGTGCTGGATTTGCTTGTTTCATTGCACATGTTCCACCAGTGACTAGGTGGAGTTCAGATACCTGAGTGTACACATGTTCTTTTTCTGGCATATGCATAATCGGACTTTATAAACTGTACACAGTGCTTTTAGTTTCTAATGTCCTTGCGTGACGTAGTCTGACAAGTTGAAGATTAACATGCTTGACCGTTGATGTCCAATGACTGTTAAGCTTTAGCTTTTGTCCGGCCATTGACTTTGATGGGCTGAAAACTCATTCTCTTGATCTTCCTTTCTTTCATATACATTTTTTGTTAGTGCTCCTAGACAGATAAAATGATTCATCACCTTTTCATAGATAACCTGAGAGGCCAATTCGTTTACTTTCGCAATGGTCATGTATGCTAATTATCTTGTTTCTTCTATCCTACACTCACAATGACATGGTTATATATACTATCTATTCTATTATAGTTCTTCACCCCCACCCCCCTCCCTCCCTCCATTCTTTAAAGTTTTATGATGGCTGTAGTTATATGTGACCTATAATTTCTTCCTCTCTCAACAGCATAAACTAGCTTTGAGTGGTACTGATTATACACCTCTTGTTCTTGCTACTATGGCGTGCTCACTGCAATGTGTGAAACTCCTGCTTGAGGTATGTCATCTTCACACATCAACTTACAGGTTAAGGTAACTGTGCTAATGTGAAAAGGGATTTACATTTCTGAGAATCTGTAACTTTCCTAAAATGATTATGACATGACAAATTGCAATGTATGTGTTTGTTTTTATGAAGCATATAACCCAAGTTTTCTTATTGTTAGGCTGGTGCTGATGTGGATGGTATTGGTAAAGAGACACCCTTAATTATCGCGGCTACAGGTGGCTTAACTGACATCCTTAAGTGCTTAGTTCTGGCTGGAGCAGATGCTAATGTTACTGACAATGTAAGCTTTTTTTCCCTTGCTGCTACATGGATAATGTCGTTCATACCTAACATGTCATATTCTGATTGGTTTTAAATCTTCAAAATGTAAACTTCGAAATAGATATCCTGATGAATTTGCTTATTTAGCAGATCTGTTTTGTGTATTTTTGGTGCATGTAGATTTACCCTCGTAGACTACATTAAATATGTTGTTTCTTACATGAAACAGTAAAGCTCCATTTTAAATTAACACCCTATTCTATTTGATTATTTCAAGAGGCGTGTGATGGCTCTAGGCTATCTACTAAATATTAAGAACTTACCTTGGAGTTCCAACTTCCGTTGATTGTTGGATGAATATATATGAGTTGTCGTTAACAGTTGCGAGAGAAAATGAAGTTGAGATTGCAAATATCAGCAAGAGTAATTTATCTGATTTATCCTGCAAGTTGTTGGATAGGATTGTAATGTAATGATTGCATATAGTAACAATGTTGTTCTTGAGTGGTTGTTGACTGATCTTGGACAGCAAGTCATATGTTCCGTGTGCTCACTGCTACGCTAGAAGACTCTACTTTATTTATTGAAGGCTCATACTAACTAAATTCCACTTATTTATCCTACTCTCTAGAATATATTTAAGTTCATACCATGTATGCTTAATGGTTTTTCTAGACACCTTGCATGCTCTGGCTTTGTCATTTTCTTTTGCCAAATATTAAGTGAAGTTAATCTGCTTGTTGTCTTGGCAGTATGGACGTACTCCTATAGAAATTGCTGCACTTTCTGGTACGCGTGAACAAGTCGGAATTCTTTTTCCAGTTACTTCTCGTATTCGTAATGTGCGTGACTGGAGTGTTGATGGAGTCATTCGTCATGTAAAATCAATGCCCCCGGCGAAGGTATATTATAGAACTCCATTATCATATTTATATTGATGGTTTGAGTGTGAATGATGACTGAGATTTCCCTAAATTTGCGTTTCTGTAATTCATTGTTCTAACTTGAAAAATGGGCTTGAACTGGCCCTTATTTACGTAATGAATTGCAGTTAGAATTACTGATCGTGAATGGCAAGTATGCCAGCTGTCTTGCTGCCATGGGTTTGTTTGCTATGACTCGGTGAAGCAAAAAATAAGTCTGCATGCTAACTCATTTAGGAGCAATAAGAGTTAGTTGAGAGAATTTAAATATTGTCATTATCTGTTCTGTTAATCTCATCAACTCGATAGTCCAGCCACCAAAGTCACGCTGGGGGATGGTGAAAAGGCTTCCTTCTGGGGTTCATCTTGGCTTGATGGACTCCCTCCTATGGCCATTGCCCCGGGCCTCTACGAGGCTTCCCGAAGAAAGAAGAGATGTGTTCGGGATGCACTATCCGATCATAAGTGGATAACTGACCTGAACGTGGACAACTTCACCGTTGACCACATCGCTCAGTTTGTCCACCTTTGGGGGCTAATTCAGGATGTCAACCTCACCCCAGGCGCGGAGGATAACATCA
Organism: Poa pratensis; assembly: GCA_947311845.1. Classification (NCBI taxonomy): domain Eukaryota; kingdom Viridiplantae; phylum Streptophyta; class Magnoliopsida; order Poales; family Poaceae; genus Poa; species Poa pratensis. The sequence goes on along the minus strand of CAMZMU010000073.1, from coordinate 25,587,198 downwards.
CTTGGACACTCACGCCGAAGGGAATTTACACGGCAAACTCGGCCTACAAAACGCAATTCATCGGCGCCACCTCCTGCTCCTTCATGAGCTTAGTCTGGAAGACATGCCCCCCCCCCCCCCCCCCCCAAGTGCAGCTTCTTCGCCTGGCTGGCCCCATCAGCCCGCCTGCCAAGTGCCAACTCTGTAGATGCCAACCGGAGACGGCTAGTCTGTTTGAATGTCGCTACTCCAGACGAATTTGGTGCGACGCTGCAACGTGGCTTCACTGTCCTGCCCTAATGCAGGACTTGGACACAACTAGGGCAACCATGCATGATTATTGGAAGGCCGTCTCCGATACGCCATCGGTTTCCCGCAAAGGACTCAAGACGGCAATCATCCTCATCACTTGGGAGATTTGGAAGGAGCGGAATGCAAGGATCCTCAGCAACAAATTCACTATGCCGTCTGTGCTTTTTCAACGCATCAAAGACGAAGGCAGGAATTGGATTCTTGCGGGCGCGAAGAAGTTGGCCGAGGTGACCGCCTGTTGAAGATATGACGATCTATCTTTCTGAGAGAGTGGACGGAGTGGGTTGATCTAGATCCTCGCGGGCATGCTATTCTTGTTTTAGTAGGCCCTAAAATGTTCGGGTTTTTCTTTGGCCTCGGTCGTGTCATGTTTGCTTCTTCTATATCAATATAAAGGCAAAGCTTTTGCCTCGTTTCAAAAAAAAATTATGGCACATCACATGTTAGGCTTTTGCATCTTAATTATGTGGCATGCATCATGGATTGTGGTTTATTATCATGCGGTCATGCCTACGTGTTTTGGAATAGGATAGTTGTTGTAAGTATTAACATAACCAGGATTAACCCCAGTGTTGATTTTGAACCAAGTTGGGTTGAGATGAGCATTTAAGAACTAAGGAAAAATAATGTACAATGAATGGGCCAAGAGAAAATAATAATTTTACTTTTTGTTGATGTGATTATGGTCTGTGGGGTTTCTGTAGCGGTAGCCTATGCCAACTTGCTTGAGACTAAAGGCTTTATTGTTTTTGTTATGCCTTCCGTAGCTGGTGGAAGATGTGGTGACCAGTAATGTCGTTTAATAGAACTTGAAAATTGACTGATTCTGAAAAGAAACAGGCTACCCAGTTCCATCAGTGATATTGGTCGCCAGGCGAGTAGAAACGTGTGGAAATTAAACTAAGACCATCCACTATGTGATGGAAAAGCGAACCAAAGAGCTCTATGAGCCCGTTCGATACATAGCAGGGCATCGAACCATGGCATCTGACAGAAAAAGCGACTCAAGTTTTTGGTTCGCATCATAGCACAGCATCGGTACTAAACAATCCATTTCCTACCGATCCTTGACTGAGAAGTGAGTGATCCATGCAGAGAAGGAATAGAAAAGAGAGTTAAATACTCTTTGTTTATTTTAGATGGACCCCATCGCTGCATGTTGATGCGGTTCACTACATAGCAGAAATTTCTCATCGACTCAAACTCTGACCACTTTTCATATTGAATCGGCACCACATAGTGCATGGTCTAATACAATTCTTCAACTGTTGACGCTGACCTTGAGATTTACTTTATCAGGAGACATGTGGTTTAAAATTTAATTAACTATTCATCGCCACTTCGTAAATGGTAGAACTTTTGACTTGACTCAGGGAGATTTGTTGTAATTGTTTCCACTGAGCACGTGGGGAATGGACTACGCATGATACTGAATCTTTATTTGATTTTTCTCAATGTTTCAGAAAACTATGCTTGCGAGTGCAAAATCTAGAGCACATGAGGCATTCAAGAATGGAAATTATCTGGTTGCAGCAAAAAATTATCATGAGGTAGTACGTTTTGCATCTTGCTTGTTATAATTTATGGACTTATTGACCGCTCAGAACAAGTTTAAGGACTACAGTGCATTTTTAGTTTTTTCTGTTCCCTTCGTGGAACAGTATATGCCATATAAATTATGCTCTCTATGCGATTGGCCGATGTGCTAGTGTCGTGAAGTAGATAGTTGCTGCTCTAAGCCCTTTCTGTTCTATAATGTACTGCAGTGCAATTTTTGGTTGATGACGCAGTTGGATCAGTGCCAGAATAAATCATATGACATGCACTTCATCGTTGTGGACATAGGCCATGCAGAAGCACATACGTGTAGGGGCTGGAGACCAATACTTGACACCAAAATGAAGTCTGGGAAGAATAATAGAATTGTTTTGGAGTTGGTTAAGGGATAGTCTAGCGATTTGGGTAGTAGATTCCATATGTGTAGGTAGTCTATCAGGCATCCCTGGTTGAGTCTTCTAGGTCAGTCGTATCAATCTAGAAGTTCCGTTCGAGTCATGAGTAATCTTAAGTTGCTCTTATGAATGGATTATCAGGTACTTGTTTCAAAAAAAAAAGACGATAAACAAGTCTATGTCTAAAAAAAGTTCTCTTGTTGGAATCTGTGTATATCCCTGTGCTTCACAAGTCCTAATTCTTTCAAGCCATGCCATCTGGCCATCTTCTGTAATTAGTTACCATGATACGTACTTAGGTTCAGGTCATTTGCGGGTCTACCATGAAGGTTATTTCTTGTTAGTCCATACTCTACACGAGTATACGTGTTTCTCAAGATAATCTTGTCAAATCCAGGGCTGGATCCAGATAATAGGAATATCTTGCTTTCAGCATGCAATGGCATATGAATTAAGGCATCTCCTGGATTGTTCTACTGTAAATGTTAGGTTAGGTGCTCCTGGGTGTTTTGTAGAATGTTGGAAGACCAGTTTAAGATCATAAGGAGGTTCGCTATTCGAGTGGCTTTGCCAATGAACACGCACACTACACTTCCGTACTCTATTTTTTTTTCGTATCACATTATTTTTTTCTTTTTATCAACAGATTCATATATTGCACATCCAAGGCAGATTATGATTTGGCTAAGCAGATATCCTCTGACATGCTTATGCAAGTTAATCATGTCATTCACGATTTTTCTTTACCGCACAACAGATTCTTGCGGGCAAACCTGAAACATTTTACAGAACTGTGTTAAATTCTTCTTCCGTGTTGTAGGCAATGAAACTCGACCCTGGCAATGCAACCTTGCTCTCAAATAGGAGCCTATGCTGGCTTCGCTTCGGTAATGGGAAGAAGGCCTTGGAGGATGCTCAAGCTTGCAGGATGATGCGACCTGGCTGGGCAAAGGCCTGCTACCGTGAAGGAACTGCTCTGATGTTACTGAAGGTACGATAAGTTGTTTAGATCAGTTTTTTCTTTCACGTGGGAAAACCATTTTGATATACACCAGTTCCACGTTTTCTATGGGAAATCTTTTTTTATGTACGTACTAGCTCTTTGTTTTCAGGACTATGAAAAGGCATGTGGTGCATTTCTTGAAGGCGCTAAATTGGAGCCAGGGAACACAGAGATCCAAGAGGGCTTAAGGTATCCTACTTGTCCCTTTTAGCTACATTCAAGTCTAGTGTCTAGTGATAATTGCTTGACCATGATCTTTGGCGTAGAACAGCCTATATAGTCATCATACTCAACAGTTCAAACTGAAATATGCAGAGAGGCCTTGGGATCCATGAAGATATCTGGCAGTAGCACTGGAAAAGATTTGCCGGATCAGCAAGAGCTAGCAGATGCCATAAACTAGCACTCTTCGCAGAATAAAGGAAGGTTGCCCTGTTTTGCTGTCCCTTGGAGTGTACTGAGGGCTTTGAACGAGACAAGTAGGTTAGGTTAATTGTTAGATGTCCTCTTGCTAATCAACTTCAGCTGGATCCTGAGAAACTATGAAGCCCCTCGCCTAACCGGATGCTCGAGAGTCGAGACCACTCTGTGAGTGTGATTTTCGGGGGCAGATAATGTTTTGTATAGAGCTTTCTTTATGGTTTCGTTGATACGAGAAAGTTTCTACCATGGTCAGCTCCAGCTGGCTGTATATTCCTCACAACATCTGAAGTGATGATTGTCTGTCTTTTGTTTCGGACTTCCGTCAAGCCAACAATCTTTGATTTCTCATCAGATGTGCGGGTCAATATATCTCCCCGAGCCCACATGAGTTATTTATCTGGGCAATCTAGTTTTTTTTTTATAGAAATGGGTAGACTGGCCTCTGCATCGTGATGATGCACACTTCATTGGGAGGAGATAGGACCAAAGTTGGATCCAGTAAATAGCACGATGAACCACCTGCAAGAAATGAGTATCGTTTATTTTGTTAAAAACCACGTCATTCCGACAGTTTCAAATAGCACATACACCAATGCGTATACGTGTCTTAGTTTTCTTTTCTACTCCATCAAGCCAATGACCAAACATATTAGCTACACTGGATAGTGGAGATATACTAAAAGTAAAGTGAATAAGTCTCCAAAAGTGTTTAGTAAAGTGAATAAGTCTCCAAAAGTGTTTAGTAAATCGACTCTTCGGCTGGACAAAAAACACATTTTTTACAACCAGTCCACTTTCTTTTAATCAAGTTATCCTTAGTAAGAATTACTTTTCTTTGTAGAAACCACATAATTTTTTAATCTTTAAGGGAACTTTCAATTTCCAAAAATATTTGTGCAAGAAAGGGGTATGACCATGCATAATATCCGCATACATAGATTTTACTGTGAAGACTCCATTAGTGGTCAAATTCCACTTGAATTGATCATCTTCAGTAAATAAGGTGACTATCATCAACCGCTCTACTAATTTTACCCAAGATGTCCATTTATCCTGAGTTAAAGCTCTCCTAAACTCAATGTTTAACGGATTGTTTGCTAGCACATCAGCCACCAAAACATTTTTATGGCGGGCAATGGTAAACAAGGAAGGATACTGAACAACCAAAGGCTTATTCCCAAGCCATGTATCCTCCCAAAACCTGGTATTAAGCCCATTACCCACAATAAAAGAACCCCTATGAAAGAACTCATTTTTTACAGCCATTAATCCCTTCCAAAAAGGCGAGTCAAGTGGTTTCGGCTATACTTGAGCAAGGGTTTTACTGTTTAAGTATTTATTGCAAAGTAATTCCTGCCAAACCCCTTTTTTATTTAATATCTTAAAAAACCATTTGCTTAATAAACATTTATTTTTGATATCTATCACCTCAATCTCCAACCCCCCTTGATCTTTAGGCCGACACACTATGTTCCACTTAGATAAACGGTACTTTCGTTTGTGTTGGTCACTCTGCCAAAAAAATCTAGAACGGTAAAAATCCAACCTCTTTCGCACTCCCACTGGAATTTGAAAGAAAGAAAGTAAAAACATTGGAAGACTCGTAAGAACTGAATTAATTAGGATTAGACGATCTCCATATGAGAGCATCTTGCCTGCCCAACAACCAAGTTTCTCTTCGAACCTATCTTCAATCATTTTCCATTCTTTGTTTAAAGGTTTTCGGTAATGAATGGGGATTCCCAAATAATTGAAAGGCAAAGCGCCAACCCCACAACCGAATATTTGACAATATTCGTTTTGACTTTCCTTAGCCTTGCCAAAGCAATATAGCTCACTTTTATGGAAGTTTATCTTTTGCCCAGATAATTGCTCAAACATTGATAAAATTAACTTCATATTTACAGCTTTTTCCAAGTCATGCTCAAGAAACAATATTGTATCGTCAGCATATTGAAGAATTGATACCCCCCTTCAACAAGGTCGATTCAGAGCTCCAACCTGACCATCATCTTTTTCCCGTGCAATAAGAACAGCCAGCATATCAGCTACAATATTAAAAAGAATCAGCGATAACGGAGCTCCTTGTCTCACCCCCTTTAAAGTCTGAAAATAGTGACCAATGTCATCGTTAACTCGAATACCCACATTTCCACCCTGTACAAATCGCCCTACCTAGTCACACCACTTTTGATCAAACCCCTTCATGCGCAATGCTTGCTGTAAAAAGGACCATTTTACTTTATCGTAGGCTTTTTCAAAGTCAATTTTGAAAATAACCCCATCAAGCTTTTTCCTTTGTAATTCATGAATAGTCTCATGAAGAATAACAACACCCTCAAGGATGTTTTGGCCTGGCATAAAAGCCGTTTGGGTCGGTCTAATGACTTTGTGAGCGATCGACGAAACACGATTCGTCCCCACTTTAGTAAAGATCTTAAAGCTCACATTAAGTAGGCAAATATGCCTATATTGTTCAATTCTACACGCATCTTCCTTTTTAGGCAGGAGGGTAATTTTTATGAAAACCTTCAAGTTGTTTTCTCCCACAATTGTCCCTTCATCTTGCTCTATTGATTTTTTTTCTTTTTCCTATGTTTTCCATTCGCAATGAGATGAAAATACCTAGTATTATTACCCCCTTCTTGAACATGTTTAACTTTCGCACGTTGTGCCCATTTAGACTCTTCATCTCGTCTAAGTTTGGACAAATACTCATCTGCTTCTTTTTTTGCTGCATATTTAGCCGAAGATAGGGGAGTAGTTTCTGCTTTAATGTCTAACTCATCAATTAGGAGTAGTAATTTTAGTTTTAGTTTTTTGTATTCTCCACTAAAATTCTTAGCCCAGCCCCGTAAAAATTGACGTAGGTATCTAATTTTATTTTGCCACCTGTCAACAGGTGACGCTCCTGATGAAATAGATGTCCATTCTTTTCTAATCATCTCATAAAATCCATCTTGTCGCAACCAAGAAAGTTCAAATGAAAAGGCCGCTTTATTACCTAGGTGGGCCTGATTGCCAGAATCTATAATTAGTGGTGTATGATCTGACCCAGTACGCGTCATCGCATGGACAGAGACAAGAGGAAATTTTTGCTCCCACTCAACGCCGGCAAGGAAGCGATCCAACTTCTCATATGTTGGAATCGCTCTCCTGCTAGCCCAAGTATATTGCCTGCCCGAAAGCTCAAGCTCTCTAAGGCTAAGGCTTTCAATAATAGCATTGAAAATAAATGGCCATCGCGCATTAAAATTTGAATTATTTTTCTCGTCTTCTCTTCTAATTATGTTGAAATCACCTCCCACCAACATGGGTAATGTTTCATTTTCACAGATCCGAACAAGCTCGGCCAGGAAATCAGGTTTCTGTGCATCTTGGGCAGCCCCATATACGACCACAAAAGTCCAAAGAAAACCATCATATTTTGATTTCAATTGGAATTTCACACAGAAATCACCCGCGGTAATATTTTGAACGGAGAGCGATAAGCTGTTAAAAGCAACCAGAATGCCACCAGAGCAACCATGAGGGGGAAGACAGTACCAAACATAGTCCAAACCCCTGCAAGGTGTTTTAAAAAAGGAGTCGTAAAGTTAGAGCGTCAAGTCTCTGGAAGGGCAACAAAATCCAAACGTTGTTCCCTCACAGTTTCTTGCACCGTGTGGTGTTTAGCCGTATCTCCCAACCCATCACTATTCCAAATCATTCCTTTCATTTTACTTTATTTTTTAACTTCTCTATTCTAGCACTTCTACACTTTTTTGGATTTTCTTTTATTCTGTATAATCACTTCCTCCAGACCCATTTAGTCTGAAGGTAAATCATCCTCATCGCCCGCTAAATCTTCTGACAAATTAGAAGCTCTTTTTAGCACCAAGCTAGTGTGTCCATCCGCATCCGTAACATTTAAGTTATTCTTAAGAAATGTAACAGCTCGTTCCTTCGCAATCTAGTTGCTCTAGGCGATTTTATATAAATACTTTTTGCACTAGGCGATTTATATACTTTTTGCACTAGGCGTTCAAGACTGTATAATGTGACATGATGTTTTCCACTTCTCTAGAAACTGGTATGATTTGTAGTTTTAGCCATTCGTTATGTTACATTTGTTTCAAATGTTTCCTTTTTAGGGAAGTTTCTTTTGTGCACATTTACACGATAGGCCAAAGTACAAATGCAGCCAATTGTGATTGCGTCACTAAACTCAAATGGATGTTGACTCCAACTAACCTGAATTCACCTGACACAACATAGGAAAACACTATTTTCAGGAGACCCTCATGCACCTCCCTCCCATCTTACAAACCCTTTCGCTGCCTTGTCCTTGACTCATAGCTTCCTCTGTTGCTTAAGAGCAGACAGGAAGCCGTAACTCCTCGGCTTCTTCATAAGACACTACTAGATTATATAGGGGCGCGTTCCCATGCATGTCCATTAGGAATATAGAATGTTGGTAAATCCACGTTCCCATGTATGCTTAATGATTTTTCTAGATACTAGATTTTATACTGTAATTTAGAGTTAATTTAATAATAACCACACTAAGCGGCAACATGAGGAGGAGGAGGAGGAGGAGTGTAACACCCCGACCCACCCCCGGGCCGGGCCTGCGCACCCGGGGAGGACTTCCCGGTTGGTCACCCATCCTCAAATCGCTCCGGGCCAAGCACGCTTAACCTCAGAGTTCTTTTTAGATAAGATTCCGGAAAAGAAGTTGTAACTTGTTGATATGAGTATCCTATTGCTCATATTGAGCCCTGAGCCAGGATCTCACAAGGAGCTAGACCAGGAGCAGGTGGAGGAGGGCCGACGCCGATCCCTAGCGACGGTGATGGCCGAGGCGCAAGCTCACGCCCTGTTCTATGTTGTCGACTACCCCGACGAAGACAATGAGTGAGGTGGGCAGCGTCGCCGCCTCCTAGATGGCCCCGATGAAGTATCCCGGTGGCCTCTTTTGTTTAATTAGGACCCGAATTATCTATGACTATGTAGTATGTTTAAAGCTCGGGTATTCGGGTATCACTTTGTGACTCCGCATCGCTCCAACGGAGACTAGCTTCGTCTCCAAGTGCACGCTCCGGGATAAATCATCGTCTCCAAGTGCCTCGTTAATTTCTATACCCGAGCTCCTTAGTTATATATATATATATATCTTGGTATCACTTAGTTATATATCTTGCTTAGCATAAGTTGTTAGTTCACATAGGTAAACCTACCTTGTTTAGGTTTCATGCTTGATAAATTAAACGCTAGTTTTATTCCGCATGTATTCAAGACTAAACCTTAATAATTGTAATCGCCTATTCAACCCAGCCTCTAGGCGACATTCATGTCCTTTCACTATGTCTAAATGAACTTCAAACTACTAAGCTAGTACAAGGGGGGTTGGGGGGGGGGGGGGGGGAGGAGGGGAGGAATGTATGTCAAGGATGCAAAAGGTATATAAAATCGCCTCATTGAATGATATATGACACTTAATCATATAACTGTGGTAAGGTCGGTACCTCATTAAGAAGCTCGTGCATCCACCCAAGCCGAAGCACCCATGCATAGCTCCAATGGGAGTATCCTCTTAACCTCCACATTAGAGGTAAACTACTGATTGCGTAAATCCACCATCCTAGTTTTGCATATTCCACCCAAATTTTACTCACCAAGGCCATTGCCCGGCTTCATGGATATACACTGGGAGGACAAGGTTCGGGGGGGGGGGGGGGGGGGGGGGGTAATGCTGGTCTCCTAGAACACATCCTTAGACACTTGTGATCTCTAGTTCCGACGAGGGCGCTTTGCCATGTTCCGCACTCACATCAAACAAACACCCCACAAGGCAATGATTCAACACTACACTTGGAACTTGAAGTATCTCATCGTCAAATTGCTTCTACTCCTCATCCGGCACCTCCCCCTCCCGCTCAACTAATGACGTCATGATGTCGTCGGCCTACCTCTTCACCTCGACCGCCATTGGTGGTGCGGTCTCCTCGGCCCTATCGCTACATCACCAGGCACTTCCTAGCCTCAAAACTCGTACATGACATGTGATTATCCTTAGCCACGTCATCCTACCTATGATGCTCATCCATCGCATTGACCTTGCCCTCCTCTTCTATTGTGGTGCCAAGCCTTCCCCATCCCCTCCTCCTTCCCTATTCCAAATCGAGCAGGTTCCATGGCCCACATACCCCGATGACCACACAAAAAGAAACACATAAGACCATCTCAATCCATCCCCGAGAAACACTTTGCGAAAATGTCAAAAATTCCACCTTGAACAAACAAGAAAAAAGGGGGAAATAATATTCCTACCTCGTCTGGATTAGCCATGGCCGTGTCATGCGTGATTCATGATGCAGACGTAGGCGACTGCGAGCGAAAGCGCCGACAGATGGGGCTGAGAGGATCAGCGGATGCAAGACATGGACGAGACATAGAAGAAGACGATATAGCGGCCCTGGCTCATGCTACACCTTTTGTTATGTTAACAGTTGATCCTACCTAGAGGGTGACGTGTCATACCGGAGAAACTAAGAGAAGAAGGCGCGCATATTCCATGGCTCCGCAAAAGAAGACGCGATTTTATGAGAAGTCAAACCATGTAAAATTTGACCTAACTTGCAGAAAATTATTAACCTCTACAATGTCAAATCACTTATTAAATACATTACTAAATATGTTTTTATAGTACGTCTATATAATATTATAATAATAATAATTTTTATAAACTTGGTCAAACTTCAGCTAATCACTTCAGCTAGTATGACTTTAGAAAAAGAATATGCCTTGTTGTCAGGAGCTGAGGTAGTAGTAGGTTTGTTCCCTGCGATTTTCCTAAAAGTTATGATCAATCGGTCAAATGCACGGAAGAAACTAACCCAACTAACAAATTGGTTTACAGATGCGGCGCCACATACGTCATCTGACATATCATCATTATTATAAGTCCTTTAGCTTAATTATAACTTACTCGATAATACAACCAATTCAACACTGGTATTCAGTGCAATAAAACTCAATTAGTTCTATGCATTTGAAATTATGTTGTACTCCCTCCGTATCATAATATAAGAAGTTTTACCTATTTTAGTATAGACTACATACGGAGTAAAATGAATGAATCTATACACTAAAATACGTCTATATGTCTATATACATCCGTATGTAGTTCATGTTGAAATAGCTAATCTATCAATATATCATGGCCGACGTTTCCAACGGCCGCTCCGTATCTATATTATGATACGGAGAGAATAATAATCTAGTCTGAGGACGCGCATGTGGCGCAGTGGCTTGGCTATGGCAGTGGCCTGCCTGCCCACTCAAGTTCGACTCCTGGTGTGAGCGAATATTTGGGTGCCTCACAATAAAAGCTCTCTTCTCGTCTGTGAGCCACAGGACAAACTATCTTATACCGGACGTGTTGGATATTAGTTGTAGGTCCTGTTTAGGCCCATAGCTGGGGCGTGAGTTGTGGTGTGCGTGTGTGTGGTGTGAGTGCTGTGTGTCTAGAACAGATTCTACAGCTTGTATCCCTAGTTGAGAGTGCAAAAAAAAAAATCTAGTCTCAGTAGTCTCAGTATGCAAAACATCTACCGTTTACTAGTAGCGAAATGTGTCATTTTATAGGGAGCGATCGTGGGTTCATGAAGGGCCGAGAGTGGGCTTCCATCCCCGTTCTTCGTAGATCTATGCCGTAAAATTGTGGGGAAAAGTTTGTAATCATCCGGGGGATCGCACCCTCGTGTCCCCCGGGTCGAGCGCGTGCCACGCGTCCCATGAATTGGACACAGCGATGGGTGGAGGCCCAGCACGCTTGCCTTATCTCTTCCCCTGGGCTATTTTCCTCCACTCGTTCCCCTTCCTTTATTTCTCTCACCCACGCCGCTCCATGGCAGCTCCACTGACGAGGGGTAGACTCATCAAGACCCATGATTAAGGTCCCTAGGTTATGAATATGGGGGAGAGAACGTGGTAGAGCTGGAAGTATCATCGGCTGACAAGCAGGGCAAATATTTTACGCAGGTTCAGGGCCCTCGTGTGGAGGTAACACCCCTACGTCCTGCCTGTCTGTTATTGCTTTGTGAATATGATGGTTACAAGGGTCCCGGCGAGATGTCGATCTCGCTAGGGTTTTGGTGTCTCTGAAAGTACGTGGTCTGGTTCGATGGCCCTCCCAGTCCTTAAATAATAGGCTGGGTCTCGGGTGTTCGTAACCGACTCGATTTACAAGTAAGAAAACTCTAAACCGACTATTGCTTCTCCAAACTTGGAGGATACTTCATCTTCGTGGGCCTCCCTTCATGGGCTTCATGTAGGCTCTGATAGTTGGGCCTAGTCGATACGTGCACCAGGTACCCTCATGGTAGGGTACCCGATAGGCATACCCATGTCAGTAGCCCCGAGTACTTGTCTGATTCGAAGAGTCAGGCATGGACTCATACATCATGCACGTTATATTTTTTACATCTGTATTTAGAATTCTTATGAAATAGCACATGTTGGCTATGTCGAGTGTTTCATCGACTATGAGTTTTTGCTTATGATAGTCAAGGGATATTAGCTTAGCAGGCCCGGCACACACGACGGATCGGGGCCAGTTAACTACCATTTGTGGCAAAACCATACTAGCTTTCAATCAAACTCGAGTCCCCGGACTCGAATCTGGAACAAACTGGACAGACTCGAAACAGCCGTTGAGGTCTTACGGAATCAAACTGCAGTATAATTTTGAATCAACCCAACGCGTCCGTCGGGGATAATTCATCATGTCTGCTGACACGTAAAATTTAAGGATAACGCTGCTGGAGCGGTCCTTAGCCCAGCTCGACTGATCGGTGGGTCGTACCTTTGCACTATGCATGCAGCATCCAAGGATCGTCGGATCAACTCGGGAATATTTTGAGTGTGATTTTGCTTATGAACTTAGTCGAATGTTTCGTCGACTGACACTTTTGCCATTATTCTATCGGGTGCGCGACAGCGCTCCCGATGGGAGTAGCCCCCGAGATTGTGCTTTATTGCTTGCAATGGAGGATAATCTCAAAATCTGGCTTTTATGATCTTTGCTAAAGAACCAACCGAGACTTATGCGAGAGACCACCCGAAGATATCATCGAGTGATTTTTATGCCAGTTCTGAAGGATGAAACAACGTCAGCAATGACGCATTTTGTTTTGCGACTGCCATCTCTGACAAGCGGTGGCGTGCTTGGTAATGTTTGATAAGACGTGACCCTGCTTTGTGGGCCCGTTTTTGAGAGCTGACCAGGGATGACGCCGCGTGGACTTGATTTGACCGTTATGGCGTGGTTTTCACGGGGCGTGATGATGGCTTCCTAGTTTCCCGTGCGTAGTGGGCGGAGAGGCCGGCGACGGTTGCCCTCCGCGGCTGCCACGTGTATGGCTAGTTTCGCGCGGAGCGTATGCTTTGTTTTGACGGTTGCGATCGTTTTGCGATCTGTGGTAAATAGGGGATACAGCGCTGGCAGAATTTTTTACTTGCCATTTGCCTCTTTGCGCCGCCCCTCGTCTCATCTTCTTCCCCACACTGCCCCCATTGTTCTGCGCCCAAGCTCTCTTCTCCACCCTCATCCATCGTTGCAATGGCGAAAGGTGGAGGCTCCAAGCGTGGTGCCGCTGCTGCCGCGACCGATGCGGCCAAGGGCAAAAAGACCGTGGCGGGTACATCTGCGTCCACCGCTGCCCTGAAGAAGAACAGCGGGGACTGGGCGAAGTCCACCGTCAAGGACGCCCATCTGATCAAGCTCCGCGAGCAGGGTATCTGCCACCCGCGGAGCAGCTCGCCGTCCGCGCGCCGTCGCCCAAGGAGGTACTCCCCGAACCACGCGCCAACGAGCGTGTTTGTTTTGCGGAGTTTGTGTCTAGGGGCTTCTCTCTTCCCCTCCACGACTTTGTTCGTGGCCTCCTTTTTGCCTACGGGGTGCAGATCCACGATCTCACCCCGAATGGTATTATGCATATTGCGTGTTTTATCACGCTGTGCGAGTGCTTCCTTGGCGTCGCACCCAGCTGGGCGCTATGGAAGACCATATTCATGGTGCGACCCAACAGAGGAGGTGGTCGCACCTACCCCGTGGGCGGCTGCGGCATCCAGGTGCGCAGCGACACCCGCTATTTCCGCCTGAAGACCGTCGACTCCGCGCAAGGCTGGAGGAAAGGGTGGTTTTATGCGAGTGTCGAGCAAGACGGAGTCGCCACCTTCTCGACTGCGGCTTACGTCAGGACCAAGGCTGGGATCACCAGCTCTCAGCCGAAGAAATGGAGGAAGCGCGCCTTTGCTGACTCGAATCGACGGATGCTGGACAAGGTTACAGGCCTTCACTTGATCGCCACCTTTGAAGAGGCGAGTGTGGCCCTCCGTGCCCGAGCGCACCCCATGTGGGCGTATGAGGGCGCGAGTGACTCCACTCGGATGAGCCCAGAGGAACTGTCAAGGAACGAGCTTGTGACGCACGTGCGCACATCACCAGCCTGACGACAGCCGACCCTTGCAACATCGATTGTCCCGTCACGCCATACGGGCGGAAAACCCTTTGCTTGAGGTATGTCTGTAGTTTAATAGTTTGCCACTCGTAGTTTCTACGATATGCGTTTTTGATTCTGACTTTGCAATTTGTGATGTATGCTATGCAGGGTCACTCGACTGCTGCCTCCCTTCCTCCTCTGCCTGAAAATGGCGAGACTGAAGAAACTCAGGCACAGGTGGTGGACCCGAAAGGGGATCAGTCGCCCATCCCTTCTGCCACCACTTCACATGTGGAGGAGGTCGAGGAGGAAGCAGCAGAAGAGGTCCAATCTGAAGACAAGGCCACCTCTGACCAAGAAGTCGATACCGCGCCACCGAAGCGGCGTCGACTGGCCAAGAAGGCGCCTTCTGCTGTAAGTTCACCCGCGAGGGAGCAGGGCTTGGAGGATGACGAGGAATCAGGCTCACCACCTGTTTTCCAAGCCGCTCCTTTGCGTGCGTGCTCAACAAGCTCAACTCTTCCTCTTCAGTCGAGTGGTACCCCAGCCTTTGGGGGACCAATTTTTGGCGACTCCGAAGATGAGGAAGATGAGGAGCACAGGTATGTGTTTTTTGAGTATGATATGAGAATTTTGTGCTGTCACATATTTGTGCTGACCGTCTTTTTGCTTTGTTGTGTTGCCCACAGCGCTGAAAACAATCAGCCTGGGACTCCTCCAGTCGAAATGTTCCAACCCTGGAGCACTCGAATTCTGCACCGACTGGAAACGAGGCTGCCCAGCCAATGGCCACTGATGCTGTCATTGAGACAGCCAAGGCGGCAACTCCAGATGTCGGGACATCAGTCGCGGCTCCTGAGCCGTGGATGAACCACGTAAGAGCTTTTTGCTTGACCCGTTTAGTTGTAGGTCTGTGAAGTTTGAATTTTTGCTGAATTCGTGTGCTCGCAGCCCTTCTACCACACCTTGGCAGATTCGCCAAGGCTTATGTCCAGGTGGAGCAGGAGAGGGATACCATGCGCGCCGAGCTAGAGCGGCTCAGTCGTGAGTTCTCCTTTTTGCTTTTGTTTTGCGAATTTCTTTTTGCAATGCTTGATTTTGTCGAGTATTGAATGCACGTGATTTTGCTGGGCCAGGCGAGAAGAAGGAGCTGGAAGATGCACTCGCCGCACAGCGCGAAGAGTCGAAGAAAGAGCTGGCTGCCGCCACCAACTCAGCCGCTGCACGCGAGCGAGGATATGCTGACCAGCTCGCGGCACTCGCGCAGGCCATGGGAGGTGAGTAATCTTTTCTCCTTTTGATATGATATATAACTGTCGAGTGTCATGAAATGACTTTTGCCTTTTTTGAATTGTGCAGAAGCTGTTGGCGCACCGGCCTCTGCGGACGTGCGAGTGTGATCTTCGCTGGAACAGGCTGTGGGCGGCTTAGGCGCCTATGCAACCAGGCGAAAGACGCACTCGCCAAATGACGACACACTTGGCGCTGTATACAAGGTGGTGTTCCCGACTGGCGTAGTGCCGTCGACGGCGGACGACTTCGCCGACGTGTTTGGCCCCGGGACGTCCACCATGGCGGGTTTCGCTCGCGCCAACACGGTACGCGGATCCGAGTCCACCATCAAGCTTCTTATGGGACATGGGATAGATTGCGACTACGAGGCAGCACTGTCTGCGTTCCCTCGGAAGCCAGATGGGAAGCCCATTTCTCTGAAGGGGGTGAGCGGAGCCGCCGCGCGACTGGCCGAGGTTTTTATGCCACCATGGAGCGCCGGGCACTCGAGACTGCCAATCGTCTGCTTAGGAAATCGAATCTTAGGTTTAGGGTAGCTGTACCCTTTTGTTTATGCCTTGTAATGATACCTTCTGAACTGCGCGAGTCTGCGCTTTGTTTGTGCTACCTTGTTTATGCAAACAGTCTTTTGCTAATGTCTTTCACTCGAAGAGTTGTATGCTTATGACATGAGTTTTAGCTTCTGACACAAACTTTGTGTTTGTGATTATGCTCTTTGAACAGTCACGAGAACCTGCTACTGCGACTAGTTCCTCGCAGGCTCCAATCACCACCCGATCCCAGGGTCATTGGTAAATGATGCCAAGGTGATGGAGTATATGAAGGCCAAATTTGTGAGAATGGAGCAAGATCTGAAGGACGCCCAGGCTGAGCTGAATCGATTGAGGGCGAGACCCGCGTTGGCCACCCAACGCGAGGAATATGTGCTCGGGGAGATGGATCTTGTGAACAGGCAACTCGAGTGTAAGTTCGATCTTGCTCTGTTTACAAGCTTTTTGCGTAGCTATTGTCCTTTTGATCTGACTGGTGCGCCCGTTTTGTAGGCTTTGTCGACAACTTCCAGGCTGAAAAGATTCGCGTGGAAGGGCGTCTGGATAGCGTGGTTGACGACCCTACGACTGGGCGTCAACACTTTTGGCTTGATAGGTACCATGCCCGCATACTCGCCACCCTGAAGGATCGCGTCTGGCGAAGTGCTGAACTGCTGGAGTTATGCCGGGCAGCGTTTATTCGCCTGAACGAGACTCTTTTTCCTGCGGGGCCACAACCACAAGGGATTCGTGCTTTGTTGAACATCTTCCGTCAAACAAATCCCATTCGAGAGTTGCTGTCTCAGAGACTTGTGATTGGAGCCAACGCTGCAATGGCGTATATGCGTAGTCGAAAACCAAGGTTGGTGTTGCGGACACCTGCAGCCGGAGAGGTTCTCGAACAAAGAGACCTGGATGACACGATCCGAGCTGCGGAGACACTAATCGAGTGCACTCGCGAACAGCTTTGCGGTCCCGAGCTGCCCGTAAAGGACGAGCCTGAGGATTAGAATAGTTTGCGAGTGCAATTTTTGTATAGGGGGCAGCCCCCGAGTGTAATTTTTGACTCTTTGTATATTGTATAGTTTGTATACTTTGATTTTTTGTCGAGCCCCCGAGTCAGTCGAGCGGGGTTTGTGAAATATGTGTTGGTTGTGAACCAATGACTGTGCAGCCCCCGAGTATTCGAGTGCGGCTGCAGAGTTTTTGTGTTCTTTGTTTGGATCCTTGTTACGCAGCCCCCGAGCATTCGGGTGCGGCTAAGGCATTGTGTTTCTGCAAGAGCGAGAGCTCATTTGATCGATAACACAGCCCCCGAGGGTTTCGGGTGCGGTTAAGGTATGAATTATGCGGGTAGTAGTCACAAGAAGTCGAAGGAACATTGATTTTATTCCTCTTTTGAATGTTAGGCTGCAGGCCGCCTCATTAAAAACCTTCCAGTCCCCTTAGGTACCCTGGTAAGGAAAAGAGCGCGTCTGAAACCTGCAGCCATCCGACATATAGCCTATTACATTGTATGACTGTGAGCACTTTATGCGTAGAAACGGCGCAGATGCGCAACGTTCCAAGGATTATGAGAGAGTTCGCCTGTCTTCGCGTGCTTCAGTCGATATGCGCCTCCACCAAGGACCTCCGTGATGATGAAGGGACCTTCCCATGGGGAAGCGAGCTTGTGCACCTTCTTTTGCTTCAGTCGAAGAACCAGGTCGCCCACAACAAAGGACCTGGTTCGCAGTCGACGGCTATGGTAGTTGCGGAGATCCTGCTGGTAAACAGCTGTGCGGGCCAAGGCCGTGTCTCGCGCCTCATCGAGCAAGTCGACTGCGTCTTCGAGTGCTTCTTCCGCGTCTTCTTCATTGTATGCTTCAACTCGTGGCGCATTGAACCTTACATCTGATGGCAGATTGCCTCTGCACCATAGACCATGAAGAATGGGGTGAACTGCGTAGAAGTGTTGGGAGTTGTGCGTAGGCTCCATAGCACAGATGGTAGTTCTTCGACCCAAGCACCCGCAGCTCTTTTGAGTGGCACCAGGAGGCGCTTCTTGATCCCACTGTCACAAGTCCGTTGGCCTTTTCGACTTGGCCATTGGATTGTGGATGTGCCACGGATGCGTAGTTGAGCGTAATGTCCTGCTCTTTGCAGAAGGTTTTGAACTCCTCAGCCGTGAAGTTTGTGCCGTTATCAGTGATGATACTGTTTGGGACACCGAAGCGGTAGATGATGCTCTTTATGAAGTTGACTGCCGTAGTAGCAGTCGAATTTGTGATGGGGACCGCCTCGATCCACTTTGTGAACTTGTCGACTGCCACCAGTAGGTGAGTATGCCCGCCATGCGATGATTTTTTGAGTGGCCCAACCATATCGAGCCCCCATTGGGCGAAAGGCCAGGCCAGCGGTATAGTCTTCAACGCCGATGCGGGTGCGTGCGGCCTTGTTGCGAATTTCTGGCAGCCGACGCACCTTTTGACTATGTCCTCCGCGTCTTTGAGTGCTGTAGGCCAGTAAAACCCTGCGCGAAAGGCTTTGGCTACGAGTGATCGACTGCTGGCGTGATGCCCACAGGTACCTGCATGAATGTCTCGAAGTATGGCTTGGCCATCTTCGAATGCGATGCATCTTTGGAACATACCTGATATGCTGCGCTTGTATAACTCGCCGTTGATAACGGTGTATGCTTTTGATCTTCGAGTCACGCGTCGGGACTCGGTTATGTCATCTGGTAGCTCGCCACGGAGTATGTAAGCCAGAAAAGGTTGAGTCCAGGTTGGCTCAATGAGAAATACCTCGACTGGGGGGTCCTCTGTGCTAGGCACTTTGCTTTTGGGTGGCGTAGTCGACGGAGGAGGCTCTCGTTTCTCCTTGATAGATCTGTGTTCGATGCGCTCGAGGAAGACACCAGGTGGAATTTGTGCGCCAGTTGAGCCAAGATTGGCTAGCATGTCTGCTTCTTCGTTACTTTCCCTTCCTATGTGCCTCAACTCGCAGCCCTCGAAGCTGCCCTCCAGTGTGTTGTACAGGTCGCGATAAGCGATCATGTTGTCCGCGATTGCGTCGCAGGCCTTCATTGTTTGCTGCACCACGAGATTGGAGTCGCCGTAGATCATCAATCGAGTGCACCCAAGTGCTTTTGCCATCCGCATGCCATGGATCAGGCCTCGTATTCAGCCTCGTTATTGGAGGGTAGTTTGAATCCCATCTGCAAAACATAACGTAGCTTGTCCCCTTTTGGTGATATGAGGATGACGCCTGCGCCTGCGCCTTCGTGTTTCTTGGACCCATCGAAGTACATGGTCCAGGAATTGGACACGTCTGGTGCTCCAGGTAATTGGGCCTCTATCCACTCGGTTGTGAAGTCGGGTAGGACTTGTGCTTTGATAGCCTTCGGGTGCTCGTACTTGATGTCTCTTGGAGCCAGCTCGATGAGCCATTTTGCGACTCGACCCGTTGCATTGGGGTTTGTGAGGATATCACCGATTGCTGAGTTACTTACCACGGTGATCGGGTGCTCGGTGAAGTAGTGTGTCAACTTCCTTGAGGACATGAATACAGCGTATGCCAGCTTTTGATAGTGCGGGTACCGCTGTTTTGATATGGAGAGAACCTCGCTAGGTAGTAGACTGGACGTTGTATGCTTTGGATGTGCCCCTCCTCCATGCGTTCGACTACCAGTACGGTGCTCACCACCCTGTTTGTAGCCGAGACATACAGGTAGAGTGGTTCCCGTTCCTTAGGTGCGACGAGGATCGGAGGGCTTGTGAGGATCCGCTTGAGATCTGTGAAGGCTGCTTCAGCTTCTGGCGTCCACTCGAACTTGTCCGCCTTCTTCATCAGTCGATAGAATGGTAAAGCCTTTTCACCCAGTTTGCTGATGAATCGACTGAGCGCTGCTACTCGTCCTGCTAGTTTCTGCACATCATGAAGCTTTGAAGGCCTTTGCATTGTGAGGATGGCCTGTATTTTCTCCGGGTCTGCTTCGATTCCACGGGCAGAGACTAGGTACCCTAGGAGCTGCCCGGCTGGAACGCCGAACGTACACTTCTTAGGATTGAGCTTGATATGGAAGCGTTTGAGGTTTGCGAACGTCTCCCTCAAATCGTCGAGTAGTGTGTGTTCTTCCCTTGTGGTAATGACAATGTCATCCACGTAGACCTGGACGTTGCGTCCGATTTGCTTTTTGAGGCAGTCCTGCATCATGCGCTGGTATGTTGCACCCGCGTTTTTGAGCCCAAAGGGCATAGTTGTGTAGCAGTAGACCCCGAGTGGGGTTATGAACGCCGTTTTTTCTTCGTCTTCTTGCTTCATCCTTATCTGGTGATAACCTGAGTAAGCATCCAGAAAGGAGAGTCGTGCGCATCCGGCGGTGGAGTCGACGATCTGGTCGATTCGGGTAGCGGGAAGTGATCCTTTGGACAGCACTTGTTCAGCGCTGTGAAGTCCACGCACATCCGAAGGATGTCTGTATGCTTCTTTTCTACGAGTACGGGGTTGGCCACCCATTGTGATTTCTTGATTTCCCTAATGAATCCTGCTGCGAGTAACCGGTCGACTTCAGATTCGACTGCGGTTCGCTTTGGGCCGGAGATTCGACGCATCGTTTGCTTGACTGGCTTTGCATCTGGAAACAATTGGAGAGAGTGCTCGGCGAATTCCCTGGGAATACCTGGCATGTCGGCTGGACACCACGCAAATATTTCCCAGTTCTCACGGAGGAATTCGACGAGCGCGCCTTCCTATGCGATAGGCAGGCTCGAAGATATGTTGACTGTCTTGGACGGATCGGTCGGGTGCACCTGATGCGACCTTGTGTCATTTGTAGCATTGAAGGATCTGTCGACTGCCAACTTCTTATGCTCTGGAAGGAGTGTGCGGTCGTTGGTAATCGCCAAGTCGGCGAGTGATTCTTCCACCCCGAACATCTCGGAGATTTTGCTGAACTCGCGGTCGCAAGCATCGGACCTTTGAAAGTTTCCACGGACAGTAATGACTCCCTTTGGTCCTGGCATCTTCAGCGTGAGGTACGCGTAGTGTGGCACCGCCATGAATCGAGCAAACGTCGGGCGACCAAGAATAGCATGGTATTGTGATTTCCAGTCGACGACCTCGAACTCAATCGACTCTGTCCTGAAGTGGCTTTTGTCCCCGAACGTAACGTCGAGTTGTATGGTGCCTTCTGGGCTAATTGCTTTGCCAGGAACAATACCGTGGAAGGTATTTGAAGATTTTGGGAGGTTTTCGACTGACCTGTTCATTTTGCGGAGCGTGTCCGCGAAGATGATGTTTATGCCGCTGCCTCCATCCATGAAGACCTTGGTCATGGCGTAGCCTCCTATTTGCGCGTCGAGTACCAGAGCCGCGTGCCCTGGTCGAACTACAGCTGGGGGATGATCCTCTCGACTGAAGCTTATGATGGTTTCCGATCCCTTCAGAAATTCTGGCACGGCAGGAGGTGCCATGACAGCCATGTTCACTTGTCTAGTGATTAGCTTTTGCTGCCTGTTGGAGGGGCGACCCTTTTGTATCATGTACATCTGCCCGTGGGGCTGTGGATATTGATCATCTTCCGCCCGTAGTACGGGTTGTATGGCACCTGCGAGGTTTGCGCCTGGAGCAGGCTGTGGTGGTGGTTGCGGTGGCGGCTGTGGCGCCATGAGAGCGGGCACAGCGTTCGGCTGTGGTGCGGGTGCAGGCGTGGGCTGAGCAGGTGCTGGGCCGTACCTTTTGAGTCGTATCATGTAGTCAGTCGCCATTTGGTCGAATTCCCTGCAGTTCCTTAGGGTGTGATTGGAGCGTAGTTTTCCGTCGTCCCCCTTGAAGAGGTGGAATCTGCACCAGTCGTCCATCTTTTCCTTGAATGACCGCTCGGGTTTTGCGTCGTTGCGTTTGCGCCATTCTTGACTTTTGTAGCTGTCGCTCCGCTGCTCGCGATCTCGACTGTCCCGCCGATCATCCGAGCGTCGATTGCTTCTATCTTGGTCTTCCCGGGGTTGTGCGTATCCAGCCGCCATGAACTCGGGTCTGTTATCGTCGTAAGGACGTTTGGAATGTTTGCGCCTGCGATCTTCTCTGTATGAATCTCTGCGGCCTCGACTGCCGCTTTCGTAGTTGTCGCGTGTTGGGGAAGCACGGGATCTGCATACAGAATCCTCTCCATCTGCCCACTCAGTCGCAACTTTGATGAGGTCAGCCAGGGAGGTTGGCTTTTCACGACCAAGTGCCTCTTTGAATTCCTTCCTGGCGAGACCTTGTATGAAGGCATCCATGGCCCTGTCTTCTGACACTTTGCCGACCGAATTGCGTATTTCGGTCCACCGCCGTATGTATGAATCGCGGGCTCGTAGAAGTCGTCGAGGGAGATCCCGCAGTCGAAACTTTCGTCGAGTGGTAGGTTGAAGTCGACGTTGCTTGTGCGGTATGCTGATTCTGCCTCCTCGCCTTGGAGTTCCGTCATCATGAACCTGTCGAGCTCGCCAGTCGACATGGTTGTTGCGGGCGAGCAGGCTTCAGGAATCGACGACGGGGCGAGCGCAGTCGACGGAGCCTCGAGTGCGCCCAGCACCGGTTGTTGCGGATCTGTCGAGTCCTGCGTACCAAGATTGTTTACGAAAAAATTGAATGCTCCAACAGTTAAGCTCAAACCTGATTCAAGGCCAGAAAACGCCTCCTGAAGCTCTGGCGAGTGTGGATTGAAATTTATTGGAAGAGCAGATGCGCTTTTTGCGGGTGAAGCGGGCAGGCCGCCGCTTTTCGAGTAGATCGGCGAGTTGCCATGTGTCGCCTGGATCGGCGAGTTGCTGTTTGCTGACATGGCCGACGAGTTGCCGTTTGCTGGTGAGATCGGCGAGTTGCCGTTTGCTGGTGTGATCGGCGATTTGCCGTTTGCTGTTGGGACCGGCGAAACTTTGAGTCCAGCGCTATTCCTTCCCACAAACGGCGCCACTTGACGAGGGGTAGACTCATCAAGACCCATGGTTAAGGTCCCTAGGTTATGAATATGGGGAGAGAACGTGGTAGAGCTGGAAGTATCGTCGGCTGACAAGCAGGGCAAAGATTTTACCCAGGTTCAGGGCCCTCGTGTGGAGGTAACACCCCTACGTCCTGCCTGTCTGTTATTGCTTTGTGAATATGATGGTTACAAGGGTCCCGGCGAGATGTCGATCTCGCTAGGGTTTTGGTGTCTCTGAAAGTACGTGGTCTGGTTCGATGGCCCTCCCAGTCCTTAAATAATAGGCTGGGTCTCGGGTGTTCGTAACCGACTCGATTTACAAGTAAGGAAACTCTAAACCGACTATTGCTTCGCCAAACTTGGAGGATACTTCATCTTCGTGGGCCTCCCTTCATGGGCTTCATGTAGGCTCTGATAGTTGGTCCTAGTCGATACGTGCACCAGGTACCCTCATGGTAGGGTACCCGATAGGCATACCCATGTCATCCACGATGCCGCCGGCAGCGAGCAAGCCCGTGGCAGCTCCTACTACCTCTCTCCGCCGGCGAGGCACCCTCTCCGCCCGCGACCAACTCGACCGGCGCCATGGTTCGCAGCGGCTCCCAGCACGACCGCGCTCCCTCCTCCACGTGCGTCGGCCGCCCTACTTACCCATGGCGCCGCCGCGAGCTCCATCACCCGGCCCTGATGCGCGGAGGCCGCCGTGCCCCAGCTCGCTCCGTCTCGCTGCTCCGGTTGCTCTCTAGCACGCCGGCAGTCGGTGCACGCCCCGCACGTGCTCCTCACTCAACCCTCTCTGGTCTCATGCCTCCTTCAGGGACCCGACCGTGGGGCTGCTACCAGCGGGACGCCGGCGGCCCGCGGGAGGCCGATGCGGCCATGGCGGAGCTCCCGCGGGACCACAGCGCCTGGCCCAACGACGCTGACCCCATGGGAGGAGATGCTTCCGTGGGAGGGCGGCGGTGCTCCCGACGAAGCTCGGCGGTGCTCCCTTAGAAGGGCGGCGGTGCTGCCGACGGAGGACGGTGGTGCTATGAGCACGCGGCGGTGCTCCCATGGAGGCGGCGGTGCTTCCTATGAAGCTCGACGGTGCTCCAATAGGAGGGCGGCGGTGCTGCCGACGAAGCTCGACGGTGCTCCCATAGGATGGCGGCGGTGGTGCCCACCGGAGTCAGGTGCCGCGAGCTGATGTTGCCGCTGCTACCAACGTTTGGTGGATTTGCATCATAGGAGATCTTTTTTGCTACAACCGTGTAGCGACCCACACCTGCCACCACTTGTGTAGCAAGTGCACGTCTTTGGCTCGACGCGAGTAAAGCATCACTTTACCAACATCTCGCCCATCAGAGTAGCATAACAGAATCACGGTAGTGTATTCGATACATAAACATTTGAATTACTTTTACAAATCAAAGTACAACTCATCTCTTACAAGCATTTACAAGAACAATGGCCTAAATGTTACTATTATCAACTAGACATCCATCTGGTTGCTTGTTGAAGTCAAAGTAATAGTCGACGGGTCCTTCTCCTTTAGCGGTTGCCTGCTCCTTGAACTCCTCGACTTCTAGCCTCTAGCCTCCAGCCTCCAGATACGGCTCACAACCTAAGCAGGGGGAGGAATTTACGTATGAGTACATGAGTACACGGAGATACTCAACAAGTCCAGATAAAGGTGTTTGATGCACTAACATCTACTAGGACCAATGGTCCAGAAGTTCAATGATTTTCGAAAACATTTCTCGGAAAGGTCAACTTTTAATTAGGAAATCTATGATCTTCTTGTCTCACGAGCTGCTAGAATCCCCTATGGATTCCTTTCTCGCCACGTTCGCAGCTCCTTCCCGGAACAGGGAGTGACAATGCCACAATTTATTACACTCTGCAGAGGTGCGTTACTTTACCCACAGATAATCCGCAATCCGGGTGACCGTGCCCTGCACTCACTACCAGACTTTGGATCACAGAGCTGTGTCACCCACCTTGTTTGACATATCTCGCATCGTAGCTGGTAGAACCAGCTACCCGTCCATAACATTGGCTACAGTAGAGCCCTTCAACAGTTTGGTCGCCTACAGTAGAGGTCACACCCCAAACTGCCATCCCTGGGTGATATGCCTTATAAGGTGGTATTTCTCCAGCTCAGGCTCGCCCATACAGGTCGTGTGGTCAACGCTGTCGCTACGGCGCTTGAGCACAAGAAGGCAATTGTTATTAACCTACTGGTGGTACCCTTGTAGTTGAACCCGCTTCCAATGGCTTGACAGCCTCCAAACAAGGGTTCGAACTACCAGCCATAATAGTTCACCGACTGCTCCATCAGTCGATCAACAAGTTCCATATCATATTATTCACAACATATATTTTTCTTTGATGCAAGTGATATCACAGATAGTAAGTTGTAAATACTTTGATAAAAATAATCAAGCGGACATGAGCTGAACTTGCCTGAGATATCCGGAAGTTAGCAGAACAATAAGGATTCAATTCATCCATAAGAAGTCCAAAGAAGATCCAAACTGGAAAAGGCAAATGAATTCCAATCAACACTAACACACAAGGACACAACACAGAGTATGATGCAGATGCATGATATATGATATATGTCTGCTTGGCTGACATAACAATATTGACGATTAACTCAGCTCATACTTGGTTAATGGTTTTTCTCTTGCATAACATGTTGCATCAGACAAGGAACAAACTTATCATGGTTTACCTTTGATGGGATTGAACACATACAGTTTAATCATGGATGATATTGACATCCCAAAACTTATTTGAGCATTGATCGTGAATGACATCAAGTAGGTATTTATTATTTAGCATTATGATTCACTTTCAAGTCAGTTGTATCTATACATGCTTGTAAAGGGTATACATCTGTTATACTGGTGACCATGTCATTTCTCGATTTGCTTCAAAGCAATTTATCTTAGCTAAAGGAAATATTTCAGTTTAGATGGTCGATCGTGATACTGGTCTCGGGTTTGGACTTGGTTTTTTATGAATATTACTTGGATAACAGAGAGTATATGGTGCTCTACTGGTCCAATTAAATCATTTCATCTACCTCATGTACTATAGTGACCAGGACTGATATTCGGCTACTAGTTGGTCACCGAAATGCTACAGCCAGATATAGGAAATAACCTATTGGTTAACTCATGTGAATAACTCAAGCATGCTTGCTATTTGGATCATGGTGGGGTACTAGTTGGCTGCTCCAATACCACAGACTTCGGATACTATGTGAAATGGTAACCTGGGGCTACATGTTCTAGTACTGGTTAGTCGTAAACCAATGGTCTTGTGCTGCAGCAATAATTATTGTACATTGTTGAGATACTGAATGATAACCTTGGCTACAAATATAAGTACAGGATGGCTCAACTTCCGATGTCTCGCCTCACCGAAGACTCATTACGCTCTCAAAACTTAGTGTCGGATAACCGAACTATTCTGAACCTAGGTTGCCTGAAGGTTTCATGGAGCTCAATTCCGTTGTCGAACCCCAAATATATGCTACATGAGTTCTCTGAATATTTGTTGTCTAGTGCAAACTGAATTATGTATAAAGATCCAACTACTCCCTTACAATCTGAATACTACAAGTCTTTGTTTGCTTGCTGATGGATTTCAATGTAAAAGGCTCAGTTTAGAATTTATTTGTCCAACAAGATTAGCTTTCAGTTTATATTCGCGAGCAAGCAGCAAGGCATACACATACGGAGCAAGCTACAGCAGTTTCAACTTTCAGGAGCTACTGTATTTTCAGAAATAAACATGTAGTTCTCATCTTATTAAATCATTACTCAAATGCACATGTACTAGCAGCTACTACTATCGATGGAGAGAAGTCTTGAAAGGGTGTGTTCAACTAAATATTAATTCCTACTGAAATCTGATGTCATGACAACATTCTGAACGTGATTAATCTATGCAACACAAGTGGACTAGAAATCATATCATTGAGATTCTTAGTGCACCGAAGTGTGGGGTTATACCTGATTGATTGGGGACTTGATAGGTCGTGATCTGCATGGGGATGGATTTTGGTCTCCTATGCAATTTCTCCTATCTGACGTCAAGATGAACCGCGGGTGCTGACAGGCTCGGCGTGCTCCAGTGACGATGATGATGATTCAGCACCGGCGACACGCCTCTTGATACTCAGGTCCTCCACCTCGTTCAGGCTCCCGCTTGCACCGGCGAGTTGCCGTTGCCGTCAACCTCGGTATCCTGCCGTCACCGCCGCCAGCAAGTGGATGGGAATGACCCCAATCGAAACCATGATGAGGATCCGAATCTCTGCTGCCCCTCCGTGCTCCTGGTGCTTGGTCGCCTAGCCTAGGTCACGGCCATGGAGTAGGAGCTCAGTTTAGGTGGAGAGATGATACAGAGATGGGAGGAAGAAGATGTGCCCCGTAGCTAGCTAATGGAGAAGTGTCTCACTTGATTTCCCCAACTCTGGACTTCTACCGAGAGCAGGACGTGCCCATGTATGCTACGGTGGATGCTCCTCTGTTTGTTTTTTTTTTTTTTTTTGAGTTTTACTGCCGAAGCTTTATTGATCACTGAGCAAAATGTTTACAGGAATATCCAGCCCAGGAGGAGGATTCAGAAACCAAACATAACGGCCAACCTCTAGAGTAGTAGCTAGCCTAGCAATATTATGCGCCTCCCTATTAGATTCACGACGTTCGTGACTGAAGATGGTGTATCGGAACTTCAGTTTCTCCGCTGCTATCTCCTTCAGAATCATGCTGTTCTCTCCAAGCGATGCTTCCCCATTAATGGACTTGATAACTCCAAGGCAATCTGATATTATAAGTAAATCTCGAGCATGAATGTCCTCTGCCAAGTTTAGCGCCTCTGCACACGCTTGTGTTTCCAGAATCTCAGGGTTGATGATACCCTCGAAGACGACTGCCGAAGCCCCTTGAAATGTGCCTCGATCATCACGGCAAATAACCCCCACAGCTCCTCGGTTTTGTACCTTGGCCACAGCTCCATCCACATGAATCTTGACCATCCCACTAGGAGGCGCTGTCCAGCGCGTTATTACATGTGAGGAGGAAGCACGAGCTACAGGTGCTGAAACCTTTTTGACATAAGCCAGCTCCGCCAAATATCTCTGAATGAACAGGTGGGTAGACAGAGGAGATTGGAACTCTCCTTCATGTATCAGTTTCCTCCGTGCCCACCATATAGCCCACAGTGTCACCAACACCTCTATGAACTTCTCCTGACTCATCGAATTACTCAGGGTAAACAGCCACAGACGAGGATCCGTAGTCTCATCGCTATATATGGGCAGGTTAATATCATCCTCCTTCATAGCCCAAACCGACTGGGCCATGTTGCAATCCAGCAATGAGTGACGCCAGGTATCAACGGCTGCATTACACACAGTACAGGCTGCTGTGGTTGCCATGTGCCTATGCTCCCGTAACTCTCCTGTTGGCAAAGAAAATCGAGCCAGCCTCCATGCAAAGATACGGAGCTTTGACGGCACCCGCACCTTCCACAGCTTTTTCCACCCTCGTTCTTCTCGTTCTACATTCGACGCACTCGGCCGATTTTCCAGATAATCCTCACGCCTCATCTTAGTGTCCAGTATCATCTTGTATGCGGATCTAACAGAGAAAATGCCTCTCTTGTCATAGTGCCACGCCCAGAAATCCGATTGTCGACGATGACTGATGGGAATCTGACGTACCACTTCGACATCCATCGGTAATAAGCATGCCTCCAGGGTTTGTACCTTCCAAGTTCTAGTTGCTGGGCATATCAAGTCTGAAACATGTTGTGGTGGGTCAACAGTGATACTGCAGATTGGTTTCATTTTGTGATCCCTCGGAATCCAATTGTCAGACCATATATGTGTGGTTAGTCCATCCCCAATCCGTCGGATTAATCCCAGCTTTAACATCTCCTTCCCTTCACACAAGGATCTCCAAATCTGAGATGGTCTTGGTCCCAATTCCGCACCAAGGATGTCAGTGGTTGGGAAATAGACAGATTTCAGAATGCGAGCACTCAAAGTATCAGGTTCCTGGAGGATCCGCCACACCTGGCGAGCAAGAAGAGCGAGATTAAAAATCTCAATGTCCCTAAAACCCATGCCTCCCCTGTATTTTGGCATAGTCATCGAATCCCACGATACCCAGGCCGCCTTCCTCTCTCCTTTCTTGCTTCCCCACCAAAATTTCCTGACCATCGAGGTGATGTGCTCACATAATCCCCTAGGTAGCTTGAACAACGCCATAGAATAGGTTGGTATAGCCTGGATCACTGATTTTATTAAAACCTCCTTGCCACCACCCGACAGTGCTCTCTCCATCCAGCCTTGCAACTTCTTCCATATCCTCTCCTTAATATAGCCAAAGGTACCATTCTTGGATCTTCCCACCTCAGTTGGTAGCCCTAAATATTTGTCACTGAGTTGCTCATGTGGTACCTCAAGAATAACCTTGATAATCTCCCGGATATTTGCTGAACATCCCTTGCTAAAAAACAGCGATGATTTATCATTGTTAACCCGCTGCCCCGAAGCATTGCAGTACTTCGTTAGCACTTCCTTCATCTTGTTAGCATCTGCAGAAGTAGCTCGGCTAAACAGGATACAATCATCCGCAAACAGCAAATGATTAACCCTTGGAGCAGTAGCCGCCACTTGGATCCCATGCATCTCCTCAGTTCGCATTGCTCTTTTCAACAGACACGATAATCCCTCAGCTGCGATTAGGAACAGGTAGGGGGAGATCGGATCTCCTTGCCGTATCCCTCTTGTTGGTGAGAATTCTTCAGTTCTTGTTCCATTAAACAAAACAGAGAACTTAACCGATCTAACACCTCTCATCACCGCTTCCACAAAACTCGGTGAGAGACCAAGCTTCTTCATGATCGCCTCAAGATAGTCCCACTCCAAGCGATCATATGCCTTCCGCATATCTAATTTCAGCGCACAAAATCCCTTCTTCTTGCTCTTTTTGGCTTTCATAAAATGCAAACACTCATAGGCAGTTATGACATTATCCGTAATTAGGCGACCGGGCACAAAAGCTGATTGCTCTTCAGAAATAATCTAAGGGAGGATCCTCTTCAGACGGTTAGCAAGTACTTTGGAGGCAATTTTAAATACCACATTGCACAAGCTAATAGGTCTGAATTGGGAGAGGGATGTGGGATTTAATACCTTAGGAATCAATACAATGAACGTTTTGTTGATCTCCTCCGGTGAATCATCTCCCTTGAGTATTCGAATTACAATCTGTGTGATCTCCTCACTACATAAATGCCAATGTTTCTGGAAAAAGTGTGCAGGGAACCCATCAGGCCCAGGGGCCTTGGTGGGAAACATTTGGAACAGAGCCACTTTGACCTCCTCCGAAGTGTATGGGGAAGTCAGCGAAGAATTCATCTCCTCCGACACCTTTCGTGGCACATGCGATAACACCTCCTCGATGCCTATTGTACCCTCTTCCTTATACAGATCCGCATAAAAAGCACGGGTCATGGTCTCCAAATCTTCAGGATCAGTAATGGTGGTGCCATCATCACGAACCAAACGTTCGATTCTATTTTTCTTTCTCCGGTTGCTCGCTTTCAGATGAAAAAATCTTGTGTTTTGATCTCCCTCTGCCAGCCATTGCACACGAGCCCTCTGTCGCCACATGACCTCCTCCCTATAGCACAACTCTGCTATTCGTTCTTCCACCTTCTTCTCCTCATAAGTCGGACCCACCCGCAAGGGATCTGAGCGTAGTTGGATCAACTTTTTCCGCAGATCTCTGAGCTCCGAACGGACTGCACCAAACGTCTCACTTCCCCAGCTTGTCATTGCTCCTGCCGCTGCACGCAGCTTGTCCTGCAGCTCAGCGGCTGTTGTGGCATGCGATTTACCCCAGACCTCCTTCAACAGATCATGGAAATTTTCATGCCGTTCCCACATCATCTCATACCTGAATGGCTTGTCAATAGCGATACGCTGATTGTGCGCCTCCAGTTCATTCAACAACAGAATGGGCGAATGATCAGACTTCACCGCATGCAAATGAGTAACCGAGGCAAAAGGAAATCTTGCACTCCAATCGGCCGATGCTAGGGCTCTATCCAGCCGAACTCTGCAATATTCATTGTTCGGCAATTTCCTCTCGAAAGTCCAGTCCAGCCCCTTATACCCAAGATCACACAGCTGACAAGCATCAACAACCTCTCTAAACAAGTTGATCTGAGCCATATCCCGCTCGTTCGGTCCCATCTGCTCCTCCCGCCGAAGAACCTCGTTAAAATCCCCAATACATAACCATGGGAGATCACTATCCGCCTTCAAAAAGCGCATC
Source organism: Poa pratensis (assembly GCA_947311845.1). Lineage (NCBI taxonomy): Eukaryota > Viridiplantae > Streptophyta > Magnoliopsida > Poales > Poaceae > Poa > Poa pratensis. The sequence goes on along the minus strand of CAMZMU010000073.1, from coordinate 25,555,925 downwards.
ATGTTCCAGGTTAAATGGCGCAGGCTCCTATTCGTCTCAGCATACCAAGCCGTTAGCCTGCATGGCTCCTTCCCAGGCTCATGTACCACCATATCAATGTGGTATTTAGAGAAATTCCTCAGATCAAGACGGAGTGGGTTTTTCCAATAGATGCATAAACCACCACTCCTGCCCGAGCTTGAAACACCATATGCATGGTCAAAACCCAAAATACCAGCCAACCCTTCTATCCGATACTTAGCGATCTGCGTCTCAACCACACACAAAATCGCTGGCGAGTAATTACGCGCGAGGTCGCGCAGCTCATGAACGGTCGCGGGATCGCCCAAACCGCGGCCGTTCCAGCTCATCGTACTCATTGGATCCAGCCGTTCTACACCTCCTACACAAAAAAGCCAAGGCCGGGAAGATGGCAAGCCGTCCCCTTGATCAGCCCGAACGTAGATGTGAAAGGATGAGGTAGATCGGACCGGAATTGAGGTAAGAATCTCACGGCGGCGGAAATCTACCTGGGAACTGAAACACAGCGCTGAAGAAGATGCGGCAGCTGATAAAAGGCAGGTGAAAAGCTGATGAAAAATGGGTTGAAGAGCATGGACGGAGCGCTTTGGTGGATTGGATCGAGCTGGGGAAGCTCCTGGCTTCAACGGATCTTAGGCGGCGGCGGCTGCGCCGGCAAGGCAGGGACGAAACAGGGGAATACGGGTTGGTGACGCGGAAGAAGAATCAAGTCTAGAGGAACCGAGCTGAAGAAATCTGGGCAGATTGAGAGGGAATCGGAGGGAGAAAAGAACGGCATCACGCCAATCTCCGGCAAATCGCCATAGTCGCCACGGAGGGCAAAGTCGATGCTCCTCTGTTCGCCAGCTCCTGATGTGGTCATTTGGCCCAATCGGTGGGGATAGGCTTAGTAAAAACCCAAAGAACTAACACAGTATACTATTACCCGGCCCGGTAAAGTAAATGGTGGTATTTTCATGGATGCCATATGTGCACATGACAGGATAATTAAAAATACTAGACCAATCAATCTGTGGTATAAATATTTAACACCCCGCTAAACTGTGTGTTGATAGCAAATTTATTTGACTAGAAAATTGTCCGTCGGAAACAAATTATTCATATAGATTCTTTCAAAAACAATTATTATGGTTCCTCAATCGGTCCATTTGCCCTCGCCACTATTTTGCGAGTTAGGCAAATTATACCAACAGAAAAACTTATCTCGGAAAATAGCTTTCTCAAATATATTATTTTATAGACAATAAGAATTCCAGAACATGTTCTAGAGCGCACATGCTCGACACCCATATCCAAAGTAATTTTCCTTCCGGTCATAGAGTTACATATTTCGAAGCATGCACTACTCGAGCAACAAAAGTTATAATTAACGAGGCATTTATCCATGTGCATTAGTTCCTTTTTATTTGTTTCGGAGTGTGATGGTTTTTGGATTTACTTGAGTTCAATTTTCTTATGCATATAAATGCATGCAATGCATGACAATCAATAGTTCACACATATGGTTATAGCCATCACCATGATTTGACCTACACTGCCCCGAGCCGGTGTGGCCTCACCAATAGATGGTTAAACCTTAATAAGTAATACGGAATTTTCTAGCTCGACTTTTAGCTAAACTATATATAAATATCCGGGGTATTACAAACCGTTTTTGGATTTTGCATCATACGAAGAACTATGCTACAGACGTTCTTTTTTGCAACTTTTTTTCCTTGGGTGCAAATGTTTGAAAGTTTCGTAGCAATTTTGTTTCATTTTTTATGCAAATCTTTAGATCGTTTGTAGCAATCTTTGTGCTGTTGAGTAGCATTTTTTTTTTGCTGCCGAAGAAGCCGGCGATGCTACCGTCGGCGTTGCTTGCTACCAACGGCAGCCGACAATGCTCCCGACAGCGCGCGACGTTGCTACCGGCGACCTTCTCCGGCGGCGTGTGCATGCTACGATGTTGCAATATATTATTTTTTGCTATTATTGTTATATGTTTTTGCTACAATAGGATAAAGATTTTGCTACGATGTTTCCGGCGAGGTCTCCGTCGATGTCTCCGGCGAAATCGATTTTGCTACAATAGCACTTTTTTTTTTTTGCTACGGGATCTCTGGCGAGGTCTCCGGTGAGGTCCGGCGAGTCCGGTGAGGTCTCCGCGAAACCGGTCTTTTCTAATCTGTTTTCTGGACGAACCGTTTTTTGCTACATAGGGAGCAAAAACGGACGATTATTTACTACACGGTACCAAAAGCGGGATTGGTGGGGTGACACGGGATCCGACGGCTCCTGTCGATCGGATCGGACGGCTAGCGACCCGGGGATCAGACGGAAAGATCCCGGGGACGCCTAGTCCTGTCCAAAATTGTGCCATGGTGTTGGGTCCTGAAGTGAGCTGGTATGAGAATTATCTGGGTTCTGGCGGTGTAGTCGCAGGGTCCAACGAATTACGAATGGGTGGAAGCAAAAGAGCATTCCCGGTCCAGCTAGACAAATCCAGTTTGCCCATGTATGTGCTCGAAGAAGCAAGAACTCTCGGGAACCTCGTCTTCATTGCACGTCCGCCCCCTATAAATTCTCACTCCCAGCATCGATACTTTCCAGAGGCGTACGGCTTAGCTGCTCTCTGCTCATAACCTAAATAAATCAGCTTTGATATATGGGTGCCGCGGTGTGAGTTCTGCGTGTGCTGCATTTGCCTGAAATGTTGAGTTCGCTGTGTATAAGTGAGTCCGGTGTACCGTAGTAGTAAACTGTAGTTTCTGTGTTGCATGTGAGCCCGATGAGAGCATGATGAGCATTGAGCCTTTGTATCACGCATGATCTGAACTCTGAAGGTTCACTGTGCTATATTGTCATATTGAGCAGAGTCAATGTTGTTTGTGTGGTTGTGCTTTACTCTGTTTTTGGGCCTACTATTCCTTCAGTTATTGACTATCGAAGAATCCCGATTTCCCGGCCGAATTCCCTTCGCGATGGTCTTACTTGCACCATAGTTTCGATTTCGTATGTTTGGATGATGTATTATCAGCTCCATGGAAAACGAAATCTACTGCACTTCTTTTCTTGGCCTCGAGCGGTACGCGGGTGTCCGAAGGCCGATCCAAGAAGGAACACGAATCCGAGTCCAACGCAGCTCTCCCTTCCCGTCCAGAACCCATAAAATTCCCAAGATTTGTCGGTCCTCCTCTGTATTCAGAGGTTCCCGAATCCAATCTGCGCCGACTGCAATGGAGGGGTCGTTCCAAGGTCGTTCCGCGGGTGTCCAGGTAGGAACACGAATCCGAGTCCAACGCAGCTAATCCCTTCCTGACCGGAACCCATAAAATTCCAAAGATCCTAGATCCTCCTCTGTATTCTCAGGTTCCCGAATCCAATCTGCACAGACTGCAATGGAGGGATCGTTCCACGCCTCCTCCTTTCACCCTCCTGATATCGATCCCACCGCCACACGCGCTCGCTATCCCGACTCGGTTCTCCTCGACAGGAACGCCTACTTCGCCAACATCGAGAACGCCACCACTGCCACCGCAGCCGCAAGCACCGGCCGGGACGTAAAGGTCACCTTCTGCCTCGCGGATCCACCGGCGGTCTCACACTTCTGCGTCCATGGCCCTCAATTCCGCGCACAAGATTTCGACAGTGAGCCCAGGGTTGTGTTCTCGGAGGACCTCGTCCTCCTCCGCTTCGCATTCACCACCGGCCCCAGAAGCACCGTCTTAGATTATCATCAGTCGGAGTACTTCGTATACAAGGCTGGCCGCGGCAAGCCGTCGCTCACAGCGATCCCGGCGACTCCTCCAGGTACCCAGAAGTCATTGCACGTCGGCGTCGTGCCTTGCGACGACAGCCAGTTCTTCCTGGCCGATCTCTCCGTCACAACAACACTAGGACATTACGACGTCAGCATCTTCTCATGGAAGTTGAATAAGTGGACCACCAGGAGATTGGAGCTGATGACAAATGGTGAGATCAGGGTAGAGGACATGTTCATTGTAACTCACAAGGTGATTGCGCTAGGAGGAGGTGCGCTAGCTTGGGTCGACCTCTGGCGTGGTATAATCGTCTGCAACATTCTTGAGGAGGGTCCTTTCATCTATTTCATCCCACTGCCCAAGCCTGGATTCAACTTGTGCCGGGACGGTGACCCGGTGCCGTTACGGGATGTCGCCAGCTGCAATGGTATCATCAAGTTTGTCGAGATGGAACATTTTTACAGACAGGAGATTGTTCCTAATAATAACCGTAGTAATAAGAGATTCAAGATGACGCAGGATCTTGATAGTACAGATGTCATGTACGACTCGGAGTTCCTCCTCCTCCCACAGGAAGACTTGCTAGACCCACAGACCTCCCACAGGAAGACTTGCTAGACCCACGGGAGGAAGTCACTTAGAGCATCTCCAACCGGAGTTGCCAAATTAAGCCCCCAAAGTGTCCGCGGACACAGTCCGGACGTGTCCGCGGACAGCGACCGGACATACCACAAAAAAGGTGTCCTACAACCATGCCCCTCATATCCGCATCCTCAAAACCATACTAGCCATGCAACGTAAATAAAGAACGTAGATCGGAGCTCAAATGTAGTACGGATTGCATAAGATTAGTTCGATCGGAGCTCATAGTTCGGATTACACACATAGTTGGGCTAAACTATATAGACAAATTGTAGCAAAAGTAGGCAAACCGGCAGCACCGCCATCCTCTCTGTCCGCCGGTCCCTTCGCCTCCATCGACGGCGCTCACTGCCTTGACGCCGGCCCCTTCCCCTTGTCATCAGCGGAAGGGCGGTGGCGGCGCAGCAGCTCGGAGGCCGCGTACGGGTCGGCGTTGGAGGAGGCGGAGCTGTTGGAGCGAGCGGCGAGGATGGCACGGGTCTGCTCGTCGGCGAGCCTGGCCGCGCGGTCGCTCTTCGCCGCCTCCTTCTTCGACTCGGCGATGGCGGCGTCGAGCATCGCCTTGTTCTTGCGGCGGAGGCGCCTGGCGTCCGTCTCAACGGTGGTGTACGACCGCTCCAAGACGGCCAACGGCACCGGCTCCTTGGTCGCGGCGCGCAATGCCCACTCCGCCGCAGCGGGGTCCGCCTTGCGGAGCTGCCGGTAGGCCTTCCCCTCCGTCTCTGGCGTGCGCATCCGCTCCGAAGACGACGGGGTCTTCGGAAGAAGGCACCATCGCCGGCCCCGTCCGGCAGAATTTTCCACCCAGGTGGAGCTTGGACGGGGGGGTGTGGGGAGGCGGAAATGGGGAGGCGCAGATCTTACCGGAGCGGAGCGCGGTGGAGGAGCCGATGTGATGAAGTTAGGACTTCTAGGGTGGCCCGATCTTCACGGATTGACGGCGGGAGTGGACGAACGCACGCAAGAAACACGAGGAACACGAAGAACACCAAGAATACAAGAACACAAACCCGATACAAGAACCGTTTCCCTTACCGGTTGGTCCAACCGGCCCAATAGAATCCACACGAGGGTGGGAGATCGGCAAGTAGATACAAGAAGGGATCTTGGATGGTTGTTTCTCCATCGGTCAACCAAACCGCTCCAATAAAGTCACCCGAGGATGAAAGATTGGCAAGTAGTCAAACTACAAGTAGAGGTCTTGAATCCACTAGAGGGATCTTCTCCACAAGGGGAGGAACCATCCCCACAAGGGGAGGAAGGAGACCATCTTGAGGTGAAGGAGCACAGCTCTACTCTAATCTCAAAACATAGTCTTCCCCTAACCCTAGGCAGCTAAGGGGGTATTTATAGTCGACCAAAGGGGGTAGGTGGGAGAGGGATACATGGGTCAACAACCCTAAATCTGCACACAGGCAGCGGTAGTACCATTGGGGCAGCGGTAGTACCGCTGCTCCAGCGGTAGTACCGGCAAGCTCTCATGAAAGAAATTGAAGTTCTTCCTAGCAGTAGTACGAGGCAGGTACCGGCAGGTACCGCTGGCGATCCAGAGAGCATTTGGCACGGCACGGTAGTGGTGGCGGTAGCGCTAGCGGTAGTACCGCTCCTGGGGCTCCGCGGTAGTGCCGCTCGGCGGGCGGTAGTACCGCTGCAGAAGCTGCGGCTTCTCTTCCTTCTTCTCTTCCAAGCGACCGTCTTGTCCGGCTCGCTTCCTCTCGCGCCTTGTCCAACTTCCCGTGGTCTTGTACCCGTGGTGCCACACCTAGCAATGCAGTGGGAACAATGGTCAAGTAGTATACCGTCCAAAGGTGACATATAGTGAATCATATAGTGGAAGGAGTTCACCTTTGAGGTACATTGTGACTTGTGAGGTATTGGAGTGCTTGACATGGTGATGGACGTGACCTGGGCTACATCATCTCCCCCCCTTTAAAAAGAGTCGTCCTCGACTCTTGCTCTTCATCACCATGCAAAGGAGGTAAATGTGTTGTCGAAGAATTGGAATTCACCATGTCTACAAACACCAAAGACCAAGCAAACCATGTGTGTGCAAGAAAGAGGAGCATATCAACAATGACATGCCCATTCTTTGTTATAGCACCGTTAGCACAACACGAGAATATGAAAATGTAGTGCAAGTGCAAGGTCAATGTGCAAGCAATCCAATGGAACATCTTCAAAATGTGGTAACACAAAAACTCCATGAAAATATGAGGATGCCATCTAGGTATCACATCTTGAACCATATGATCGTTATTGCACACAAGGCATTGGAAAGGACAATTTTTCATCATCCTTGATTCAACAAGAGGAGAATTTGGCAAAAACACACAATGAAGAATGTCCAAAATATCATCATGGGTGCAAACAAAGCACATGAAAGAGCAAGTTTTCTTCATATTTGTTGCAACACCAAATTGGTAGAAACCAAAACACTCATGACAAGACATGCATAAAATGTCATTATGGTTGCACACAAGCCATTGGAAAGAACAATTGTTCATCATTTTTGTTGCAACACATAAATCATCCATGTGAAAGAACAATGAAACATGCTTGTCATAGGGGATACCAAAAGCAACATCATGATTGCAAACAAACCATAAGCGAGAGAAATTGTTCAATTTGTTTGATGCAAAACATGAGCAAGAATTTTGAGTTGGATGCAATCCACAACTCACATGTATGCTCTCAATAGATTGTATTGTCAACTCATGCTCAATTGAGGTTGACATTATCATGCGTTTACCGGCACACACAAGACACCATATGAAAATATTATGTGCACGGTATATGAACACATCATCCATCATGACGCATCTCTTCATTTGCACATCACCAACCACACAAAAATCAATTGAAAAATATGACATATGTGGATAGTCACTATGCAAAGTGAAGGATGGAACAAGGTCCATAAGAGAAAATGAAACATCTCCAAAAAGTGAGAAAGCTATGGGGGCAATCTCATTATCAAGCATTTCAACATTATTGCAAGCAACACATGTGAAAGAGAAATTGTTCAACATGTTGCATGCCACAATGGGAGAAAAATGGAAACATTCATAACAAGGCATGCTCATGGCAAAATCATCACAAATAGGTAATTCCACTTGATCAACATTGGTTTCAAGCAAAGTATCACAAGGGAATAAGAACGAACCATATGTGACCTCAAAAGAATCATACATAGCATGCAAGCAATCATAGTTCATCATGTCCACTAGCGGGATCATGGTCACATCAACACCCATACCTTGATAGTCCCGCTCATGTGAAGTAGGTGTTGAAGTAGTAGGGGCTTCCATGTAGCCGACTATTTCAACTTGAAGTAGACATGGGGTGGCATCATCATCATCCGCTATGTACATATTCTCCATTTGAGGCACCGTCAAGTCGAGGAGTGGCGTCTCATCATCCATGGAACCTAGCACACAATGAGAAAACACACTAGAGGTAGAGATTAAGTTGTTAGAAATCGAAATGGCCTCACAAGACCTATCAACTATCTCTCTCAACTCAAGTGGTGTATCACTCATTCTCTCAAAGTGAAAGCACTCAAACTCACATATGGTGGAGGCACTCAGCTCACTCTCACTCTCACTCAAGTGGGCTAAGTGGCTCTCATGCTCACATGGGATTGGTACCATCTCATAAGTCAACCACAAGAGGGCAGGCTCAATGTTCTCAACTCCAAACTCCTCCGAGGTTGAAGGGAAACTCCCATGCTCAACCTTCTCAACAATCTCGCCTCCAAAGGTCAATGCCATAGTGTAGGCATCATCACTCGACTCCTTTGCTGAAGGGAACATCCCATGCTCGGCATCATCATCACTTGACCCATGGTCAAAGGTGATAGCATTCTCCATGCTCGCCTCCATGGTCGAAGAGAAAATCCCATGCTCGACCATCTTCTCACCATCTTGGTCACCAACTTGGCAATCCCACATCAAGTGACCTCTTCTATTGCATAGTGGGCACAAGAGATTGAGACATTCTCGTGGATCATGGTCTTGGCTTGGCAATTATCACATATTAGATCTTCATCTTGCCATATGGGGACCAATGTGGTGATGGCACTTGGTGTGGAAGTCATATCAAGAAAGTGCTTGAGAGGGGCGCCGTCTTGGTTGTGTCCTCACAAGTGTTGACATGCTTCTTGCGGTGTCGACGTGAGCATGACCGTTGCTCGAAGAACTTGTCGATGTCGGCCATGAACTCATCAACAATAGAATCAACACTAGAAGGAGACACCGTAGGATGTGCACTTGCCGCCATCTTGGATGTGGAGGTTGCACCTTGAACTTGGAGTGTAGGCGTAGGTTCTTGATGGCGTGGCGTCCGTCTTGACTTCTCCTCATGTCTTTGTTGGCGTTCTTGAGAGGAGGGATGACGTCGAAAATCGTTTGGATGCTTCTCCTCATGTTGACGTCGGCGTGCTTGTTGCCTTGGCGACCTTTCCTTGGAGCATCCACTAGAGCTTGGTGGCATGTGCCGAAGCTTGGCAAGTGTGTCGATGTCGTCTTGAAGCTTGGACATGTTGTGGTCCACCGTGGCATCTTTCTTGTGGCGCCTTCTTGAGATAGATGGGCCTTGACTTGGCTTGGCCTTGTCGATGCACTTCTTGGGGCGTCGTCTTGTTGTCGATGTAAAATGGCGAAACTTGGCACTCTTGTCGATGTCTTTGTCATGGCGCCTTCTTGAAGTAGATGGAGAATGTCGAAGCTTGGCACTCTTGGCGATGTCCTTGTCATGGCGCCTTCTTGACGTAGATGGAACTTCATAGGATGGACTCATGGTGGTCTTCTTGTTGTGCCATCTTGAGCTTGACCCATAGTAGGTTGTGCCATGACGCTTGGTGGTGCCGCTCTTGACCATGGTAGAACCAAAGTTCTCATCGGAGTACTTGGAGTAGTAGTCGTAGTAGTTCTCCATGTCGGTGAAGCTTGAGCAATCTTTGTCGATGTATGCTCCACCATGTTACTGTTGTCGAAGTCGGTACCATATGATGAGGCATGTGAGGGAATTTGCGCCTCATTTTCGTTGGAGCTTGTGTAGTCGGAGTCGTGGTAGATTCGTTTGTACTTGGAGTCGATACCATATGATGAAGGTTGCTCGAAGTCGTGGTACCGCTCCATGTCGTGGACGCTTGAATAGTCGGAGTCGTAGCGGAAGTCTTGGTGATGATCCATCATGTCATGGGGGTCATTGTCGGTGTAGTAGTAGTCCCCCTGTCCTCAAAGCATGAGGCATCATAGTCCATGTGACTCATCGTGTAGTCAACATCATCTTGGCCTCCATAGATGCATTCGCTCTCGCTCTCCCTAGACATGTTAACTCACAAGACAAGTGTATATGTGGAGTGGAAGGAAACTAGAGCACAACCTCTCACCTTTGTAGATAGTATTGAACGTCGTGGACAACCAAAGAAAATGATCACAAAGTAAAGTGCTTCTGTTCAAGTATCCAAAGCAAACTCTAAAACACACACGGCTTAAAAGTTGGTAGGTAGGTATGGTAGGTGGAAAGCAAATTGAACCAACCGGAAACCAAGATATTGTCAAAGCAAGTAGAGAACCACAATGATCACAAAGCAAAAACAAGTCAATCTCAAAGATAGGAATGTAGTTCCAGGAAACACACGCGCGGAGAGATAAATGAGACTTATGCAACGAAGAAGTGAGCTAAAGAACCATATGATCCTAGCGAAGACTATAAGCTCATGTTGCACAAGTACAAGGAGAGCCACTAGCTCGATTGCAATTTATTGGTGGGCTACAAGATTTACACAAAATGTACCACCTAAAAGATGTTCATCGAGCTTGCACGCTTCCAACAAGAGATATGACAAGTGGTGTTTCTTCTTTTCTTTTTTTTCTTTTGATTTGGCACTTTTTGCTTCTTTACTCTTTTGAGTCTTTTCTCTTTTGCACACCAACTTCTTTTTTATGCCAACAACAAGATATATCAAGAACTAGCGCATGCAATTTTACTCGGAAACTACACGGTGCAAATGTTCAAAGCCCAAGCAATCATCAAGAGCTAGCCTCAATAGGACATGGTAATCACAAAGATATAGTGTGGCTTTCAACGGAATGGCAAGGGGAAAGGTTGGCGATGTTATACCTTTCGTCGATGTTCTTCACCCTTTGTTGTAGAAGTGTCGTGCTTGCCCACGGATTTTGGTGGTGGCAGATGATGGATCAACTGCAATGGTGATGTAGGTCTTGTCCGTAGCTTCAAAACGAGCCAAAGAACACCAAAAACGGAGTCCGAATGCAAAAGATATGGCCAAAACCGTGGCGCTGAAATGTTGTTTTCGTGTCTGTTCCAGGTCCTGGCGGTAGTACCGCTGAGGTGGAGGTAGTACCGCTGCACCGGTAGTACCGCTCGGCCAGAGGTAGTACCGCTAGCTCCAGAAACTGCACCCGAGACAGAAATTTCACGATTTTGGGCGAAAAAACGGAACTCAAAACAGCAAATCGGAGGGCCAAATGATGGAATTAGGCTATGGGAACGCAAATGAAGGTAGATCAACAAGTAAAGCAATAGATCTATGGATCAAAACTTGCAAAAACACACTCAATACACAGATCGATCCAAAAGCAATTTGGGGCTATTTTTGGTGGAAATTTTCGAATTTCTCAAAATCAAAGAAAATTTTGGGGGATTTGTGGGGGAAACAAAGTCAAATCCGTGGCAACCATGCTCTGATACCATATGATGAAGTTAGTACTTCTAGGGTTGCCCGATCTTCACGGATTGATGGCGGATGTGGACGAACGCATGCAAGAACACGAGGAACACGAAGAACACCAAGAATACACGAACACAAACCCGATACAAGAACTGTTTCCCTTACCGGTCGGTCCAACCGGCCCAATAGAATCCACACGAGGGTGGGAGATCGGCAAGTAGATACAAGAAGGGATCTTGGATGGTTGTTTCTCCAACGGTCAACCAAACCGCTCCAATAAAGTCACCCGAAGATGAAAGATTGGCAAGTAGTCAAACTACAAGTAGAGGTCTTGAATACACTAGAGGGATCTTCTCCACAAGGGGAGGAACCATCCCCACAAGGGGAGGAAGGAGACCATCTTGAGGTGCAGGAGCACAGCTCTACTCTAATCTCAAAACATAGTCTTCCCCTAACCCTAGGCAGCCAAGGGGGTATTTATAGTCTAGACCCAAAGGGGGGTAGGTGGGAGAGGGATACATGGGTCAACAACCCTAAATCTGCACGCAGGCAGCGGTAGTACCATTGAGGCAGCGATAGTACCGTTTTGACGGTAGTACCACTGCTCCAGCGGTAGTACCGTCAAGCTCTCACGAAAGAGATTGAAGTTCTTCCCAGCGGTAGTACGAGGCAGGTACGGGCAGGTGCCGCTGGCGATCCAGAGAGCATTTGGCGTGGCACGGTAGTGGTGGAGGTAGCGCTAGCGGTAGTACCGCTCCTGGGGCTCCACGGTAGTACCGCTCGGCGGGCGGTAGTACCGCTGCAGAAGTTGTGGCTTCTCTTCCTTCTTCTCTTCCAAGCGACCGTCTTGTCCGGCTCGCTTCCTCTCGTGCCTTGTCCATCTTCCCGTGGTCTTGTACCCGTGGTGACACACCTAGCAATGCAATGGGAACAATGGTCAAGTAGTATACCGTCCAAAGGTGACATATAGTGACAAGGGTATACATCTCGGGTACCCTACCGTGAGGGTACCTGGTGCACGTGACGACTAAGGCCCAATAGCGAAGAGCCTACTCGAAGCCCGAGACAAGAGGCCCAAGAAGATGGAGTACCCTCCAAGATTAGACATAGGCATAGTCGGTTTAGACTTTCCTTACGTGTAAACTAGGTCGGTTACGAACTCCTGAGACCCAGCCTATTTAAAGGCTGGGAGGGGTGCCGATCGAGGACAAGCCAAACTCAAACCACCAAAGCTCTAGCGAGATCGTCATCTCGCCGGAACCACCTTATAACCTCATAATATCACGTGATCAATAACAGACAAGCAGGAAGTAGGGTCTTTACCTCCACCCGAGGGGCCTGAACCTGGGTAAATCTTTGCCTCTGCTTGTCAGCCGACGAAACTACCAATACTACCACGTTCTCTCCCCATAATCTCAACCCTAGGTCCTTAACCATGGGAATTGATGAGGGTACCCCTCGTCAATTGGCGCCGTCTGTGGGAAAGAATAGTGCTGGACTCACGGTTTCTTCGGTTCCATCAGAAACGGCGACTCGCCGAGCAGATTTACAAACAGCAACTCGTCGGCTGCATCAACAAACCAGAACTCGCCGACTCAGGCGGCACACGGCAACTCGCCGGCTGACTCGACAAACGGCAACACGCCAGCTTCACCCGCAAAAAGCGCATCGGATCCTCTGATGGATTTCGAGCCACACTCGCCAGGATTCCAGGAAGCCTTCTTCGATCTCGAGTCAGGTTTGGGTTTAACCGTTGGTTCGTTCAATTTTTTCGTCAACAAGCTTGGTGTGCAGGACTTGACGGATCCACACCAACTCGCGACTTCCGCACCCGAGGCTCCATCGGTTGCGGTTCATTCGACTGCGGATCCCTCAACTGCGCCCATACCATCATCGATCCTCCAAGCTTGCTCGTCTGCAACAACCATGTCCACACGAGAGATGCACGAGCTCATCGAAGAACTTCAGGGCGAGGAGGCCGAATCAGCATACCGCACAAACGATCCCGAGCTCGATCTCTCACTCGAGGATAGTTTCGACTGCGGGATCTCCTTCAGCAACTTTGACGAACCCGAAACTCATATCGACAACCACGTCGACTCCGAGATCTGCACCAACAACAACAACCTCAACTTCGAGATTCATAACAACTTCGTCGACGCCGAGATGAGCATAGGCGATGAAGGCATCGACTGCGAGATCCGTCCAGACGGACCACTCGATGGGCATATCGACTCCGACATGAGCCTTGATGATGACGTCGAGTCCATGGTGGGACTCGAAAACACATATACATATCCTCGGGTGATATCCCAGCAGGTCTATGTCGCCATCGCCGCAGAATCATCAGACGCTGCAGCTAGCCGCAGGCCTACAGAATTCCCGTGCACAGTTACTATGCCGGATGGAGTCACAACTCTCACAATCACTGCTGAGATGGCAGCAAAAGCAGATAACGTCACCAAGGAGTGCACAATGATGCCAGCAGACGCAACACAAGAGGAGATGTTGACCTTCCAGTACTTTAACTGGCACGAATCACTTCGGATGCTGCAGGTCAGAGCAACACTCGAAGAACGCAAAAAGCAAGCTAGCTTGTCGAGTGCGCGAAGAAGACAGCTCTCCCTGAGCTCCATCGGGCGAGCAGACACAAGACCCAGATCAAGGTTGTCACATCTCTCGCCAGACGAAAGGGCGGCGCTCACCCGCAACTTAGGCAACTCTTTCATGACATACGACGAAGAGGGAGTGCCAGTACCCAAAACAGCTGCGGGTGCCCTCTTCACCGCTGCAGCATACCTAGAGGCAATCAAGCCTCCAGCTGATGACCCTAATGCAAAACAGCATCGCCAGCAGATCAAATCACTCGCCTTAGCGGCGAAGGCCATACGCCAAACTCCAAGAACTCCAGGTGGGAGTAGAGACCGTGCCCTAGTCGACGCACGTCGGGAAGAGCATAATCACAGTGGTCACCGCCACCACTCGAGGGAAAGAAGCGGCTCGCGCAGGCACAGGTCCAGGAGCAGATCACGCAGATCTTACAGTAGCGACTCATACTCTGATCGAGAGCCTAAGCCACATGGAGCTCTGTGCTTCACTCGACGAGTCCGCGAGACATGGATGCCCAAAGGGTTCAAGCTCACATCTGAACAGCCCAAGTACACGGGTCGACAGGAACCTTCCGGGTGGCTGGAAGACTACAGGCTGGCTGTCGCGTGCCAGCGAGGCAAAACACCATAGCCATGCAATAAATACGACTCATGCTCGAAGGCACAGCCCGCGACTGGCTCAAGGCCCTACCTCCATCAAAGTACGGCTCGTGGGATCACTTCTGCAATGACTTCATCAAAACCTTCGAGCCTCTGTGTGAGCGCCCAAAAACATTTGAGGAGCTTCGAGCTTGTGTTCAACGATCAGACGAAACGTTGAGGTCATACATCAGACGATGGACTGAGATACGCAACTCAGTCAGAGTAATTCAGAAGATATGGCCATGGACGCTTTCATAATGGGACTCGCCAGGCGGGACCTCAAAGAAGCACTTGGTCGCAAAAAGCCAACCTCTGTGGCTAACCTCTTGATGACCACGACTGAGTGGGCAGACGGAGAAGATATGGCGCGTACCACACGTGGGTCCTCACCCGTGACAATCATGAAAGTAGCAGTCGAAGCCGCAGAGACTCGTACAGAGATAATCGAAGGCGCAAACGTTCAAAACGTCACTACGATGATGACAGACCCGAATTCATGGAGGCTGGGTTCTCCACGCCCCGCAATGACCAGGACAGAAGCGACCGGCGGTCAGAAGATCGGTGGGACAGTAGAGATGATCGACCGGATAGTCGAGATGGTCGCCGGGACAGTCGAGACCACGGCCAACGCAGTGATAGCTACAAGAGGAAGGACTGGCGCAAGTCAAGATCTGGAGCACAATCCGAGCGATCATTCGAAGAAAAGATGGATGCTGATTGCAGATTCCACTGTACAAGGGGGACGACGGAAAACTGCGCTCCAATCACTCGATGAGAAACTGCAGGGAGTTCGACCAAATGGCGACTGATTACGTAAATCTCAGAAAGGCAGCAGCCACACAAGCACCTGCACCCGTGCCTCAGCCAAACAATATGCCTGTTCTGATGTCACCACCTCCAACACCACAGCATGCCACAGGCGGAAATCTCGCGGGTGCCATACATCACATACCTCGGGTGGACGAATCACAGTACCCTCCGCCCCAAGGGCAGATGTACATGATACAGAAAGGTCGCCCTTCCAACAGGGAGCAAAAACTTCGCACTCGACAAGTAAACATGGCGGTCATGTCGCCTCCCGCCGTAACTGAATTCTTGAAGGGTTCTGAAACCACAATAAGCTTCAGCAGAGAGGACCACCCTCCATCGGTTGTTCGTCCGGGGCACTCTACTTTGGTACTCGATGCGCAAATTGGAGGCTACACCATGTCCAAGGTATTCATGGACGGGGGCAGCGGCATAAACATCATCTTCGTAGATACGCTCCGCAAAATGAACAGGTCAGTCGAAAACCTGCCAAGGTCCTCAAATACCTTTCACGGTATCGTCCCAGGCAAAGCAATAAGCCCAGAAGGCACCATACAACTCGACGTAACGTTTGGAGACAAGAACCACTTCAGGACAAAATCGATTGAGTTCGAAGTTGTCGACTGGAAGTCACAATACCATGCTATACTTGGACGCCCGACGTTCGCTCGATTCATGGCGGTGCCACATTACGCATACCTCCAGCTGAAGATGCCTGGACCAAAAGGAGTAATCACAGTCAAGGGGAACTTCCAAAAGTCTGACTCTTGCGACCGAGAATTCAGCAAAATCTCTGAGATGTTTGGCATTGAAGCAACACTCGCTGATCTAGCGGTCTCCAAAGATCGAACACTTATGCCAGAACACAAAAAGGTGGCAGTCGATAGATCATTCAATGCCACCAAGACACAAGATCGCATCAGGTGCACCCGACTGACCCGACCAAGACAGTCAATGTCTCGTCGAGTCTGCCTATCGCATAGGAAAGCGCGCTCGTCGAATTCCTCCATGAGAACTGGGATATATTTGCATGGTGTCCAGCTGACATGCCAGGTATTCCCAGAGAATTCGCAAAGCACTCTCTCCAATTATTTCCAGATGCTAAACCAGTCAAGCAAACAATGCGCCGCATATCCGGCCCAAAAAGAACCGCAGTCGAAGCCGAAGTCGACAGGCTACTCGCAGCAGGTTTCATTAGAGAAATCAAGAAGTCACAATGGGTGGCCAACCCCATACTTGTAGAAAAGAAGCACACAGATATCCTTCGGATGTGCGTAGATTTTACAGCACTCAATAAGTGTTGTCCAAAGGATCACTTTCCACTACCTCGAATCGACCAGATCGTCGACTCCACCGCCGGGTGCACTCGCTTGTGCTTCCTGGATGCTTACTCAGGTTACCACCAGATAAGGATGAAGGAAGAGGATGAAGAGAAAACGGCATTCATAACCCACTCGGGGTCTACTGCTACACCACAATGCCTTTCGGGCTCAAGAACGCAGACGCAACCTACCAGCGCATGATGCAAGATTGCCTCAAGAAGCAAATTGGGCGAAACGTCTAGCTCTATGTAGATGACATTGTCATCACAACAAGGGAGGAAAACACACTACTCGATGACTTGCACGAGACGTTCGCAAACCTCAAACGCTTCCTCATCAAGCTCAACCCAAGAAGTGCACGTTCGGCGTGCCAGCCGGGCAACTCCTCGGGTATCTAGTCTCAGCTCGAGGAATCGAGGCAGACCCAGAGAAAATACATGCCATCTTGACAATGCAAAGGCCTTCGAAGCTCCATGTTGTGCAAAAGTTAGCGGGTCGAGTGGCAGCGCTCAGTCGATTCATCAGCAAGCTAGGCGAAAAAGCACTCCCGTTCTATCAACTGATGAAGAAAGCAGATAAATTCGAGTGGATGCCAGAAGCCGAAGCAGCCTTTACGGATCTCAAACGAGTCCTCACAAGCCCTCCAATCCTCGTCGCACCAAGGTAACGCGAGCCACTATACCTATATGTCTCTGCAACTAACAGGGTGGTAAGCACCGTACTGGTAGTCGAACGAAGGGAGGAGGGACACGCCCAAAGCATACAACATCCAGTCTATTACTTGAGTGAAGTGCTCTCCACATCAAACAGCTGACGAGGTGTACCCTCATCAAATCCCATGGTTAAGGACCTAGGGTTGAGATTATGGGGAGAGAACGTGGTAGTACTGGTAGTTTCGTCGGCTGACAAGCAGAGGCAAAGATTTACCCAGGTTCAGGCCCCTCGGGTGGAGGTAAAGACCCTACTTCCTGCTTGTCTGGTATTGATTGTGGATTATACGATTACAGGGAGTCCGGCGAGTTGATGATCTCGCAAGAGCTTTGGTGGTTGTGTATGGCTTTCCCAGATCGGTACCCCTCCCAGCCTTTAAATAGGCTGGGTCTCGGGAGTTTGTAACCGACCTAGTTTACACATAAGGAAAGCCTAAACCGACTATGCCTATGTCTAGTCTTGGAGGGTACTCCATCTTCTTGGGCCTCTTGTCTTGGGCTTCGAGTAGGCTCTTCGATATTGGGCCTTAGTCGTCACGTGCACCAGGTACCCTCATGGTAGGGTACCCGATATGTATACCCATGTCAGTAGCCCCCGAGTACTTGGCTGACTCGAAGAATCGGGCATGGACTCTTTCGAGTGCACGTCGTATGCTTTGTATTCTGTACATATAATTTGGAATTCCTGTATGAATAGCACACGTTTGGCTATGTCGAGTATCTCATCGACTGTGTTTTATGATGATCAAGGGATAATAGCTTAGCAGGCCCAGTACACTCGACGGATCGGGACTGGTTAACTACACATTCGGGTAAAACCTTACTAGCTTTCAATCAAACTCGAGTCCCCGGACTCGAATCTGGAACAAACTGGTCAGATTCGACTAGGCCGCTGAGGTCTTACTGAGTCGATCTGCAGTATAACTTTGAATTTTACCCAACGCGTCCGTCGGGATTTTTCATCATGTCTGCTGACACGGAAAGTGTAAGGATTAACGTTGCTGGAACGGTCCTTAGCCCAGCTCGAAAGTTCGGCGGGTCTTACCTTTGCACTATGCATGCAGCATCCGAGGTATTTGCGACTGACGCAACTCGGGAATGTTTCGAGTATGATTTCTGAACTTTGTTGGACGAGTCATGCCCTTTGTCGACTGATATTTGCCGTTATACTATCGGGTGCGCGACAGCGCTCCCGATGGGAGTAGCCCCCGAGATTGTGCTTTATTGTTTTGCAATGGAGGATAATCTCAAAAACTCTGCATATGTTAATCGAAGAAATTTGTGCCATAATTCTATCGGGTGCACGACAGTGCTCCCGATGGGAGTAGCCCCCGAGATTATGCTGTATTACTTGTAAATGGAGGATAATCTCAATCATTATCCTAAGCATCTTCAGTCGAAGAATTTTTTGAACATGCTCCCGATGGGAGTAATATGACTTCAGTCGAAGGAACGGTCGAGTGACCAATTTTGCCTTAAGAAAGTTTTGTCACACCCGAACTAATCAGGGCAATATGCGCTGAGCATACTCGAACATATTTTCTGAACAGATGCTTCAATGACGTCAGGGATGACGTTTATTGTCGACTGCGATTTCTGACACGCGTGGCGTGCGTTATGCTGCGATTGATGGGACGTGACACGTATGTGGGCCCATTTGTGCAGAGCTGACCGAAGACGGTGCCGTTTGGACTTGATTTGACTATACGGGCCCACTTTTTCCGCAAGCGTGATGATGGCTCCTCTTTTTACGTGCGTAGTGGGCGGAGTGGCCGGCGACGGTTGCCCTCCGCGTTTGCCACGTGTACGGTCAGATTGCGTGCGTAACGCACGATTTGGATCTGAACGGCTGCATTGCTTCTGTCTTGTGGTAAATAGGGGAACGGCGCTGGCATTTGTTTTTTACCTGCCATTTGCTCTGCGCGCCGCCCCTGTTCCATCGTCTTCCTCGCGCTCTGCCTCCATTGCTCCTGCTAAAGCTTTGCGCGCTCTCCCACCTGCTCGTGACGATGAAGAAAGCAGCGGGCAACAAGCGCTCCGCCTCGCGCGATGAAGAAGGGAAGAAGATTGCGGCGAGCACATCTGCGGCCGCCGTCGACCTCAAGAAGACCAATGGGGATTGGATGAAATCCACCCTGAAGGATGCGCAGCTGGACAAGATGCGCGAGGAAGGATTGCTGCCACCTTCCGACCAACTCCTCGTCCGCGCACCTTCGCCCAAAGAGGTACTTCCCGAGCCTCGCGCTAACGAGCGCGTCTGTTTCGCGGAGTTTTTGCCTAGGTTTCTCGCTCCCCCTCCATGATTTCGTTCGAGGTTTGCTTTTTGCCTACGGGGTGCAGATCCATGATCTCACCCCGAACGGTATTCTGCACATTGCGTGCTTCATCACGCTGTGCGAATGTTTTTTGGGTGTTGCCCGAGTTGGGCATTATGGAAGTCCATCTTCATGGTCCGGCCAAACAACCGAAGTGGCCGAACCTACGCAGTCGGAGGCCTGCAGATCCAGGTGCGCAGCGACACCCGGTACTTTGCCCTGAAGCCAGTCGACTCGGCGCAGGGGTGGAGGAAGAGGTGGTTCTATGTGCAAGTGGACCAAAATGGCCCCAGCATTTTCGACTGCTGGTATAGCCGCTAGGACGAAGCTGGAACCATGAGCTTTCGACTGAAGAAGTGGCGGAAGCAGCGCCTATGCTGGAGACAATTGGAGGGCTCCTGAACAGCATCACGGGTGTGCATTGATTGCCACCTTTGTGAAGAGGCGGGTATGGCCACTCCGCGCTCGTGCCCACCCAATGTGGGAGTATGAAGGTCCCCTCGACTCCACTCGAATGAGCAAGGAGGAGCTGTCGAGGAGTGAACTGGTGACACATGTGCGGTCCATCACCAGTACTAAACAGAGCGAGCCCTGCAACGTCGACTGCCCAGTCGATCCTTATGGGGCTGAAAAGCCTTTGCAAGAGGTTAGTGAATCTTTCGAGTATATGATCTTCTGTTTTTGTTATCCTTCTGTGCATTTTTTGACTTTCGACTGCTATATCTTGTATGCAGGGCCACTCGACTGCCTCCACTCTTCCTCCTCTTCCCGAAGATGGGCCAACTTATGAAACAGAGGTGACAGTAGAAGCGAAGGGGGGGATGAATCGCCTTTACCTTCGGCTACCACTTCACCCACAGAAGAGGTTGAAGAGGAAGGGGTAGAGGAAGCACAAGGCAAGGAGCCTGTGAGTGAGGATGTTAGCGAGGTTCCTCTTCGCAAGCGTCGTCGGGCAGCCCAAGTTTTGTCTTCTTCCACGAGCTCACCCGCGAGGGAATCGGATGTGAGGGATGATGGAAACTCAGCTCCGTCTCCTACGACCACAGCTGCTCCCTTGGACGTGAGTCCTTTGAGCTCGGCTCCCCTCCTCCTCAGTCGAGTGGGCAGCTTCCTTTTGGAGGCCCAAACTTTGACGAGCTCGACACTGAGGATGAAGAAGAGCACAGGTTTGCTCCTTTTTGCACTTAGTAACATTTTTTGTGAGTTATGTACTTTTGCTTATGTTGTATGCCTTTCGGTCACTTGCAGTGCCGAGACTGTGCGACCTCCAACTCCTCCAACCGTGAGAGCCTCGACTCCAGATCAGCCTGAAGCCTCTCCTGTTGCGGCTGAGGTTGTGCAAACAATAGCCACGACCACTTCCGTTGAGGCTGCCAATATTGCGAGTACATCAACTCCGCAAATTGGAACTTCTGCTGCCAAGCCCGCGCCTTGGATTGAACACGTAAGTGTCTTTTTGTCGAGTCTTCCTTCTGGATCTATTTGTGGATAGCTTATGTTGGTTTCGTGTGCGTGCAGCCCTTCTACCTCAACCTGGTGGAATCAGGCAAAGCATTTGTCCAGGTTGAACAGGAGAGGGATAATCTGCGCGCTGTTATGGAGCAGCTCACCCGTAAGTATCTTGGGTTTCTGTAAGTCTTTGCCTTGTCGATTGTGAATGACATCTGCCCATCTTATCTCAGGTGACAAGGCAAACGCTGAATCTCGGGTTAAAGAGTTAGAAGAACACTCGCCAAGGAGCGCGAGGAGTCGAAGAAGGCCTTGAATGATGCCAAGGACTCCGCCGCTTTGCGCGAGAAGAATTATGCTGAGCGCCTGGCGAGCCTCACCCGAGACGTAGGCGGTGAGTCGAGCTTTCACTTTTTGCCTACTTCTTTTGCCACAGAATAGTATGTAACATGTTTTGTTACTTCTGCTTTTTTGAAGGAGCGTTGGGGCATCGACACCTGTAGATCAACCGGTGTCGATTTGTCCCTTGACCGCGCCATCGACGACCTGGATGTCGTCTCTTCCCAAGCCAAGGACGCACTCGCCAAATCTACGAGCACGCTCGGCGCCGTGTTCAAGGATGTGTTCCCCTCCAGCCAACCTCCTTCGACTGTGGATGGCTTCGCAGACGTCCTGGGCCCGGGAACTTCGACTATGACGAGCTTTGCCCGCACTTTGACGGTACGCGGCTCAGAGACCACCCTCAAACTCCTTTTAGGTCATGGGATAGAGGGTGACTTCGAAGCCGCTCTGTCTGCTTTCCCTCGTAAGCCTGGCGGGAAATTGGTGTCACTGAAGCATTTGAACGAGCCAGCCGCCAAGTTGGCTGAAACTTTTATGACCACTATGGAGCGCCGGGCGAAGAGGTCGCCGCTCGTGCGAGTAGGGCTAGGTCAGAGTCAATCTCTGAGAAGTAGGGCAGCCGCGCCTTTGATCTTTTGTAATTAAACTTATGACCATGCGAGTATGCATGTGCTTTTGCTACCTTTGTATGAATTTATGCTCCTTGTTATGATTCTGTTTGCAAGCTGTATGTTGTTGCTCGTCTGAGCTTTGTGATAGTTTCTCATGAAACTTTTATGATGCTTGGAACAGAAAGACCAGCCGCCACTTCATCCAGTTCGTCGCGGCATCATACCCCTTCTCGATCTCGAGCTCAGGCGTCAAATGATGCCGCGGTAATACGTTATATGAAGGCTCGACTTGCGAAACAGGAGCAGGAACTGGCGAGTGCCCGAAGCGAGCTGGAAAGGATGAGGGCAAGGCCTGCTTTACCCACCCAACGGAGGAGTATGTGCTTGGCGAGATGGAGATCGTGAACAGACAGCTCGAGTGTAAGCATGACTGCCTTGATCTTATGAGTTCACAGCCTGTTCTTTTTGTTCACCCAACTTGTGTGTTGCAGGTTTTGTTCAAGATTTCCAGGCGGAGCAGGCTCGCGTGGATGAGCAGTTGAACATGGCAACTGACGAACCCACGACTGGCCGCCAGCACTTTCGATTGGACAAGCACCGAGCACGCATACTTGCGACTCTGCAAGATCGGGTGTGGCGGAGCACTATGCTTCTTGAATTGTGCAGGTCGGCTTTCAGTCGAATCAACCAGATGGTTTTTCCAACTGGGCCACAACCTCAAGGAATCCACGCGCTGCTCGATCTCTTCCGGTCAACAGGTTCCATTCGAGGCTTCATCACCCAGAAGCTTGTGGACGGTGCCAACGCAACCATGGCGTATCTCCGAAGCAACGTCCAAATTTGCAGCTTCGTCCACCCGTGCCTGGATCTCTTTGTCCAGTCGAACCTTGACGAAACATTCGATCACGCGAGGACATTGGTTGATTGCTATCAAGCGCAACTTATGGGCCCTGTTCTTCCAAGCAAAGGATGAACCAGAAGATTAGGGTATTTATGCATAGGGAACAGCCCCCGAGTGTAAATTTGCCACTTAGTACATATTTGTTCATTGTATATATGCAGCCCCCGAATGTATCGAGTGGGGTTTATGAAGAACAGTTTACAAAGATCATGAATTACATAGCCCCCGAGTGCTCGAGTGAGGTTATGAATTTTATGAGAGTTGAAGCTTCAACTTATGCCTGCAGGCTCAGCCCCGAGTGATTGATTGGGGTTGAGCAACTTTTTTCCTTTGTATTTATTGTTATGATCCAGCCCCCGAGTATTCGAGTGTGGCTGGAGTATTGTGTTTGAAAGAGCAAAATGCTTTTATGTTTTGAGATAGCTCAGCCCCCGAGCATACGGGTGTGGCTAAGTTGTGTGCTGATAAGCTATGCGAGTAGTAAACAGGAAAAGTATGAGGAATTTATTGACTATATTCCATTATGAATGTTAGGCTGCAGGCCGCCTCATTAAAAACCTTCCAGTCCCCTTAGGTACCCTGGTAAGGAAAAGAGCGCGTCTGAAACCTGCAGCCATCCGACATATGAGCCTATTACATTATGCGACTGAGCAATCTAAGCATAGAAACGGCGCAGCTGCGCAACGTTCCAAGGATTGTGGGAGAGTTCGCCGGTCTTCGCATGCTTCAGTCTGTATGCTCCACCACCTATGACCTCGGTGATGATGAAGGGTCCTTCCCATGGAGAAGCAAGTTTATGCACCTTCTTTTGCTTTACTCGAAGTACCAAGTCACCCACTTCGAAGGACCTGGTACGCAGTCGACGGCTGTGATAGTTGCGTTGATCTTGCTGGTAGGCAGCTATACATGCTAACGCTGTGTTGCGTGCTTCTTCGAGCAAGTCGACTGCGTCTTCGAGTGCTTCATCTGCATCATCTTCATTGTATGCTTCGACTCTTGGTGCATTGAACCTTACGTCTGATGGCAGGATTGCCTCTGCACCGTAGACCATGAAAAATGGAGTAAATTGCGTTGAGGCGTTGGGTGTTGTGCGTAGACTCCATAGCACAGACGGGAGCTCTTCTACCCAAGCACCCACAGCCCTTTTGAGTGGCACCAGGAGGCGCTTCTTGATCCCACTTGTCACAAGCCCATTGGCCTTTTTGACTTGGCCGTGAAGTTTGTACCGTTGTCCGTGATGATGCTGCTTGGCACACCAAAGCGATATATGATGGATTTTATGAAATTGACTGCTGTAGTGGCAGTCAAACTTGTGATGGGTACTGCTTCAATCCACTTAGTGAACTTGTCGACTGCCACCAGAAGGTGAGTATGCCCTCCATGGGAGGATTTTTTTAGTGGCCCAACCATATCGAGCCCCCACTAGGCGAAATGCCAGGCCAATGGTATTGTCTTCAACGCCGATGCGGGTGCGTGCGGCTTTGTGGCAAATTTTTGGCAGCCGATGCATCTTTTGACTATGTCCTCCGCGTCTCTGAGTGTTGTGGGCCAGTAGAAGCCTGCGCGAAAGGCTTTGGCTACGAGTGATCGACTGCTGGCATGATGCCCGTAAGTACCTGCATGAATATCACGAAGGATGGCTTGGCCATCTTCAAATGCTATGCAACGCTGGAACATACCTGATATGCTGCGTTTGTAAAATTCACCGTTGATGACAGTGTATGCTTTAGATCGTCGAGTGACGCGTCTTGACTCTGTGAAGTCTTCGGGTACCTCGCCGCGGAGTATGTATGCGAGGAAAGGTTGAGTCCAAGTTGGCTCGATGAGGAGTACCTCGACTGGTGGGTCCTCTGTGCTAGGTGCTTTGCTCTTGGCTGGTGCGGCTGTTGCAGGAGTTGATCGCTTCTTTTTGATTGATCTATGCTCTATGCACTCGAAAAAGACACCAGGTGGCACTGGAGCTTTGGTCGCGCCAATGTTGGTTAACTTATCCGCTTCTTCATTGCTTTCACGCCCTATGTGCCGCAACTCGCAACCTTCGAAATTGCCCTCCATAATGTTGTACAGGTCACGGTAAGCGATCATGTTATCTGCGATTGTGTCACAAGCCTTCATTGTTTGTTGCACCACCAAATTTGAGTCGCCGTAGATCATCAGTCGAGTGCACCCGAGGGCTTTGGCCATCCTCATGCCATGTATCAGAGCTTCGTATTCTGCCTCGTTATTGGATGGGAAATCGAATCCCATTTGCAGGATGTAGCGGAGCTTGTCGCCCTTTGGTGATATGAGGATGACACCTGCGCCTGCGCCTTCGTTTTTCTTCGAGCCATCGAAGTACATGGTCCAGGAATTGGACACATCTGGTGCTCCTGGGAGCTGAGCTTCAATCCACTCGGTGTGGAAGTCGGGTAAAACTTGTGCTTTGATGGCCTTCGGGTAATCATGCTTGATGTCTCTTGGAGCTAGCTCGATGAGCCATTTTGCTACTCGCCCAGTCGCATTGGGGTTTGTGAGGATGTCCCCGATCCCTGAAGTTCTGATTACAGTGATCGGGTGCTCAGAGAAGTAATGCATCAGCTTCCTTGAGGACATGAACACGGCGTATGCCAGCTTCTGATAATGCAGGTACCGCTGCTTTGATGTGGAGAGTACTTCACTCAAGTAATAGACTGGACGTTGTATTCTTTGGGCGTGTCCCTCCTCTCTTCGTTCGACCACCAGAACAGTGCTCACCACCCTATTAGTTGCAGAGACATATAGGTAGAGTGGCTCGCGTTCCCTTGGTGCTACGAGGATTGGAGGGCTTGTGAGGACTCTTTTGAGGTCTATGAAGGCTTCTTCGGCTTCTGGCGTCCACTCGAACTTATCTGCCTTCTTCATCAGTCGATAGAACGGGAGTGCTTTTTCGCCTAGCTTGCTGATGAATCGACTGAGCGCTGCTACTCTACCCGCCAATTTTTGCACATCGTGGAGCTTTGAAGTCCTTTGCATCGTCAAGATGGCCTGTATTTTCTCTGGGTCCGCCTCGATTCCTCGAGCTGAGACTAGATACCCGAGGAGTTGCCCGGCTGGCACGCCGAAGGTGCACTTCTTCGGGTTGAGCTTGAATTCCTTGGGAATACCTGGCATGTCTGCTGGACACCATGCAAATATATCCCAGTTCTCACGGAGGAATTCGACGAGCTCCTATGCGATAGGCAGACTCGACGAGACATTGACTGTCTTTGTCGGGTCTGTCGGGTGCACCTGATGCGATCTTGAGTCGTTGGTGGCACTGAATGCTCTGTCGACTGCCACCTTTTTCTGCTCTGGCATAAGTGTTCGATCGTTGGAGACCGCTAGATCGGCGAGTGTTGCTTCCATGCCAAACATCTCATAGATTTTGCTGAATTCTCGGTCGCAAGAGTCAGACTTTTGGAAGTTCCCCTTGACTGTGATTACTCCTTTTGGTCCAGGCATTTTCAGCTGGAGATATGCGTAATGTGGCACCGCCATGAATCGAGCGAACATCGGGCGTCCAAGTATAGCATGGTATTGTGATTTCCAGTCGACCACTTCGAACTCAATCGACTCTGTCCTGAAGTGGTGCTTGTCCCCGAACGTTACGTCGAGTTGTATGGTGCCCTCTGAGCTTATTTCTTTCCTAGGAACGATACCGTGGAAGGTATTTGAAGACCTTGGCAGGTGTTCGACTGACATGTTCATTTTGCGGAGCGTATCTGCGAAGATGATGTTTATGCCGCTCCCACCATCCATGAAGACCTTGGACATGGCGTAGCCTCCAATTTGCGTGTCGAGTACGAGAGCAGAGTGCCCTGGTCGAACAACCGACGGAGGGTGGTCCTCTTTGCTGAAGCTTACTGCAGTATCGGATCCCTTCAAGTACTCTGTCACCGCAGGCGGTGACATGACCGCCATGTTCACCTGTCGAGTGCGAAGCTTTTGCTCACTGTTGGAAGGTCGACCTTTCTATATCATGTACATCTGCCCTTGGGGCAGAGGGTACTGTGGTTCGTCCACCCGAGGCACGGGCTGTATGGCACCCGCGAGATTTCCGCTTGGGGCAGGCTGTGGTGGTGAAGGCGGTGCCATCAGAACATGCACGTTGTTTGGCTGAGGTACGGGTGCAGGTGCTTGTGCGGCTGCTGCCTTTCTGCGATTTACGTATTCGGTCGCCATCTGGTCGAACTCCCTGCAGTTTCTCATCGAGTGGTTGGACCGCAGTTTTCCATCGTCCCCCTTGTACAGGTGGAATCTGCAATCAGCGTCCATCTTTTCTTCGAATGATCGCTCAGATTGTGCCCGTGACTTGCGCCAATCCTTCCTCTTGTAGCTATCACTGCGTTGGCCATCGCGACGATCATCTTGACTGTTTCGCCGATTATCTCGACTGTCTCGCCGGTCATCTCGACTGTCTCGCTCTTCCGACCGTCGGTCGCTTCTGTCCTGATCATTGCGGGGTGTGGAGAACCTAGCCGCCATGAATTTGGGTCTGTCGTCGTCGTAATGACGTTTTGAACGTTTGCGCCTTCGGTCGTCTCTGTACGAGTCTCTATGGCTTCGACTGCTATTCTCGTGTTTGTCACGGGGTGAGGACCCACGTGTGGTGCGTGCCATATCCTCTCCATCTGCCCACTCAGTCGCGATCTGCAGGAGGTGGGCTCAGATTTTGGCTTTTGGCGGCCAAGTGCTTCTTTGAGGTCTCGCTTGGCGAGGCCCATGACGAAAACATCCATGGCCATATCTTCTGAAACCACTCCAACTGAGTTACGTATCTCAGTCCATCGTCTGATATATGACCTCAACGCTTCGTCTGAACGCTGAACGCAGGCCCGCAGCTCCTCGAATGTTTTCGGGCGCTCACATAGAGGCTCGAAGTTTTTGATGAAATCCCTGCGGAAGTGATCCCACGAGTCGTATGTTGATGGAGGTAGGGCCTTGCGCCAGTCGCGAGCTGTGCCTTCGAGCATGAGTCGTATGTACTGCATGGCTGTAGTGTTGGTGCCCCGCTGGCACGCAACTGCCAGCCTGTAATCTTCCAGCCACCCGGAAGGTTCCTGTCGACCCGTGTACTTGGGCTATTTGGATGTGAGTTTGAATCCTTTGGGCATCCGTGTATCGCGGATGCGTCGAGTGAAGCACAGAGCTCCATGTGGCTCAGGCTCTCGATCAGAGTATGAGTCGCTACTGTATGATCTGCGTGATCTGTTTCTGGACCTGCGCCTTCGCGAGCCGCTTCTTTCTTTGGAGTGGTGGCGATGACCACTGTGATTATGCTCTTCCCGAGGTGCGTCGACTAGGGCACGGTCTCGACTCCCACCTGGAGTTCTTGGAACTTGGCGTATGGCCTTTGCAGCTAAGGCGAGTGATTTGATCTGTTGGCGGTGTAGTTTTGCGTTGGGGTCATCCGCTGGGGGCTTGATTGCCTCCAGGTATGCTGCAGCGGTGTAGAGAGCACCTGCTACTGTTTTGGGCACCGGCAGTCCTTCCTCATCGTATGTCATGAAGGAGTTGCCTAAGTTGCGGGTGAGTGCCGCCTTCTCGCCTGGCGAGAGGTGTGACAACCTTGATCTGCATCCTGTGTCTGCTCGCCCGGTGGAACTCAGGGAGAGCTGTCTTCTGCGCACACTCGACAAGCTAGCTTGCTTTTTGCGTTCTTCGAGTGTGGCTCTTATCTGCTTCAGTCGAAGTGACTCCTGCCAGTTGAAATACTTGAAGGTCAACATCTCTTCTTGTGTTACGTCTGCTGGCATCATTGTGCACTCCTTGATAACTTTATCTGCTTTTGCTGCCATCTCAGCAGTGATTGTGAGGGTTGTGGCTCCGTCCGGCATAGTAACTGTGCACGGGGATTCTGTAGGCCTGCGACTGGCCGCAGTTTCTGATGTTTCTGCGGCTATGGCCACATAGACCTGTTGGGGTATGACCCGAGGGCATAGGTATGTACTTTCGGGTCCCGTCATGGACTCGACATCTTCGTCGAGGCTCATGTCTGAGCCTGTATGTTCATCGAGTGGTTCGTCTGGACGGAACTCGCAGTCGATGTCTTTGTCGCCTATGCACATCTCGGCGTCGGCGAGGTTGTTATGAGTCTCGGAGTCGAGGTTGTTGTTGGCGCAGATCTCGGAGTCGACGTGGTTGTCGATATGAGTTTCGAGGTCATCGAAGTCGCTGAGGGAGATCTCGCAGTCGAAACTATCCTCGAGTGGGAGATCCAGCTCGGGATTGTTTGTGCGGTATGCTGATTCGGCCTCCTCGCCCTGGAGCTCTTCAATGAGCTCACGCATCTCTCGTGTGGACATGGTTGTTGCAGACGAACAAGCTTGGAGGGTCGATGATGGTATGGACGCAGTGGAAAGATCCGCAGTCGAAGGAGCCGTAGCCGGTGGAGCCTCGGGTGCGAAAGTCGCGAGTTGGCGTGGATCCGTCAAGTCCTGCACACCAAGCTTGTTGACGAAAAAATTGAACGAACCAACGGTTAAACCCAAACTTGACTCGAGATCGGAGAAGGCCTCCTGGAATCCTGGCGAGTGTGGCTCGAAATCCCTCAGAGGATCCGATGTGCTTTTTGCGGGTGAAGCTGGCGTGTTGCCGTTTGTCGAGTGAGCCGGCGAGTTGCCGTGTGCCGCCTGAGTTGGTGAGTTCTGGTTTGTCGATGCAGCCAGCGAGTTGCCGTTTGTAGATCCGATCGACGAGTCGCCATTTTCCGATGGAACCGAAGAAACCGCGAGTCCAGCACTATTCTTTCCCACAGACGGCGCCAATTGACGAGGTGTACCCTCATCAAATCCCATGGTTAAGGACCTAGGGTTGAGATTATGGGGAGAGAACGTGGTAGTACTGGTAGTTTCGTCGGCTGACAAGCAGAGGCAAAAATTTACCTAGGTTCAGGCCCCTCGGGTGGAGGTAAAGACCCTACTTCCTGCTTGTCTGGTATTGATTGTGGATTATGCGATTACAGGGGAGTTCCGGCGAGTTGATGATCTCGCAAGAGCTTTGGTGGTTCGTGTATGGCTTTCCCCCCAGATCGGTACCCCTCCCAGCCTTTAAATAGGCTGGGTCTCGGGAGTTTGTAACCGACCTAGTTTACACATAAGAAAAGCCTAAACCGACTATGCCTATGTCTAGTCTTGGAGGGTACTCCATCTTCTTGGGCCTCTTGTCTTGGGCTTTGAGTAGGCTCTTCGATATTGAGCCTTAGTCGTCACGTGCACCAGGTACCCTCATGGTAGGGTACCCGATATGTATACCCATGTCAGCAGCGGTACCCGCACTATCAAAAGCTGGCCTACGCCGTGTTCATGTCCTCAAGGAAGCTGACACATTACTTCTCCGAGCACCCGATCACTGTAATCAGCACCTCAGGGATCAGGGACATCCTAACAAACCCCAACGCAACTGGGCGAGTAGCAAAATGGCTCATCGAGCTAGCACCAAGAGACATCAAGTATGATTACCCGAAGGCCATCAAAGCACAAGTTTTACCTTATTTCCACACCGAGTAGATCGAAGCTCAGCTGCCAGGAGCGCCAGATGTGTCCAACTCATGGACTATGTACTTCGACGGCTCAAAGAAAAACGAAGGCGCATGCGCAGGTGTTATCCTCATATCACCAAAAGGCGACAAGCTCCGCTACATCCTACAAATGGGGTTCGAGTTCCCGTCCAATAATGAAGCAGAATATGAGGCTCTGATCCATGGCATGAGGATGGCCAAAGCCATCGGGTGCACCCGACTGATGATCTACGGTGACTCGAATCTTGTGGTACAGCAAACAATGAAGGCCTACGATGCAATCGCAGATAATATGATCGCCTACTGTGACCTGTACAACTTCATGGAGGGCAGCTTCGAAGGCTGCGAGTTGCGGCACATAGGGCGTGAGAGCAATGAAGAAGCAGATAAGTTAGCCAACATTGGTGCGACCAAAGCACCAGTGCCACCTGGTGTCTTTTTCGAGCGCATCAAGCACAGATCTATCAAGAAAAAGCGAGCATCTCCTACATCAGCCGCACCAGCCAAGAGCAAAGTACCTAGCACAGAGGACCCGCCAGTCGAGGTGCTCCTCATCGAGACAAAATGGACACAGCCTTTCCTCGCATACATACTCCGCGGCGAGGTACCTGAAGACATAACAGAGTCAAGGCGTGTCACTCGACGATCTAAGGCATACACTATCATCAACGGTGAACTGTACAAACGCAGCATATCAGGTATGTTCCAAGGTTGCATAGCATTTGAAGATGGCCAAGCCATCCTTCGTGATATTCATGCAGGTACTTGCGGGCACCATGCCAGCAGTCGATCACTCGTAGCCAAAGCCTTTCGCGCAGGCTTCTACTGGCCCACAGCACTCAAAGACACGGAGGACATTGTCAAAAGGTGCATCGGCTGTCAAAAATTCGCCACAAAGCCGCACGCACCCGCATCGGCGCTGAAGACAATACCATTGGCCTGGCCCTTTGCCCAGTGGGGGCTCGATATGGTTGGGCCACTCAAAAAATCCTCCCTTTGCCACAGGCGAGTTCATCTCGCAAGGCTATTCATCAATGAGCTTGGTAAGGCTTCTTACCAACTTCTCCGCTTCCGCATCAGACAGCTCCACTGCGCGCGAGTGGGTTGGATCAGAAACCCCACTGTATGCCCACAAAGCATGCGCTCGGGCTCGGAGAGGCTGCACTCGCCTTTTGGCCATAATGGCTAGCAAGTGGATGCCCGTAACCTCCCGACCAACAGTGGTTTGGAGCTTTAGCACCTTCTCCATCAGAATGTCAGCCTCTTCGGCTTCGACTCCGGTCGGCTGGGCGATCCAGGATGGCCTCTTCTTCACCAGAGCGTCTGCGTCAAAAGGAGGCAACCCGAAGGCTTGGGTGCCTATGGTCACATCCTTGATGTAGAACCACTTCTGGCCCCATCCTTGCACAGACTCAAGGAAGCTGATCTTGAAGTACTCGACGTCAGATCGAGTCTGTACTCCAAAACCACCAGGTCCTTTGGCGCTGTGCTGGCGCTTGACGTTGAATATACGGCGAAAAAGCCCAAAGTGGGACGCAACGCCCAGAAAGCACTCGCAAAGAACGAAGAAACACGCAATGTGCAAAAGCCCATTGGGCGTAAAATCGTGCAATTGCACCCCATAAACGTGCATCAGTGCACGAAGAAAGTTGTGAATAGGGAAGGAGAATCTCATGTTCACAAAATCCACAAAATAGACCCGCTCATTGGGGCCTGGGCGTGGGATTACCTCGGCGCCAGGGATGCGAACTTGCGAGGTGTACTCAGGGATCAGCCCGTCGTTCCGCAGGCCGGTGAGCATCCTCTTGCTGCAGGAGGACTTGGTCCAGGCGCCCTTGTCCCTCTTCAAACTGCTGGTCGCGGCTCCAGCGGCGCTGTCCGCCGATGCGTTCGCAGCACTCCTGCCCTTCCGGGTGGCAGGTTTCGTCATCGCGATGGTGGTTGCAAAAGCTTCGCTAGGAGGCTATGGCGATGCATGAGGAGGAAGAAGAAGCAGCGGCGGCGGGGAGCAAATGGCAAGTAAAAAATACTATTTACTCCGTCGCACCCTTTTAACCTCAACGCAAAAGAATCCGCGCCGTGGATGCGAGATCGTGGAAGAAGCAAATCAAGCCGTACACGTGGCAGCCATGGAGAGCAACCGTCGCCGGCCACTCCGCCCACTACGCACGGGAATATAGGAACTACCATCATAGCCCCGGAGAAATCGTGCTTGAACGGTCAAATCCAGTCCAAACGGCTGCACATTGGGCCCACATACGTGGCACGTCCCATCCATCGCAGCATAGCGCACGCCACCGCGTGTCAGGTGGCGCAATCGACATAAAACGTCATCCCTGACGTCATTACAGCAGATTTGTTCAGAAAAGATTTCGGGTTCGCCCAGTGCATATCAATGACTCGATTGTTTTTGGGTGAATGGTAACTCGACCGTTTCTTCGACTGAGGAATATCACTCCCATCGGGAGCATATCAAAAATTTCTTCGACTGAAGATGCTCAAAGATAAAATGATTTTGAGATTATTCTCCATTACAAGCAATACATCATAATCTCGGGGGCTACTCCCATCGGGAGCACTGTCGTGCACCCGATAGAAATACGTCAAATTTTTTCTTCGATTAACATATGCAGGGTAAAATGATTCTGAGATTATCCTCCATTGCAAGCAATAAAGCACAATCTCGGGGGCTACTCCCATCGGGAGCGCTGTCGTGCACCCGATAGAATAATGACAAAGTATCAGTCGACAAAAGTATCGACTCCGTTCATATACAAAATCATACTCGAAACATTCCCGAGTTGCGTCCGTCGCAAATACCTCGGATGCTGCATGCATAGTGCAAAGGTAAGACCCGCCGAACTTTCGAGCTGGGCTAAGGACCGTTCCAGAAACGTCAATACTTATACTTTCCGTGTCAGCAGACATGATGAAAAATCCCGACGGACGCGTTGGGTAAAATTCAAAGTTATACTGCAGATCGACTCAGTAAGACCTCAAGCGGCCTAGTCGAATCTGACCAGTTTGTTCCAGATTCGAGTCCGGGGACTTGAGTTTGATTGAAAGCTAGTAAGATTTTACCCGAATATATAGTTAACCAGTCCCGATCCGTCGAGTATACTGGGCCTACTAAGCTATTATCCCTTGATTTTCATAAGCAAAAACCACAGTCGATGAAATACTCGACATAGTCAACATGTGTTATTCATACAGGAATTCCAATTATGATATACAGAATACAAAGCATATGACGTGCACTTACGAACGAGTCCATGCCCGATTCTTTGAGTCAGACAAGTACTCGGGGGCTACTGACAAGGGTATACATCTCGGGTACCCTACCTTGAGGGTACCTGGTGCACGTGACGACTAAGGCCCAATAGCGAAGAGCCTACTCGAAGCCCAAGACAAGAGGCCCAAGAAGATGGAGTACCCTCCAAGATTAGATATAAGCATAGTCGGTTTAGACTTTCCCTACGTGTAAACTAGGTCGGTTACAAACTCTCGAGACCCAGCATATTTAAAGGCTAGGAGGGGTGCCGATCTAGGACAAGCCATACTCAAAGCACCAAAGCTCTAGCGAGATCGTCATCTCGCCGGAACCACCTTGTAACCTCATAATCTCACGCGATCAATAACAGACAAGCAGGAAGTAGGGTCTTTACCTCCACCCGAGGGGCCTGAACCTGGGTAAATCTTTGCCTCTGCTTGTCAGCCGACGAAACTAGCAGTACTACCACGTTCTCTCCTCATAATCTCAACCCTAGGTCCTTAACCATGGGAATTGATGAGGGTACCCCTCGTCATATGGTGAATCATATAGTGGAAGGAGTTCACCTTTGAGGTACATTGTGACGTGAGGTATTGGAGTGCTTGACATGGTGATGGACGTGACCTGGGCTACATCACGATGACCGTCCAAAGGCATTGCACGGCGCCGCACCGGCGCAAGCTCGGACCAGCGGCTGCATTGGCCTCCGCTTGGCGGCGCCGCCGCGCTGGATCTGCCGCCGACCTCCTTCAAAGATTGCTCGACGGGGATGCGGAAGGCCTCCTCCTCCGCGTCCACGGGTTTCGGTGGAGCCGCCGCGTCATAAACCTCGTCCTCCGGCTCCGAGCCCCAGTCGATGGATGAGGAAGACATTGTGCCAGCCGCTCGAGCGGAGAAGGCGAGGTGGCGGGGTGGGGAGTGGAGTGAGGTAGGGTTACGGCCGGTGGGGTATTTGTGGGGACGGAGCTGCCACGCGGCGGAAGTCAGCGGCAACGGCCGGCCGTTCAGCGGTGACGGTCAGCCTCCCGTAGTGGGTCCGCTTTGTCAGCGAGTAAGGGGCAGATGCGTCCGGGCGGGTCCGGGCCGCCCCAAACCCGCCCCAGATATGGGCTGGGTTTGGGGTGTGCCGGACCCCCTGGGCGTTTGGGCTGACTATGGGGGCCGTCGTTGGGTAGTGGTTTGAGTTCCAAATGCCGTCCGGGCTGTCCGCCCGGACGTTTGGGCTGGCTTTCGGGGCTCCGCTTGGAGATGCTCTTATGTCCGGACATGTTTTTTTTTTGCGACTAGATCCGGACATGTTATAGACATACTTCTTGGGAATATTGGCGCACGGGGCACAGTATCCATGTTGATGACATCTTAGCCAACAACACAAGACATTCTATCTTGTTGCCTCAGTTATGGGATGGTAGAGCTGGAAAATCGACATTAAGAAACATGACAACAGCTTTTCCGTGCCTCGGCATTTACGGTGACGATGTTGTCTACCTTATGTCTAAGGTGAACTTTTATGATAAGACTGCATGGATTGTTGGAGTTGACCTGCGAAAGCAGACGGTGAAAATGGTTGAACCGTATGCTGCCGAGAGGGCTGGCCTTCTCCCATGCGCGTTCTCTGAATTTCTGAACACACCTTCAAGGCATGTTCTTTTACTTTGATCGAAGCTTTTCAAACTAATTATATATTTTTCTAAGTTCACTAATTATTTTATTTCACCCGGCGACATCTGACATATTTTGCTTTCTTTGTATTTGCTTAAGGTCATGTGCTGAGGGAACCACAGTTGCATCAAATGTGGCAGAAATCGTTTGCGTGATCTTGTTTCGTCAGGCCATCCGTTGAACTTACCATCTCTGTCTCCGGTGCTAAACACGGACGCCCATGGTCAGCTGTGGATTTCAATGCCAGTGACTGGCCCCTTCCTGTCACAGTTGTTAGGGGTCAATGGCCGTCCTTCACCTCACTAGGAGGGCATGTACAACAGTTTTGTTTGGATAACCTGGCAGGAGCTCGCCTATTCTTATAAGATGTTAGGAAAGCCTGTATACAAGACTAGGAGGGCTGCGTGGGACAAACCAAGAACCCTATATGTGTGGTTTATGAGAAACTAGACAAAAACACAAACACGTCACAAGCTCCAAGGAAAACCGGCGAAGACATCACACACGGCCACACTACCTAGCTAGATAGACTAGGTCTCGAGCACTCCCAGAAAACACAAGAAAGAGGAGCACTGTGATCACCTGATCTACGTCTGCGGAAAGGAAGTCGAAGAGAAACGCCCGCACATTTTAAGTTCCAAACCAAAAATCCACAATAAACAAGCCAAGGATACCCGAAGTCCGAAGACTTGACCCAGCCTGCAACACCAACAAGGCTACATATGACCCTCAGTATTCCAAAAACGACGCTTCCAAGGAGGTCACGATAATAAAGACGCCATCCAAACTGGCAAGCTCGATCTGGGTTTTACCCTGGAGTGAGGGCTGGAGGGGTGATGTGCTCCATGACAACACCCCAAGTAGAAAAAAGACACTCGCAAGACTTCCGTCCGGAGGGCCACAACAAGCACCACCATCATTGAACTACCGCGAGGATCGTCCATGCTGCCTAGCGAGTAAGACCATCGAAGAGAGGAGACGAAACCATGCCAGAAGCAGAATATCCTGCCACCCAAGCGGCTAGGGACAGAGAACCACCACCATGCTCCGGAGTCAAGCCCTTTGGCTGGCCACCATCGTCAGATCTGGGCCCAAGATCCCAGACGGACCCACTTCGTAGCGTGGCTTCCATCCGAGGGACGCCGCCATGCTCCGGTTTCCCATGGTTTCAGATCTGGGTACAAGCTAAGGCCCAAGACCGACTCACCTCTGGCCCTTCGCCACTCCGGCTTCCCATGGCAAGCACCGCCGCACGACATCAACATGGATGACAACATAGTCTACAATCATCCCTCCACCAACATAGGCGTCACATTATTGTATTTATTCCCTTATTTTTTTTGTTACTTTGTTGTTTATTTTACGGGTTTGTGCATCCTAGGTATATGGGCTCTATATCTAGGATTGGCTGCATGCTAGTGTTGAATCGGGTATAGAACCCAGGATGCTTGGCTACAATTCCAAATCCACTAAACCATCATTGGGAGAAAAATATTATACAGAGCATTAGTACTTATTCTGATCCTTCCGTTTCTATTTATAAGGTCTATAGTTTCTCTGAAAAGTCAAACTTTACTAAGTTTGACCAAGATTTTAGAAAATATTATTAGCATTTACAATATCAAATCAGTATCTTTAGCTTCATCATGAAGTATATTTTTACATTTTATTTTCCTAGTATTTAAAATATTGAAAGTTTTTTCTAAAATTTTGGTCAATGTTAGTCAAATTTGACTTTTAAAAAAACTACAGGTCTCATAAACAAGAATGGAGGGAGTAAGTCGTATTCTTATCCTTACTACGGTTTCGTGAGCGTAACAAGTAAAAGTATGCAGGTTCCATTTTATTGTTCCGAGACAGATGATGATAGCATTGAGAATGCGGCATCTTCCACTTTACTTTAAAATGAAGCGGGTAAGAAATCGGTTTGTCGAAGTGATGCGAACATTTGAGTTCAATAAAAGCGCTCTCTATCAGGAAAAAAAAAATTTACCCAGTTATATACCCTGGACTGACTAAATCAGCCGTATCCCTTAGACAAACACATTTTTAACGGCGAATCTTCAACTTTGTCAACTGAGCCTCCCCATAATCTCCACTCTCTACCGACGAGATTATATAAAAGCACAGCGAGCTCCAGCTAAGTTTTCTTATTAAATTAACATACAATAATCCGTAGCGTGGCATAGATACATACAAATCACAAAAATGTTGTCCCCATAGAACCAGCCTTGTGGAGGCGAACGCCGCGGCAATGCATTTACATAATCTGCAAAGAATAAATGGAATGTGCCTCCACAGGGGAAACCAGCCGCAGTGTGTCGTGTCCAGTAGCAGCAGCAGCAACAACCGTAGTTCGTAGCCTATTCTGAATCGTAGAAATCGCTAGGGCATGGTGTAATTACATCCGACTCCAGCATCTGTACCACCCTATGCATCGTCGGCCTCTCTTCTGGCAAAGAGCTTACACATTGTTTGGCAAGAGAAAGCAGGGCATCCAGGGTCTCAATCTGCACACCTTCGCAATTTGGATCGACGATTTCCCGCTCCCGGTTCTCACCAACCAGGAAGTTTAACTGCGTTATATCACAAGTTAATCCTCAAGATATGTACACGGTAAATCCATGGAAAAAGATAGCTCACATGAAATGCAATGACATACCCATCCAACAATGTTCAACCCCTTCTCAATGAAGGATGCATCGGTAGGCCGCTTTCCATTTAATATCTCAAGCACCAAAACTCCAAAACTGTAGACGTCTGTCGTTTCTGTAGCCCTGCCACTCTGCATATACTCTGCATGTTTGGTTTTGCACATATTAGCTCGGACCGTTACAGAATGATATATTAATAAGCAAAATCAAAAGCAACAACTATTTTTCTAATTTAAATTTCTACATTTCTTTTCTCATTGATGAAATCAAACAAGTTCCACATACCTGGTGCGAGATATCCAAATGTTCCTGCAACTATTGTAGTAATATGAGATTGTTCGTCCTCCAGTAGTTTTGCAAGTCCAAAGTCTGATACACGGGCTTCAAAATTGGCATCAAGTAAGATATTGCTCGACTTAATATCACGATGTATTATTCGAGGTGAACAATCATGGTGTAGGTAAGCCAGCCCTTTTGCAGCCCCAAGTATTATGTTAATGCGTGTATCCCAATCCAAGGGTTCAGCCGGTTCAGCTGGTTCATCTGGGTCATCTGGGTCAGCTTTTTTCTCTGTCAAGACCGATGAACAGATGAGAAGTTAGATTTGGGCATAAAAAGGTCATTTCTGTTCTGTAAAAAACCAGTGCTCATGGAAGACCTGAGCAAAAGTTGTTGCCGGTCAATTGGTTTCAAATTTAAATTAGAAAATAGTATGATTACAGATAAATGAAACCAAAGTTAAGTAACTGGATTGATCTCCGTAGCCATTCCACCCACAAAGAGTGTCCTTGTTTAGTTACAGAACCGAACTACAGAATATTCAGTATGTCCGAAGGCTCCCCTCATATCTAATGCTTTGAACAAAGATATGGTGTGAACTTGATGTTGGATAAAACACAAATCTACTGCCAATGGACAGTTGCCTGAACGTATTCCTTGGCAGGATCTTCCCCTAGATTAGGAAAAGGTCTACTCCGAGAATCCTGTTGGTTTCAACACTGGATCTCCGGCAATAGCAACTGTTACTGTTACTCTTTTCCTTATATTTATAGTTATAGAGATGCACCAGGTGTATCTTTAATTCAGGATATCTGGGTTTTGATGTCATGTTGAGTTTCAGGCATTAACTACCTAGCCCTTAAGACCATTTTAGTGTCGACTTCAAACACACATGCTTAGCTTTGCCATTGAGAAAGCAAAACAAATATCAGTTTATATTACCATGTTCATTCAACTGCAATTATGAATAATAGGAAGAGTTCAATAAAACATGGCACTCACCATGTACATGTAGCACTCCATCCAGGCTTCCACCTGGAAGGTAGTCATATATCAACAGTTTTGAGGAAGGCGAATTGCAATACCCACGGAGATTGACCAAATTACGATGCTTAACGCTTCCCAATATTTCAAGTTCTCTATCAAAGAACCGGTCACGCCCTTCAGTTGTTTTCACTATCCTTTTCAATGCAAAGACGTTACCGTCATCCATTGCAAGTTTATAAACAGTTCCGAAGCCCCCTGATCCAATGACACTATCCTCATCCATGGTCTCTAGTTTCTTGAGGATATCTTTTGTGGCGTAAGGGAGGTCCCCATGGAACATCACAACGGAAGAGCCTGAAATGACAAGCAAGATTAGAAAAAATAAATAAACATGCGGAGTAGTTGCATGGCATAGTTACCTCCACATAGTTCCACCCCGAAACCATGGATATCTTTCTTTCCAAAATTCTTGTACAGGAAACAACCCCAGAAACACATCAAAGCCACCAATAGCAGAGCTCCTACTGTTGCTACTGCACTTATAACAAGTCTTGCGGAGGCCCTTTTATTTGCGTCATCTAAGATAAGAAAACAGCAAAATACATCTGAGGTTATAGGCCCGTTGTAGTGAACTGAAACAAAAGATCAATTTACAGAACCCGAAACTGCCAAAGTGTGTTTCTCGGTTGAATATAAATAGACTTCTTAGTCTATATTGATATCAATAAAAATATGCGCATTCGACCTTTCTACAATAAAAAAATGTTAAAAGCATGGAATAAAAGATGCCAGAGTAGTATGTTCAACTATCTGATACCTGGAGAAGATGACTGAGTGCCATCTGATGGCGATTGAAGTGCATCTTTGCACACTGAATTAATCTGCTTCCCACATAAATCGCGGTTCCCAATGAAGCTGCATTATCATGTGAAAATTCAGAAGAAATGATAGAAATAGTAAAGCATAATGGCCTCTCGTTGGAGAGGTAACAAGCAGAAGAAGCATATTGCACAACGCCTGTCTTTTGTCTTTACTAATAAAATAAACAGATTGAACTAGATAGACGCAACTACACAGGGAAAGACAACTCACGAAGTTTCATTAAAATTGGCAAGTGAACCATCTGATGGTATTGGTCCTGTCAGAAAGTTCATGGATACGTTGCTGCATAGGTTGTGAAAAGAATAACAAAATAAGGCTCATTCAACATGGCTTATTATAGAAGTTTGATATGTTTACAAACATAAACAAAAGCACTTACAATGATGCAAGTTTGGTTAGCTTATCGAGAGTATGTGGGATTGATCCCCTCAACGTATTACTTGATAAGTCCCTGTAGGATAAAATAAACAGAATTTAATAATGGTAACCAAACTTTAAATTACGTAACAGAGGGATTGATCTACATTCCAATACATAATATAACTCATGTTCAAACTTTATTTTATTTATAGATGTGTATATATATCATTCAATACCGTATAAGCTATCTATCTCATTAATCTAACATGAGATATAAATCTCATGCGGAATTGATGATCATATTTACTGAAAAAAAATAGCTGATCAGCCAAAACTCCACCAGTGGACTCACAATGCCTCAAGTTC
This sequence comes from Poa pratensis, assembly GCA_947311845.1. NCBI lineage: Eukaryota > Viridiplantae > Streptophyta > Magnoliopsida > Poales > Poaceae > Poa > Poa pratensis. Next base: position 25,515,137 of record CAMZMU010000073.1, on the reverse strand, counting down.
TACAAGATCACCAAACTCTGAAGGGATATATCCACTAATATAATTTCCTTGTAGATACCTGCAAGTGATTTCACAACAGAAGAAATAGAATCAATCACTACACACTAGAAGTTCTCTGGCACACATAAAAGAAGCTTCAAACCAAAACTGCATTGACAGAATATCCCATGATCACTAATTAACAGTTGTATCGTCTAATATTTCATACAGTGGAAACAAAACATTACTAGTAATCAGAGTCACTATAAAACTTACAGTTGTTGCAACCCGGTACAATTTCCTAGTTCTGGAGGGAGTGAACCATACAAACTGTTCCCCTGTAGTGATCTAATGACATAAAACAGCATCTATATCAAAGACCAAGGGCTTTCATGTACAAGGTGGATATTAACACGAGAAAGGTATAGAATAAATTAAAAAACGCGGACACACTTACAAAGTCTGCAACTGATTTAGCCTCCCAATTTCAGGTGGTATGGGCCCGACCAATTTGTGATATGGGAGAATCCTAAAGAGAAGGCAGTCAGTGGCCAGATATTTATGGCAATGCAATCGAAAATACTGAATATGATTCTCTGAAATTATAAATTGCTAGCCTAAAATGAACACCAAATGACCGAAGCGAAATGGTGAGTAGCTAGGTTAAAAAGTTGAGAGAATCACAACAAACCCAGTTAATACACATAGTGCTTCTTCAAATCTTACAGGTAAATCACCCTTTTGGTCTGATTATCGCATCTAACAGCCTTCCAATTGCACGGGTCCGCATCTTGTTCACGCCAGTTTATAAAGATACCATCTGAATTCGTAACTGCCTTCTTAAAGGCAAGAAGTGCTTCACCTGTAAGAAACAATTCGTGGAACATAAGCATTGTACAAGAACAATAAACTCGAATGGTTCACATGAATACCAGGCGCAACGATGACATACCATCTGAACTTAGCGCTCTTGCTTCACGGGCCACACAGTGCAGAATAACCAAAATAAAGAGGAAACTGGGCTGTTTTCTCGGAAAATAGCCCATTAATGACCACCTGGTGAAGCATATAAAGATAACTAGAGCATATTCCAGAGGTCATGGATGAGGAGATATGGTGTGCATCTTTCTAAGCAGATGAACTGAGCCCTGCAATGGTAAAAAACGAAAACATATCAACAATCACAACAAACTAAAGACAACGCTCAGTAACGGCCATCACATTGCTCAACGAAACAAATAGCGGACACAATGATGCCCGCAGCTTGCAAGAAATTGCCGACCAACATATTGGAGCTAAGACAAATTATGATGCAACATTTTCTTGTCTCTTTTCAGGCTAACTAAATAAGCTTCAGACATATAATTTTAGCAAATCAAACGAAACACATCTACAGAGCGAATGCACTAGGCACCCCCGTTTCTGAAATCCGGAGCCACCCCAGTCCTAGCCCCCAGTAATCCACTATCCCCTTCAGCTACATCCATGCAAAAGGGAACAAAACCGGTAGCACTAGCTGAAGAAGCAACAAAGCAGCTACCGATTCCTGCTCGCAAGCTACCAAACACGAGCGTGCATCCAGTGTTAAAAGTCACTCCAACAACCGCCGCAACTCAACAAGGTATAGCTACACCTCGCCGCGCTATCGACACGAAACGCCCAATATAGCGCCCGCCACCGGCGCCGCATCCGGCCACACGGCGTGGGCTAGCGGGTGCACACGAAACCCAGCACGAATCAGTGGAAACGGCGCAGATCCGGCGCGAGACGGCATACCTGCGGTCTCGCTCGCAGGAAGCGCGGCGGCGATCTGCGGCGAACTCGGGGGGGCCGACGAGATGGCGAATGGGGCCTACGATTAGCGGTGGGGGGAGGGAGAGAGGGTGAGGTGGGAGGATGTGAGCTGCGAAGAAGCGGCAGTGGTGTGGTCACTGTGGTGGTGAGCTGAGCAGATTGAGGGGGCGAGGGTAAATGGGTCCGAAGAGATTAGGCCGCCCCAGGTGGCGGTGGTGGTGAACAGTACAGTGGGAGTGAACGGTAGGGAGTGCGGTTTTTGTCCGCGTGCGGCGTAAGCGACGGGTCGCGGGACAAACAGCTAATCACTCAGTTATCAGTAATTCAGTACTGGGTACCAGATTACCCTGCATAATCTACGGAATTTGTCTGGCTAGTTGTACTGATTTTATATGTTTATCAGATGTTCCTTCTATACAATCTACGGAATTCCAGCACAACACAGTTACAACAAGTGGAAAAACTCTCTAATCATCTATACCTAGGTGATTGCATTGCATAGTCACACAAAGCGTTCTATTATGTGTACAAATTCGTATATATATTTTTTCTCTATGTATTTCTTCACTAATGTCAACTCTGGCCGTAGCTAATCAAGTTTATATATATACACGCATCATTTCATTCTGACAAATTGTAGACCGAACACAACCATAATCATCGTTGTGCTAGTATAATACTCTCTCCGATCTGAAATGGTTGACATAGATTTGTTAAAATATGAATATATCTACACACTAAAATACGTTTAGATACATCTGTATTTTGATAAATCCGTGTCAATTATTTCTGATCTGAAATGGTGCACAGTACAGTGGGAGTGATCGGTGGGAGGCTAATCTAGACCTGACGAATATTATGGAAAATAGTTGTTGCGCCACGAGTCAACATGGCGATACCTAGTTACAACCACTCAACACTAAATTGGCCTAAATTGGCTAGATATATAGTGCAAGTGTTGGATAAGACTCATCAAACTAGTTGGAGTAAGACGAGACACACTATATGCCTGTAAGCAGAGACTCTTCACATTGTATCTATGTTACCATAAAAACTATGCAATATATATAGACACGTGCTACCTCTAAGCGTTTGTTTAGTACTAACTTTGTCTCTAATTATAAGATGCTTATGTTTTATAATTGGGGACATAGAAAGTATTTCGTAAGAGGTTCAGAGGATTTGTATTTCGAGAATGTGCTGCCATTTGGATCATATGGTTTGGGTTCCGAATTCATATGGAGTCCGTTCATATGCCCTTGTTATGTAGAAACTGTAACATGAGTTAAAACCTCATTTTATTTATTTATTTATTTGAGAAGCGCAATAACTTGTACAAATACTTTGTACACCCCCCCCCCCCCCCCCCTTCCCAAATTACATGTTTATTTTGTATGTACCACTCAAAGTTGCGTCCCTTTAAAGATTCTACGGAAATTCACGATACTTTCCTTCTTTACCGAAAAGAAAGCGTATAACTTTTATCCAAAGTGTAACAATATAAAATTCATCAAGTTTATAGAACAAAACTATCAACAACTATAATAATATGTATATATAATTTTACAACATACTTGATGGTGTATCTAAAGATATTGATTTGTCATCGTAGATGTTGATAGTCTTTTTCATGTTCCCATGTTTTCAAAATTTCTTGCAATCCAAAGTGACCTAAAATGGTATCATCAAGTATGTGTGGAACTTAAATGGAGCCATACTCTCGAACGTATGTGTTAACCCATAGAGGAGCAAGACCTTGAGAATCTGATTACAAGAAGAGAATTCAATATATGACTCTAGATGAGGTCATAACAAACTCATGTGTTGAGCCATGGTTGATGAAATGATTGAAGAGGTCGACAAGAATGGGGTGAATGGGCGACAATAATTCTTAAATTTTTCTTGTAAATTGAGGGATTAACGCAGTAGGTAGTCTAAATGATGCAATTAGGTGAGCAATCTATATGACGATAAGGATAAAATTGAGCATATTAGATAAACAACCAAAAAAGTTTGATACAATCAATGAAGTAAAAGCCTGGAGCCTCCACACAATATAGAGTGTTTTGATCCACTATGCGGTGCCTTTGAAGGCAGAAACCAAAATCTTTACAAAGATTTGTCCTAAAATGCGCTTCTAAACCATCATAGGTATTTTTGTCCAAGGTGGAGGGAAAGCCCGTTATCTGTATTGTTGTTTAGCATTTATTATTATGTTAAGGGGTGTGTGTGTACTTCTATGGCATACGTAATGAAAATGACACGCCACTTGGATGAGAAAGTGAGAGATCACTTGTGAATCCGCACCTCTCCAACAGATATTAGCTTCCATTGGAAAGTGAACTCCGGGATAAATCTCCACGTCATTGTGTCGTTATCTCATAACCTTACAATACTCTTACTTGTTGCTAGCTTATCTTGCTAGCTTGTATCTTTCTCATCATTTAGGTTGTTCACCTGGTTGCATAATCTAAAGAACTTATATTTGAGCAAAGCCTAATCTTGAAAAGAAAAGAAAATTTCTAGTTGCCTATTCACCCCCCCCCCCCCCCTCTAGACAACCCTCTCAAAGGTGCATCCCTTTATGTTTTGTACAGAAATTTACAGTACTTTCCCTTTTTTCCGAAATGAAGGCGTATAACTTTTATCCAAAGTGTAACAATATAAAGTTGATCAAGTTTATAGAAAAAATTATCAAACAACTATAATAATATGTATATCTAATTTTTTCAGGGAAATATGTATATATAATTTTACAACATACTTGATGGTGTATCTAAAGATATTGATTTTGGCATCGTAGATGTTGATAGTTTCTTTTCATGCTCCCATGTTTTCAAATTTTCTTGCAATCCAAGTGACCTAAAATGGTATCATCAAGTAAATAACTTTATTACTTAGAGGTTTTTATTGCACAATAATTAGAGGTTGACGAATAGGTGAAAATGCATAGAGCCCCATGTGTGTTTTTTGGTAATTAATGACAATCCTTACGAACTAATAATTTCATTGAATTATATTTGAGGTGTCTTTTAATAGGGTAATGCTTAAAATGATGTGTAGGATTTAACTTTGGATGCCATGAAGATAAAAAATATTGATTGTGTATTGGTACCAAGATTGTCAATATGGGGAGATGAATATGATAAATTGAGAAGAATAAATGAAGATAGAATTCTTGTGTAAAATTAAATGAATGCTCTAACTTATGCTTTAAGCCATGGAGGATCAAAATCGTGAGAGTTTGATTACAAGAAAAAAATCAATATATGACTCTTAATCATGGTCATGATAAACTAATGTGTTGAGACATGGTTGATAAAATGATTGAAAAGGTTAAATAGAGGGGGTGAATAGGCGACAATAAATTTTAACATTTTCTTATAAATCAACGGATTAGCATAATATAGATTGTCTAAATGATGCAACTAGGTGAGCAATCTATATGACGAGAAGGATACAATTTAGCATATTAGATAAACAACCAAAAATGTTTTATACAATTAAGTACAAGTAAAGCTGAGAATGGTTTCAAAACTGACCCGTACCTCAACCAAACCCGTTCATTATTTCCATCAATCCGAACCCCACCTAAACCTATTCAACATCATTTTCAGCCCAACCAAAACCAAACCAACTAGGCTTTCCACCTAAACCGATCTAAACCCACTACACACTCATGGGTTCAAACCTTTTACTGAAGTGGGTTGAAAACCAATTCCTACTGAAAATCAACGAAAGCAGCAAGCCAGAAAACTGAAAAGAAAAAAAACTGTTCATTCCCACGAACAGGCTGCGTGCGCCCTGGACGGAACCTACGACGCCGACGCGCGAGCACTGCGCCACTGCTCCACCATCAACGCGATGCGCCATGAAGCTGCACACGACGTCGCGCTGGCCTGTGCCCTCTTGGAGCTAGTTGCGGGCACAGACGGTGACGCACCTGGCCGCGCCTGCAGCTCCCGCCCTGCCGCGTGCCGTCGTCCACCTCCTGCAGCAGGCGTCGTGGCGTCCACGTGGCTGCTGGCCGGGGCTCGGACCAGAGCGGTGTTGAAGATATAATTTGGCTGCTAGACATTATATAAGCCAAATTAGTTTCAAATTATTGAGGTTCGATTATTTGTTGGCATATATATAGTTGGACTTTTTATTTAGCTCAAAATGCAGGCTTGATGAGAAACTAATGCAAACACCATGGAGCAAGCTAGGACAAGTCTTCGGCACATGCTGGAGTATGTCGAAATAATATGCTGAAGCTTAAGACAAGTCCTGGCCGGTCTAAGATGACAAGCTGAATTTCAGGTTAGCACGATGCATGAAGTCACGTAGAAAAAGTACAACATGAGAGATCGCGTACACGTGAGATCAATCGCTATTATCTAGTGTGATTAGCATCGTGGCCGAATATTTTATTCTTGGTATTCTGGCCGAAAAGCATTTGTACGTACTTTATACGTGGCATGGGCAAACTCTGGAGCTGCTAGTACAAACCGAAGGCAACCGAACGATCAGAGAATATTTCCTATTCGGTTTCAGCTCTGAAGTTGTAATCGTGTACGCCAAGTCCAGCGTCCTTAAATATTAAGGCCACGGCCGATTGAGAAGGCCCCCGATCAATCGTTATTCAACCAAATATATCTACTTCTTTTACGTACCTTTTTATTTATGTTCTTCTTCTCTGCCGAATCCTAGCAGCCCTAGGGTTTGGCATATCTTTGCCGTTTTGCGCTGAAAAGCGGTCGTCTCTCCTCCACGAAAGCGAGGGGATCTTTGTTGCTTTGCTCGGAAAGCAATCGGTTCGTCGTCACGAAAGTACGACGGTTATCGTGGTGCTGTGCAAATTTGCGTAGCAACACAATTGGCGACTCCGCTGGGGACGAAGAATAAAGACCTACATACGATGAACACCGCCATCAAGAACGGAAGCGACGTCGACCCTGACATCACCATCGCCGTTACCCTCGAAGATCTGTCGGAAGAGGATCGGCGCGAGCTTGAACATGAGATTGAGGAAGAGCAAGCTAAGAGGATGAAACAGATTTTGGCTGGATATCAGAAGACAAGAGACGGCGTCATCAAGAAGATTGCTACGTCGAGTTCTTCCGATCCACTCGGCGCTAAGGTAAAAAAACAACCGAAGAAGTTGCTCACCTCATCGATGTGTCTGTAGCTAGTAAACATGATTCCGACATAACAGACATGTCACGCACGCTTAGAGCTGTAGCAAGTAAATTTGAAGAATTTGAAGAGCAACTTGAATCTAGTATACCTCGTAATGTTAGCTCGTCAGTGATGCAAATTAGGGATGAAAATTCTGGTAGAAAGTCGATGCTTCCGGCCGAAAGCAGTAGATCAATTAATTTTCATAATCGAACTACTGGCGCTTCGGCTAATCTAACACATCAGCCTGATGTTGCTTTAAACAGCCATCAAATTGGCCGGAACTAGGCTGGTTCGGCTGACAATTTTATTTCCATAGTGCTCCAAAGCAACGATGAATATTCAGAGAAAAGGCCGACGCATCCGGCTAGTAGCAAATTTAATAATGTTCCTACCTACACACATATATCCGATGCATCACCTAATGTTGCCCAGCCGCAGGTCTCTTTAAATAATAATGAAGGTAGCCTGAACTACATGACCAGTTCGGCTAATAATTTTATGCCTAGCGTAGCTGCTTCTAATATCTCAACTTCGGTGCCATACAATTACTGCACCAATTACCGAAGTGCATCATTTAATTCTAATTTGCAGCAAGATAGTTATCAGATTCTACCATACAGTACACCACCATTGTTGCCTATCGGTACCGGGGTTCAATATGGACCGATATCCGAGTCATCTTTTAGTGGGTCTCCGTTGCAAACGTCACATGCTCAAATTTCTTTGCCGGAGATTCAACCGCGTGCCTGTGTTCCATCTACTCGACAAACCAATTCTCCACAGCCCAATGGTAGTTTTAAGGATCAGCTTGATAGTGTACTTAGAGAATTTGGTTTAGAACCTAAGGGTAGAGCACGTGCATATCAAAAACCATATCCTAATTACTTTGAATCAATTCCATATCCTCCTGGTTTTAAAATTCCATATTTTGTTAAGTTCACTGGGGAGGATGGTAGATCAACTTTTGAGCACGTAGTGCAATTTTTATCACAATGTAGGGAAGCCGGTACATCGGATGTTTATAGAGTTAAATTATTTCCGTTGTCTTTGTCCGGTGTTGCATTTACTTGGTTTACTTCGCTTGCTCCTGATTCTATTACAACATGGGCACAATTAGAGAAGAAATTTCATGAGTATTTTTATCAAGGTGAAACTGAACTTCGGCTTTCAGATTTGACTAGGGTTAGACAACAATATAATGAGCATGTTCATGATTATATTAGGAGGTTTAGAGATGTCAAAAGCCGATGTTTTAGCTTGAACATAACCGAAAAAGATTTAGCCCATCTTGCCTTTTCGGGTTTGCTTGCTCATATTAAAGATAAACTAGAGGGACAAGAATTTTTAGATGTTGATTAAGTTTTGCAAAACGCTTTGGCGCAAGAAAATCGGGCTAAGGAAATTAAACAATATAGCCGGTTTAGTGATAACAAAAATAAAGATGAGAACCATGCCGTTAGTTCTTTAGATAATGGTAGTGATTTGGCTAGTAAGGATGACATTGACATGTGTGTAGCCGAATGGGTTCAAACACCAAATTCAAATCCTTTTACATGTTCTACTCTGAAGCCCACAGCCGCTAGAAAAGAGGAAATGAAGTATACATTTGATGTCAGCAAGTGTGATATGATTTTTGATATATTGCTGCAAGGAAAATTAATTAGAGTGAGAGAGAGTCATGTTATTCCACCTCCAGGAGAATTGGGTAAAGGAGCTTATTGTAAGTTGCATAATTCATTTTCTCACTCTACTAATGATTGTGATGTGTTTCGACGACAGGTGCAATCGGCCCTTAATGACGGACGATTGACATTTACAAAGAGTACTAACACGAAACTTGATAGTGATTCTTCTCCTGTCAATGTGATTGAGTTTCAGAACAAGAAAGTTCTTATTCGGTCGGATCAGACCGAATCTACAAAAGGAAAAAATGTTCTTATTGATGATAATGCTGCACCGAGGATGATCAAACCAAAAAATTCAGAAGTAGGGGTGTGGAAAGTCAATGGAGGTAAGAAACAAACTCCAAGACCAAAGCCGACAGTTAGCTTGTTGTTGGCCAAATACACTACGCATAAGGCCGGCAATGTTTTTAATCGGTTTGGAGGCATTAGGCGTCCTAAGTTTCCTTCTAGACTTGGTGATCATGAGCACTGGAGAATAAATTCTTATGATGAACAGCCGTATTATCCACTGGAGTCGGCTTACTTGGGATGTACATCTCCTATGTATCCACAATTTAGTCCGTGGGGTTTTATTCTTCGGGCGCAATATCCTGCAAGGCAATCATATTATTTTCGATCGCAGTGGCCACCATGAAGGATTACGTACCGAAAGCCATGGCATGGAAAAAGAGCTTGGTTTAATCATAGGGCTAGACCACGTGATGGCATTGCAATTCGTGGTAGTGATGAGAGGCCAGTCTCAGGAATTTCATATACGAGCCGAAGATGCAATGAGGGTGGCGTAATACATATTGGTGGTCAGAAGTTTAAGTGGATGCCAATCAATCATGAAAGCCCCAAAGAAGCACACGATGCAAATACAGTTCCAGGGGACCGATCAACAGCATGTAGTGCAGATGACAAGAATTATAAGGGAGGCCGCAAGTTCATATGGGTGCCGGTGAAGCATGCTGGACCTAAGCCTGTACAAAATTCAGATGATTTAGATACTGTTGATGCTCTGAAACTTGGAGAAGGCCAATCAGCGGAAGGTGTTAAAAGTAGCACAGAGGCAAACAACCCTGATAAATTAGGGAGTGGATCGGTGCAGAAAAGAGAAGCTGGTACAAAAGGTAAACATTTGGGCAATACGTTTGCTGCATCATTCAGTGGGAGCCAGAAAACTGAATCAATTAACCTTGATACATCATTCAGTCGGAGTCAGAAAACTGAATCAATTAACCTTGATACCGATCCAGCTATGAGAAGTAGCAGCTCACGTACATCCACAAGGTGGTCTCCAATTGTTTTTGGCACATTTTATCAGTCCGGTAATCCAACTATAAGGGTAGGCCAGAAAAATGGAAATGCCAGTGTATCTGATCAGCAGAAAAGTATTTTGGCCAGTGACAAAATGTTTGCTCCAGGAACGATGATACATCAGTACAGGCCGAGAGACTCAGGGGGCAGCAAAGTTAAATCAGTCACTCCAGGTACTAAACCGGGACCTCGGTGGTGCCCGACGGGGCTCACACATACTCAAAAACGGCGTGTACAGCGGCTGCGAGCTTTGGAGATGAAGCAGGAAATAGCCGAGAAGAAGTGTGACGAACTTGCAGATGACACGGCTGAGGACTTCGTAGATGTCATGGTTGATGACCTTGCAAATAACACGATGAATGATGAGAGCTCAGATAATAGCGGGGATATACCTACTGATATGGATGCTAATATGGTGTTCTCTTTGCCCGCTGAATTTCAAATGTCAGATGCTTGAAAATATAATGGCCGATATATTATTCAAAATATCGCGTTGAGAAAGTTTGGCCGATGAGTTTTGACATCGCCCTAAGCAGAAATATTTGGCCGATGTGTTCTTTGGACATCGCCCTAAGAAATGATATCGTCGATGAAGCGACGACATCGTTCCAGGGTACACTTATAGTTTTTGATAAATATACTATTGTACCAAAAACAGGGGGGCATGTGTTGAAGATACAATTTGGCTGCTAGACATTATATAAGCCAAATTAGTTTCGAATTATTGAGGTTCGATTATTTGTTGGCATATATATAGTTGAACTTTTTATTTAGCTCAAAATGCAGGCTTGATGAGAAACTAATGCAAACACCATGGAGCAAGCTAGGACAAGTCTTCGGCACATGCTGGAGTATGTCGAAATAATATGCTGAAGCTTAAGACAAGTCCTGGCCGGTCTAAGATGACAAGCTGAATTTCAGGTTAGCACGATGCATGAAGTCACGTAGAAAAAGTACAACATGAGAGATCGCGTACACGTGAGATCAATCGCTATTATCTAGTGTGATTAGCATCGTGGCCGAATATTTTATTCTTGGTATTCTGGCCGAAAAGCATTTGTACGTACTTTATACGTGGCATGGGCAAACTCTGGAGCTGCTAGTACAAACCGAAGGCAACCGAACGATCAGAGAATATTTCCTATTCGGTTTCAGCTCTGAAGTTGTAATCGTGTACGCCAAGTCCAGCGTCCTTAAATATTAAGGCCATGGCCGATTGAGAAGGCCCCCCGATCAATCGTTATTCAACCAAATACATCTACTTCTTTTACGTACCTTTTTATTTATGTTCTTTTTCTCTGCCGAATCCTAGCAGCCCTAGGGTTTGGCATATCTTTGCCGTTTTGCGCTGAAAAGCGGTCGTCTCTCCTCCACGAAAGCGAGGGGATCTTTGTTGCTTTGCTCGGAAAGCAATCGGTTCGTCGTCACGAAAGTACGACGGTTATCGTGGTGCTGTGCAAATTTGCGTAGCAACAAGCGGCGACGGCCAGGAGCGACGCGCAGGCGAGTACCTCCACACGGAGGCCTCCAGCTTGGACGACGACGCGCGCGCGAGCCGAGGTCCTCGTGGCTAGACGACACGCACATGAGACCGTCCGCTTCGTAGAAGGGAGGGGGGGCAATTGATGATAACCCCCAGTTCGCGCGCCTTCTATCATATGCCCCCCTTGTGTCACTGACATGTGGGGCCGGACCCCACATGTCAGTGACACAAGGGGGACATATGATAGAAGGCGCGCGAACTGGGGGGGTTATCGTGGATTTTGCCAAGGGAGGGGTGCTGGAGAGCGCCTCGTGCTTTGCCGTCGTCGTTGTGGTGGCCACCGGTGCGTCGTCCGCGGTGTGCGGTTGGGGCCGCCGTGCTTAAGCCTCTTGGGCAGCGCCATTGCGGCCAGGCTGAGCGCAATCTCGGTTGTATTGGTTTGGTTTCCTGCGCCTTTGCCGTCGACGAGGAGGCTGAGCAGGGGGACGGGGAGAAGGGCGGTGGATCGAGGTAGGGGAAGGAGCAGGCGACGGCCACACCTTCAAGCGATACGCAGGGGACAGGAGCAAACCAATCTCCCGATCCAATCTTAGGAACCGGTTGCTAACTGTTTGGAACTGGAACCATTCGGACTCCTACCTGACCAAACCAAACCTGTTTCGAGAGGAACCGAACTAAACCCGAACTATTATCAGAGAAGCCCATTAGTACCCAAACCAAATAAGCCCACATTAGAAAACCAACCCATTAGACCCGGTTAAATGAAAACCATTCCCAGGTTTAAGTACAGGTCTGGAGCCTCCACACAATGTAGAGTGTTTCGATCCACTATGTGGTGCCTTCGAAGGCCGAAACCAAAATCTTTATAAAGATTTGTCCTAAGATGCGCTTCTAAACCATCAGAGGTTTTGGCTTGGCTTTCTGTTCCCCTCCGTCGAGGACTGTATCTGTAAACTGAACCTTCTACGTTTTCAATGAAATGAAACGCAAAGTCTTTTTGCGTTTTCTCGAGAGAAAAAAAACCATCATAGGTATTTTTGTTGCCCAAATGTGGAGGGAAAACTGGTTATCCGTATTGCTGTTTAGCATTTATTATTATGTTATAAGGGGCACTTTTACTTATATGGCATACGGCATGAAAATGACACGCCACTCGGATGAGAAAGCGAGAGATTCTTTGGTGGAGAGAGCATGATATTAGCAGAGTTTTACGAAGAAATAGCGGCGCAACACTGGTGACCACCTCATCCCGTAAGCCGCTCGTTCGCTAAGCAAACTGTGAGGAGGAGGTGGGCCCGGTTCTCTGACCAACGACGGTACCCAGATGTTAGAGTATATGTGTACGTGTTGTTATGGTAGTATAGGATAGAGATAGGATACGTATCCATACGGTCCTGACTTGACTTATACTCCAAGATGATCCATGTACTCCTATATATACTCGCCCATGAGGCTCAATAATATATCCACCAATTCCGCCAATCTCATAATTCTACATGGTATCAGAGCGGCACGATCTGACCTAGCCGCCGCCGCCGTGCTTCCGCACCGCGCCGCCCCCGGGGAGATCGATCTCCATGATCTCTCTCGGGGGCCACGCCTCCCGTACGCAGGGTTCGTCCGCCGATCCGTGATCGGCTGCCCTGTAAGTCTTTTTTTCCGATCTCTTGATCGGTTTTCTTTTTTGGTTTACCAATCTTACATCGGATTGAGTCGCCCACCGCCGTCGTCATCGCCGCGCCTCCACTCCGACCATCGGCATCGACGATCTACACCGCGCCCGTGCGCCTGCCACCTGCGCCGCCGTGCCTGCCTCGGTAGGCCGTCGCGGCCTCACGGCAGGTTGCCGCGCACCGCGGCCGGCTGCTGCGCCTTCCTCGGGAGGGTACTGCGGCCGTCCCCCTCGGATCGTCTTCGTCGTCATCGCCCGGGACTTCACCGACAACGCCGCCATCGACTCCGATCTACGCGTAGTCCCCGCCATGGCGCATACGGCGCACCGTCGGTCTGATCAACCGATCTCGCGCCCGTCTACGCCAAGCACGTCCCCGAGCACGCGCCAACCACCGATCGAGCTACGGGCTGCCGCTGCGTCGCCCCTACGGGTCGCAGCGCCGCCGCCTTGGTCAGCGCCTACCGGCGGCCAACGCGCCTCCCAAGCGTGTACGTGTCGGTGGCCTCCAGCCGCTGCACCGACTCGCGCCTTGTAGCTATGCCGCCTCCTCGGGCCGTAGCGTCGCTGCACGCAGTCTTCTTCGCCGTCCCCGCGCATCGACGGCCTCGGCTTCCACCGCGCCATCTCCCACGGCGCGGATCGCCGCCGTCTGCGCACGGTCTTCGTCACGCCGCCGGGTTCTTCTTCTCCTCCCTCGAGCACCGCCGCCGCGCTTCACAAGGTAACCTGCAGGGCGACTTCTCGTTGTCGCAGGTCCCGCCGACTACCCCATCATCGATCTAGGCGTCCCGCATGACCACCCCAGGTCACCGCTGGTTCCGCCGCCTTCTACGTCTACGTCCACTACAACTTCGTCGCCAGCGTCATCGCCTCGTCCCCGACTACACCACTTGCTACTCTACTCCGACAATCGCGGACAGCATCGGCATCTCTCCCTCGCCACTCTGCGCGTCGCAACCGTCGTGGAGTCCTCCTTTGCTAGTCTTTCTCTGACATGGAGACAAGTTTATGATGGTCCCTGCCCCTCGCACGCCTGGTACTGGCAACACCGGGAGTGCCTTCGTCCCCGAAGTGTCCCCGGGTCTGGCAAGCCCGGGTCGGCGCCTCGTCTACATCGGCCTCGACAACGTCTTCGGCATCGACTTCCCCCTCTACGACCGCCTCGACCGCGTCACCGACGAGTTCTTCTTTGCGTACTCAGTTCTGGCAAAACTGGAGTATGCCTTCGTCCCCGACGTGCGCCTAGTTCTGGCAAAACTATGGCCGCACCTCGTCCTCGACGGCTCGGACTGCATCGGCTACGGCGTCGGCCCCATCTTCGACGACTGCCTTGACGCGTCTCCGTCATCCTCCTCGCGCACTATGCGCATGCGGCTTCATGTGCGGCTTCCTCGACACCGGCCACGACATCGACCACGGCGACCCCTCGCGCGGCTACCCCGACCACGGCACCGCCCAACGCTCTCGGCTCCTTCGACATCGGCACAAGGGCTACCACCTCGCTTGAGCATCATCAGCGTCCTCTACAGTCCAAGCTTCGCGCCGCGACACCGTCCATGACACTCCCGCTCGGACTGCGGCCCACTGGATCTACTTCGGTTTCTCTCCAGTCTGACCGTCCGCGACGTTCCAGTTGTTCACGGCGCTCCCGCTACGACTGCGGGGGGATGTTAGAGTATATATGTACGTGTTGTTATGATAGTATAGGATAGAGATAGGATACGTATACATACGGTCCTGACTTGACTTGTACTCCAAGATGATCCCTGTACTCCTATATATACTCGTCCATAAGGCTCAATAATACATCCACCAATTCCGCCAATCTCATAATTCTGCACCAGAGGTCGCTGAGCTGTGCTGTCTCCGTGCCTCATAGCCGGTGTCCTCTCCTTGGATGTCACCCTTCCTCTCCTGCCAAAGCCAGCCGCTTGCTTGTTTTTACCCTGCCGAACCACGGCATCATCGATCTAGTAAAATGTAAAAACACGTATAGATCTGGGCCAGGGCGGGTGATCTCTCTCCTGGCTAAAATGCATTGTACCGCTGGTAACAGCAGCTCGTAAATGTGGATCCATCGAGTACTTGTCCCTTGTAGAGTGCTTGTCCTTAAAATGGAGCTAAGAAGCTAGAGACCCTAGATAGATAGATTCCTGTAATCCAACGTCCCTTTCCGTCACTAATGAACACCAACTGCACTCTTTGCTAGGGTTCGACCAATGGTTAGCCAGAGGCATTTTCAAGACGATCCAACACCGAATCGCTGGCAAGTCCTCCGGTGTCCATGACTTTTCTGCTCCAACACCCAAGCTCACAAACTGGATCGGAAATGGAAACGGCAGCGACGAGGAGAGCGCCGTAATAACTGCCCTCCGGCCCCAATAAGCGGCCTGAGATCGGTGAGGATCGGAGGCAATCAATCCGTGGACACCACAAACGGCCACTTGCGCATTCAACCATGTCGCCAGTGTCGGTCTCTTCCAGCTTTCGATCGCCACGACGAGGGGTGGCTGGAGCTGCGAGCTTTCCGAGCTCCATGTGCGTGCAGACGCAAGAAACGGCTATTACCATTGGTGGTGGTAGCATATCCTCGGCCTATAGAGACTGGCCGGACCAGCGGCAAAAGAGTGGTGAAACATCGGCCCATGCAATAAATTCAGAGCCGAAGCTGTCTCTGTTGCAGCCGGGTGAGTCAGTGAGACGAAGAGGGGAAAAGAAAGCTATTGCAGTTAAGGTTCACGCTCTCAGAGAAAGCTGGATCGAAGAATCCAACGGATGCCCAAAGCCTCTTTTGGCCAATCGGATACACCGGATGCTACAATCGCGTCGTTTCCTTTTACTATTCTGATCACAACAGCAAAAATGGAAGGAAGGGCCACTCTTGAATGCCGATCCAGTAAAAAAAAACAAGCCTTCAGCAAATATTTAGAGAAATTATCACTGTTCTGAAAGCGATAACACAAATTCGGCAGGAAGAACGCTTTCCACATAATAACAAGGGGAAGGATACAGCGTCCCATGACCAATACCTCTCTATATACACTGTTGAAGAAAAAAGAAACAGAAGAGAGATCGAGATCCTAAAGGCAAAACACTATATCTTTTACATAAGCACAAGAATCTGCACAGAAAGGTTCTACAAAATGCTAATCACTCCTCGAGTGCCTCATGTGCAGCGAAAGAAGAAGGACGATGAACAGCGGCCATTAGCAAGTACGAGAGGGATCAAGCAGTCAGACGTCCCGGCTCTATCACCTTACTTGCCGGGGCCTTGTCCCTCTGCTCTACGTAGGCAGATGGGAACCAGCCAGACTTTCCTTTGCACTCCCCTTCCGACCACCCATTTCGAGACACCTGTGAAGACAGACAAAGATTGCTTTGTTAGCATTGCCGGGCCCATGTGTTTCTGTCTTATAAGCTACGAACTGGACAATTATATGTTGCCTTGCATCTGATCATACATATTCTTGCAGCAGCAGTAGTTACTGAACTTATTCAGGATTGCTGCGGGTATGATGAATTAAGGGGCGGTTATTACTTCAGAACTTTGGCCATAGGATGTACTATGAATGAATGGATACAATCTACGTAGCAGTCAATGCTGATGAGCAAACCATGTGTACCTGGCGGACCACAACGAAATCACCCACTGCAATACTGAGCTCACCATCAGCCTGAGCATCAAACGGATGGATTACCTGCTCGACAAGTCAGTCATCGAGTGTTCAGCTTGTTTAATAATGCAATGCTATGTTCTGTATAGCAATTATGCAGTTGCTAAAATCGTTGGACTACTAATATTGCCTATTGGTATATACCCTGTTGCCCTTATATTTATACAACTGCTATCCGTGTTTGGACGAATACACATGAACTTCCAAGCAAACATTTTCATGCTACTTTTACTATTTAGCAGGCGTAAAAGAAGAACAAGATGAAATACAAGGTAGGTGGGGAGCTTTGTTGAAGTAGTAGCATGGGTTATTCACTAATCATATTCGTCACAATTTAAGCTCGGAGTTCTGATTCATCAAAATTGGGACTGGAATTAAATTTTCACATGATTTCAGGCTAATTGTGCTACCACCAGCATAATATCTGGCTTTCTTATGCTACCAGACAATTTCGTTCTTCACTTCTTCGGTTGCTGGAGAATCAGATGGGCCATAAATATGTGGGACAGTGTAGTATTTTTGTCTGGTGGATACCGTCTTTTCCTCCCCTTGACCCTCTCCTCTACAGCTAGCGCCGGCCTCTCTCCCCCCATCGCCGGCGGCCAAGGTGGCCGGCGGTGAGTGGGAGGGAGGTCTGGATGTGTATAGTGGTAGGTGTAGGGCTGCTCGGCTTCATGCCGTCTTGGATCTTCTTGCTGGAGCTCGCGGTCGGCGTCCGGTGGTGGGTTGGTTCCTCTCTCTATCGATTTCCATGGTGGAAATTGATGGCTGGTGGCGGATCTGGCCAGATCCTCTTCAATAAGACCGATTTTGGGTCGGGACGGGGGCGGATCTTGGGTGTTGTCTTCTCGTTTCTTCTTGTCCATGGTGGCCGAGAGGAGTTCGGGAGGGAAACCCTATCCGTCAAGGAGTCCTGGTGCTGGCCTGTTTGGTTTGGATTTCTGGAAGATGGGTGGCGTCGTTGTCTTCTTCTCTGGTCTGGACCAGAGACGGCGACGATGATCTGGTGGTGGCTCGGGGATGATTCCCCGCCGATGTGCGTTCAGCGGAATCGATTCCGACTTCTGGGTCGGATGTCTCCTGCGGTACCTCAACGCAGCTCGTCTGCTATCGAGCCCTGCTGGGTGTTGGCTGAGTGGCAGCCTCGGCTTCTTCTCTTCCGGCGGTGCTATGGCGATGCTGGTGGTTGGCAGAAGCGGATGGCGTGGTGGTGGAGCTTGAGGACCTACAAGGACTTCGTTGTAATTTTCTTATTTGCTAGGTTTCTTTTGCTTTTTTTTTTCCAGAACAGGTGGCGTCGGGATGGTTCTAGGATGTGGGTGCGTGGATGTGTTTGTACTGGTTATTTTATATGAACACTATGTGGGACAGTTCCAAAGAAAAGTTTGTGGGCCTTCCAAACCCTTCCATCCGTCTATCTCAAACAGTTCATGTCAGTACACTCTAACATGGTACAGTACTACAGTCTACTGCAACAAGATAAGAGAGTGAATAATAAGGGAGATGACACACTACAACCTAGATGATCTACCCAATATGCGATGCAAACGGCCTACGTACCTCCCCAACATAATTCACTTCTTGACCATTCCTTGTAGGTTCGCTAGTTTCAGGCACTGCTGGATCTTCTGATGTGCTGTTTGAGTGCGCAGGTGTTGAGGATATTCTAGGCTCCGGTGATGGTTCTGATGATGGCTCATCATAGTTGTTGTCTGACTCTTCATGATGTTTTGCAAGGAGCATCTGTACAAATTAGCAGAAAAAAAGGCAATAACCTTCAGCAGCACTTTTAAGGTTTAGGGCACTAAAAACTGCCTATACAGGTCAATGAATCTACAGTTATGCACCTCATCATGGAGTTTGTTCAGAATATCAGCAACATTTTGATGATAAGTTCTTTCGGCATCAACCTGTATGTGGGGCACACCATAAGATAAAGCCCATTAAATATTTGAAGTTTAATTCTGTACAATCAACATTATCAAAGTGTATGCATATGTGGTTCCAGTACTAAAGCTCACGAGTGTCTGAAAATACAGCAGTGAGGAACTTGAAGCAGGAAGTTTAATTAAAAAAAGCTGCCTTATTTTTTTGTTAGGGAACATCCAACAGTTTAAGCACACAAATATCCAATCACATCAAACGGCTAGAAAATCCAAACAATGTTTAAACAATCAGACCCCTGTAATTAGAAAACAGATATAATTTCCAAGATAAACTTTCAAGGGGATTAAATCCACTTCAACTATGAGGAGAATTGTTTATATGCCAAAACTTAAACTACGGCGCCCGCACGTTGGGATTGGGATTGACCACGCGCGCACATCTTTCTAGCTACACTCTATAAAGAAATTTCTGATGTGCAAAACCAAAAAGCTATTCATGACCTGTTTATATATTTGGCCTGAGTGTTATGTTGTACACTTGTTCCTACATCTGGTACACCCTATTCTAAAGAAAAAGTAAAGATGAGTTGAGATGCAAAGCATCAATGGCCATGTACAGGAAATCTAACCATCAACAAAATGGATTAAGACTAAGGATAGGTAAAGATTTTGAAATAATATTGAGGCGTATCATACCATTGCAAGGAGACGGTCGAAGGTAACCTGTTGCTGCTGAGCGTCAACAGCCTCCATAGCTGCAGTTGCTTCTCTTCCTAAGGCTGCTAGCGTAGTTCGGAGCTCTGATAATTTTGATTCTGCATGTTGCAGCTTCACCGAATCTGTATTACCACTACTCTCCTTGGACTTCAGTTGCTTTCTCATCACATCAGCTATCTAATAAAAAAACTTTGTCTATTAAGTGTTGGGCACGCATCTATGAAGCAGTGGCGGAGCTAGGTGGTAGCTGTATGGCTTTCATATTTTTTAAGTATTAGTCCCTGGAAGCTAAAGGGAGTGACATCACTAACTCCTTGCACTGCCACTGCTCTGAAGTAGAGAAAATTCCTTTTGTGATTCATTACCTGAGACTCCATATCTTGTCTTATCCGTTGATAACGGTAAGTTAACAAGCGAGCATCTTCAAGAGGAGCACTCATTATCATTTCTCTTAGAGGCTCGAAAATCTGCAGATAGCAAAAGAAAAACTGTTAAACAATAGCAAGACGGCTGAGTCAGAAATGTGTCTCATCAGCTACCATCAGTTAAATAAAACGATGCAACAATTATATGTGCACTTGACACTATTTTGTTAATTTCAACAGAATAAGCCTCATCTGGTTAGGATGACCTTTCCCTCAAGGGTAAAAGGGAAAATATACCACGACCTAGTGTTTACGACTAAAAATAGTAACACATGAATACAGCATTTGGATGTTGAAGAACTTATGAAATAGTGAAACTGAGGGTGGAAATAGCCATCAACCTGCTCTCCAAGAACTTTAAGAAGTTTCTCCTGCTCCACCTCCATTTGGCTGTGGGATTTACCAAACTCAACTGAAGCCCTTCCAAGAACAAAACCAAGATTTTGATTGTTGTTTCCATATTTGCAACAATCGTCAGCAAGCTTTTTCACTACACGAAGAAACATCATGGCTTCAAAATATCTCAAAGCAGAAGCATATACACATATCAACTGAAAAAAAAAACAATGTGGATTTACCTATCTCCACCTGTTTGGTGCTAACAGCAACAAAACTCTCCACACCTCGTACAATAGTTCGTTGGAATTGCTGCAAAATGAGGCATAACCAATTTGCTTAAAAACCATCAGCAGGCTAGTTATCACAGGTAACAAACAGAAGGAACACATACTTTGGCTGCTCTGGTAGTATTATAAAGTCTCTGGAGATTCTGATGGCACTCAAGTTCAGCTTCATCGACAAGAGAAGTGTCCTGATTATGACGTGCGCTGAATGTCTTGCGAACCGCCTGCATGACCACACACAAGTCTGTCAAGGATGAAGCATGGCATATGGTGATTGCACGCATTCAACTGGACCAACTTAAATTAGGTTCATCAGCCACAGTGAAATGCACAAGAAATGAACAGGTCCAGACCACTAGAGTGCCCGAAACCGTTGAAACACATACACAATTCACTCCCTAATCCAGTGCTCACCACCAGAACACATAGAGCACATACGCAATTCACCCCCTTCCAGCTGCAGTTCTGTTCTCCCAATCAGTTGCTCAACGCCCCAAACCTAGAATTCTTAAACTAACTCTACGTGGAACTAATTGGGGGGAGCAATATCTATCCGCAGGAAGAACCCTATCTCCAAGCCGAGACAAAATTCCGGCCACGCGGTGATCGGTGGGAGGCTAAATCGCTGGAATTCGGGGGCGGTGGATCCGTACCTGCTGCTGCTTGGCGACGTGCTCCCGGAGCTTGCTGGCCTGCTTCTTGAGCGCCTCCATCGGCGCCACGTGCGTGCGGTCGATCAACAAGCGAACGGCGCCTCTCCGGCGGTAGATAGGACGAGAGGCCACAAAATAGCGAACCCCAGAGGCGGGAAAAGCAGAGCTACTCGCTGGTAGCACTCTCTGATGTACACGCGACACGAGGCGAAGCCGCTAGAAAGCGGCGGCGGCTGTTCGGATCGACGCTTGCACAGCAGAGCACTCGCGCGGCGCTAGGAGCAGCAGTAAACCAACCGCCCCTCAGTTTGGTCGCTGTGGACTGTGGTGGTGGGGTTGGTACGGGAGGGGGGGGGGGGGGGGGCTTGGCTGTAGTTGCTGCCGTTGTCGCGCGGGCGGTAACTGGCTGGCAACCGCAACGGCGAAGAGGTCACTCAAGACCGCCCACAGCGGGCCGGCCGGCCGACGACGGCGCCGGGCGAACGGGGAGATGCGAAGAGAAGTCCAAACTGAACCGTAGAGATGGGTGTTTCGATTTCCAGAGGGAAGAAAGCGTCGCGATGGACGTGTGACGGGATTAACGCGGAGAAGAATAACGGGATCGACTGGAGCGTGCGCGCGTGGGACTGGCCGACTGTGCGTGCCCGTCGGCGTCGAGAGCGACGCGACGCGGAGCGTAGGAGCGAATCAACCGAAAGTGGCGGAGCGGAGACGTGGACTCGGTGGTGCCGTCGTCTCTCCCCCGTGGAGCCAACTGCCGGTGGCCTTCCTCGCCGTGGTTTCGGACAAAATCTTCTGCTCTTTGTTGTTTGTTTTCAGACCCTGGCCATTCTGCTGATGACACCTCGAGAGATAGTGGCTTCTGACTGCTGCCGCCAAATCGTTCCTCGGTCGCTTTCGCGGAGGTCAAGGCTGTCCCGTCATCTAATCTCATCTCGTCAGTAAAATATTTGAGATCGTCATGTCACATCTCCATCCAGATGCTGCCTGAGGTTACTGAACTTGCCAGCAGGTTGCGATGGATATAGTCCTTTTCCGCAGGAAGCAAAGCTATCGCGGTCATGACAGATTCAGCAAAGCAATAGCCAAACAGAAAACTATACAATTAGCTAAACTGTAAACAAATGCAGCCCAGCAAAGTGTCGCGCTCCGTTGAGCTGGCCGAAATGCCTACCTGTGAGCCGCATTCATCGTCACAACTCACAGGAACAGTCCAGGGCCAACGCCAACCAAATAAGGCTGACTGATGACAATGGCAACTCATTTCCAACTGCGATTCATAATACTCCCTCCGTTCCACGATATAAGATGTTTTAACCATTTTCCACATTCACATGCTAGACACTTTTTAGCATTCTTTTTAGTATGAATTTAGACATACATGTGTAACACCTAAAACATCTTATATTATGGAACGGAGGGAGAACTTGATTAATGTCAAATTCTGGTCTGGAAATATAAGATACCAAACGGTTTTACGTTCACCGGACGCCACTCACCACTGCATCAACACATGATGCAATGCAACATCTGTCTGAGAACTAAACAATTATTAAGAAAATGACCCAGCAAACTGCAGATAACGTTGTCTGTCAACTGTTATACACGAACAGTAAAGTTTTTAGTTTCTTTGGAGTTCGCGAGAAACCTAAGACAAGCTTCCTTTCTCCAAGATGTTGGATTGGAGGATCATCAACCATCAAGGAAACCAGCGATGCCTCGTTGTGGATCACTTTACTTGTTCGGGTGTTGGGTTGCCCTTGTGAGTCTTTGGTATTTTGTCTCTGTTTTCCGAAACAGGATCACTTTCCTTATTCCCATGATCAACTTGTCCTTCTGGAACACTTCGTTTGTGAGATACGCCCTGAGATGTTCCGTTTTCAACTCCAGTTTCTGGAAATTTAAGATGGCCCCTCTTTGCACTTCTGAGACGTTTTACAATCTTATGATCACTGCAAAGATTTTAACGGGTACCACAAATGCTGAAAATAAAGGATAGGGGGGCATCAAGGACTATATGATGACAGAGGGATGTAAGGGGCAAAAGCTTACTGGCAATAGAACAAAATTCGTTTACCATCCGTCTCCCATTTCCTGGAGCAAAGATCCCTCCTGCAACACAAGCACAATGTGTCAACAATAGCGAATACAAGAAAGCGGTCAGTAACACCATGAGGTATCCAGCACGTAAACCGCACCTCGGCAAGCACTTCTGATGGTATGCTTTGGAACAGCGCCTGCATTGTACCAAATTCATTCCCGTCGCTTTTGTACCTCCTGTTTCTATTGCTCTTTCGTTACCCTCAGGTGTTGCTGTTATTTTGATGTGTTCCAAATTCATATGAATATATAAATTGAGAGGCTAACTTCGGAGCGAAGCGGAGGCCCGTCGCCGGAGTCACAGTTGAGTAGCGAGTTTGAGATGAAGGATCTTGGTGCTGCTAAGAAAATTCTAGGTATGGAGATTACCCGTGACAGAAATTCTGGTTTGTTGTTTCTTAGTCAGCAAAAT
This sequence comes from Poa pratensis, assembly GCA_947311845.1. Lineage (NCBI taxonomy): Eukaryota > Viridiplantae > Streptophyta > Magnoliopsida > Poales > Poaceae > Poa > Poa pratensis. The sequence continues at coordinate 25,491,569 of CAMZMU010000073.1, read as the reverse complement.
TACATTAAGAAAGTTCTTCATCGTTTTAACATGCATGATGCAAAGTCTGTTAGTACTCCTATTGCTCCTCATTTTAAATTGTCAGCTGAACAATGTCCTAGTACGGATGAGGATTTTGAGTACATGTCTAGAGTTCCATATTCTAGTGCTGTTGGTTCTTTAATGTATGCCATGGTTTGCTCACGTCCAGATTTATCATATGCTATGAGTTTGGTTAGTAGATATATGGCTAATCCTGGTAAAGAACATTGGAAGGTTGTTCAGTGGATTTTCAGGTACCTCCGTGGCACATCCAATGCTTGCCTCAAGTTCGGCAAGACTGATGAGGGACTCGTAGGCTATGTGGATTCAGATTTTGCTGCCGATTTGGATAAGAGGAGATCCCTCACAGGTTATGTGTTCACGCTTGGTGGTTGTGCCGTGAGTTGGAGGGCAACGTTGCAATCCGTTGTTGCCCAGTCTACCACTGAAGTAGAATACATGGCTATTGCTGAAGCATGTAAATAATCGGTTTGGCTGAAAGGTTTGTTTGCTGAGCTTTGTGGAGATGATACTTGCATTAACCTGTTTTGTGATAGTCAGAGTGCTATTTACCTTACTAAGGATCAGATGTTCCATGAGAGAACAAAGCACATTGACGTCAAATGCCATTATGTGCGTGATGTTGTTGCAAAAGGTAAACTGAAGGTATGCAAGATAAGTACTCATAATAATCCTGCTGATATGATGACAAAGCCAGTTCCTGTTACTAAGTTCGAGCTTTGCTCGGGCTTAGTTGGTATCACTGTCTACCCCAAGAGGCTATTTGACGCCGAAGGTGTTTTTTCTTTGTTGTTTCAGGGATGAAGTTCTCGTTCATGCTACAAGATGGAATTTGTGTCAAGGTGGAGTGTTATTTTGATGTGTTACAAATTCATATGAAGATATAAAGTGAGAGGCTAACTTCGGAGCGAAGCGGAGGCCTGTCGCCGGAGGCTTGGGCCGTAGGCTATCCTGCGCTCGCGGGGGTGGCAGCCCCCGTGGTACGGTACACGTCGTTTTCGAGTCAGACTGCAGCTGACTTAGGGTTTTATGCCACCATATATACATCTTGTAAGCCGCCGCTTGGGGTAAGCCACACATTGTAAACCCACGGCGTTTGTAACCTCACCCGATATAGTGAAGTATTGCTGGCTAGCGCCCGTGGTTTTTTCCTCTCCTTTGTTTGGAGAGGTTTTCCACGTTAAAATCTCGTGTCCCCTTTGGTTTGATCGTTCCGCTCTTCGTCGTTTATTTGCTATCGTTTATAACAGTTGCATGTTTCCCTACGACTTTCTTTCCTTTGTTCTTGCATGACCAACATTCATGCAAAGGGCATTCGTAGTCTTGAGGACTTCTGTTGAAGTCCGTATCAACCGTATCCAAACATTCAGGGTGGTAAAAGCGCTTGCAACCCTTCTTATTGCACTGCAATACCTGCCAGAAATAATGTAAACAAGGAAATGCAAAACTAAATGAATCTGATATATCCTGATGAGCAATTGCATTGCGAAAAGTTCTGGAATCTCTAGAGCCCGTATGAAATCAAGTATCATCTGTAAATATTTACACCCATGCTTCCTATGGCTATACTTTCCCACTAATTTATGTTTAAACAATGTTGCTGTTTTTCTCTCACTATCTCAACTACAGAAGGAAATTCAGAAATGAGTACAAGATTTATCATAAATAGAAGATAATGTATCTTATGAAATTAAAATACAAGTTTGCATACCACAATATAATTAAAATCTGACGATATGGCCGACGGACCCAAACTTCCGCAAACAACGCATTGGTGCTGCTTATACTCACAATTCTTGCACAGAAACTTGGATAGTTCCAATATAATTCAAGGATACAAAAAGTTAGATGATGATACTGAACATGTCAAAACAAAAAATTCAAGGATACAAAAAGTTAGATGATGATACTGAACATGTCAAAACAAAAATAACACTGAATAATTAGGTAAATGATTACCGCTAATTGTTTAACTTGTTCTTCACTGAGGCCAAGAGTTTCACATTTAGAATGTTCACCGTTAGGTTTGGTTGGGTGGAAGAACCTTCCACAATCACCTTCACAACTACAACAAGAATATGTGTCGATGCTTTTTCAGGACAACAAGAAGATTCAATTGAGTACATATACTGGAAAGAGTACATATACTAGTCCCTTTGATTTCTTTGTGTTTCGATGGCTGATTCATGTAGCCACTTTCGATGGCTGATTCTACACCACTCGTCTTACCCCATGCATCAAACATCTAACTCCACCTTCCTAGCATCCATAGTAAAAAAACACATCCACATACTACGCCAAATTTCCCAATGCAATGTAGGCAATGGCCGATCCACCTACTTTTGGCTAGATAGATGGCTACTCCCTGAGCCACTCGCTACTGCTTTCCCCGCTATCTTCTCACACCACCTAAAACAATTTGACCTAGTCGCTTCGGTGCTGCAGGATGGGATCGAATCTAACCTGAGAAACAGGCTAACGTCGGCCGCAAGCTCTGAGCTTCGGACGCTATCTCTCTTGCTGCAGGTTGTTTCGCTGAACACCACTGATGACGACAGGCGCATGCTGGATGGTTCCAGGTTCACGTCCAAGGGAGCATATGCAGCCCTCTCCTCTCAGCTGCACGACGACCAGCTCGCCAACATTTGGGACTCCTTCACTCCGCAAAAAATCAAGATCTTCGGCTGGCTACTCCACTTCGACAGGCTGAACACTCGCGCCAACCTCCACAAGAAGACCATCCTTGACACTGCTGCCTGCCCTCGATGTAGCCTCCCTGTCGAGGACCGTGACCACCTCTTCTTCACATGCTACGCCGCTCGTGCTGTGTGGAACAGGTTGACCATCGCTCCCTCCTTCGACCAATTCACTGACCTTTGGTGCTCAACTTTGGCGGTTGCGTGAGTTGTGATCCTAAATTATTTTCGATACTCTTAAACTTTGCAAGAAAATGAAACTGTGTGCATCTTCACAATGCGGAGGCTGGGACTATGTTCCCATTTCGAAGAAAAAAATGCTCGTCAACATAAGACCACAATGTTTTGGCGATTTGAGTCAGGGATCACGCCAGCTCCCCTAGATACAGAACTTCGGTTGATAACAAGAGCCTTGTTTAGTGGTTATGCAATGCAAGCTGACTGAGTTCGGGCAATGCAAGCTAAACGAGTTACACAACTAGGCTACTCAAATAGATATACAGAATGGTAAATGGCAAGCTAGTAACAGCGATGGCAACTGCTAATATGGAGGAAATATTACATATCAGCAACATTAACTATAAGTCCAAGAAAGACAAAAAATATCTTTCAAACCAATCTATCTATTTATATTTGGACTAGTGGTAAAACGCTCCAACAATTCAGATTTTAACCTGAGAACAAAAAATATTACTCTACATCACAAAAATTGCTAGACAAATCAGTAGACCTACCTTATCAATCTGCCGCCATCATCACAAAATGCACAAACATAATCATCCTGCACAAGCATGTCATTTGTGTTATACCTTCGAAAAAATATGAACTGTGATGTCACAAGTGCGAAACAGTTTGAAACCTGAGCGTGGAACTATTACAAAAAAAGATACTTAAAGTGCCAAAATCAAATGGACCTTGTAGAAAAGTTGATGTACCTTGAAGTGCAAAACACAGATGTACCTACGAATCCTATGGGTTTGTATGTTGGTGCTGCTCCACTTAAATTAGCAGTGTTGTACTATCCCAACCATCGCAGCAATATATAGATGATCATGGTCTATGTTACGTCTCAATTGGGATGGGTCACAAACTGTCTAGCTGACACCAGTCAAAGCAGCTCGTGTGTGGTCAAAGACTAGTAGGATTGGTCACAGACCTGGGATGACTCCCATAACGTATTACAAGGACCAAAAGGCACATTTTATAATAGGCGGCAAAACCATAATTGTCTAGAGATCCTCGTAACGTTTAGCACGTACTCCCTCCGTTAAACAATTTTTGTCGTGATTTTAGCACAAAATTTAAACTAAAGTCATGACAAGAATTATGAAAGGAGGAAGTACCCAATAAATTCATAATCCATAGTGAAAGAGCTATTTGCGAAAGGACATGTTTGTACCACAAAACCCATCCTCATTTTGTAATCCTCCTCCATGGCTGCTTCGACAGTGCAATCACTGGATACATCCTTAGGGCCTGTTTGGAACAAAGGGTAAGACAATAAAATAGTACGATTGGAGTTTATGTGCAAACCATAGGAAACAAAAGAATGTATGTTTGGATTACTGGTACAGGAAGATAACAGGAAATGAATAGAAAAACAAAACAAAGGATTCATGGTTGGATCTTCTTAATTTTCAACATCCACCGTCCCTTTTTCTCCCAAACAAAACATTGTCACCCGCTTTTTTATAAGCATGTTATTATTAGATCCTTTATTGTATTAACTCAGGAAGACATAGCAAAGTCATTTGCCTACATTTTAACCCACATCTCTATTAAGGTCGGCACCAAAGAATGAATCGATCATTTTCTTTCCCCGTCGTTTTGGCTACTAGTTTACCTTTGTTTCTCAACAAGCCAAGCGATGGCCAGAGGGCAATCGCCTCAGTTATTATTTGACCAACAACTCAAGATGGCAAGGATATGGGCAAGATGTACCCTATTGTCTCATGGTAGCATCCAGAAAATAAGCATTATAAGTCCAAGAACATGAAAGGAAAATCATGCAATGTTAATTTTTACTATCCTCAAATGAACGTTGGGTTAAGAACAAGGTATGTAATTCCATATGTTCAAATTTCCACATATATTCATTTTCTATTGATAAAAAAGTTTGGTTAGCGCGAATGGTTTATGCATTTGGACTCGGATAGGAGTTGAGCTTTTCACCGTCGCCCGGAGTGGGAGTATTTTGGTTGAGATACAGAATACTCATCTTTCTTTTGAACTCGAATACAGTCTCTGGTAAACAGTTTCCGTGGGGCTGCGGCCAAGTACGAAAGTATTTGATCAGCTAAAGGCGGAGCCGGGATCTTGATGAAATTGACTATTTTTGTTTTGCCATAGGCTGACGTCACGACCGAAAGTGTCGTTCAGATCTATCTCGGGTACGGTCACTGCACCCCAATCGTAGTATCTCCAATCTCTGTCTTGGTTGATGTACCTATGGTTCTTTTTGTTATTGATGCCAAGATTCGTACTATTCCTACGAAGCGAGGGACGAGCGAGGCCTAGGATTAGGAATTGGAATTCCCACATGCATAGAAGGGTACGGCCCTTTCCCCACAGTCACGACACCTCGGCCGAAGATACCTATTCCCTTTCTTTCCAACAAGGGCAGGGCTCAAATCAATTAAATAATACTATTTGGACTGGGTATTTTTGGAAGGAAAGTGTGGATTTTACGTATATAGGAATCCAAATCTGCTGAATCGCTCATGTTATGATCTTCTACATCCTAGGTCTCCGCGTTCCGTCATCTGGCTTATGTTCTTCATGTAGCATTCAGAACGAATGACTATGAAATAGGTAGTTTATTTACAGCGGCCCTGGTTCTGACTGGTTGGTAAAAGGACTCTAAATCCTTGTTTAGCGCCCTGGACCCGAAATCCAATTAGCGCTAGTGGTTCAATTCCACGACAGGACACTGAATGAAATGAATGAATTCAAGCCATGACCATGCCTCCAGTAGGAAGATCATCTGGGGAATCAGCCATCGAACTACCATTGCTATGATCCGTCTTCGATTCACCAGCATCAGCTATCGGCTAATGGCATTTTAGAAAGCATCTCTTCCCTTGTTGGCTTGGGTTCCTAGTATTTTTTATTTTCCATTTGTAAAATTATGAAAGCCTGTTTTTATTTATCAATCTAATAGGTAAAATCTATCTATATACTCCCTTGTTTTCAAATACAAACACAATATCAAAAATATAATTTGTATCTATACAAGACCACTATCTCTTACCGAAAAGAATTGATTAAAATTTTACCTCGTACAATGGTGCTAATTAATGTGAAGGTTGCATGCAACCATAGAGAAGAATGTACACATACAACAAGTTTAATTAGCACAGATCACTAGAGGCTTTCCACATACTTAATCGTGCTACTTAATAATTGGTTTTTTTCTTGATATCTAGGAATTAAGATAGTGGTCTTGTATACAGAAAAACGGAAGGAATAATATGGATGCGTCGAACAACGCTATAGTTTTTCTGGTCTATCTTCTCTGTTAGCACAAATCCGGGTAGTCTCTAGAACACTACCAAATATTATATTTCCACATAGTCCCTATGGACGAAAAAAAAACTCCTACCCACACCCCACGCAGTCTCACATGGACAAGAAAAAATCGGTCAATTTACACCCTTGTGACATACATTTGCCTTTTTTTTGAAAGAAAAAACAATAACTTTCGGACTACCATATGCTTTCTCTTTTGAAATCCTCGAGACGAGATTTCAAAACTAGATCTCACTTGCATATATTTCGATGATTCTTTTTAAAATAATGTTGGTGTGTGATGGAGCAACTTCGTAGTCCTAATTGCCTTTTGTTATTACTACGCTTCCTAGACAACTTTTACAACAAATGTAGTCAACTTTACAACAACTGAGTAGCTTCACAATATCAACATGCAAGCTTTAAAACAAAGGTAGAAAACTTTACAATAACGGTAGGATACTTTACGATGATTAAAAACAACTTAGAAACTTCACAATAACGGTAGGTCTCACTTGCACAGTGTGCGACAAAACATATTTTTGTTGCACTAATTGCTTTACACCATTGCTAAGTTGCGTACACTACTTTTTAGTATTACATGAAACTTAAGAACAACGTGAACAACATGTAGCCAACTTCACAACTACGGTGAAGAACTTCAAAACAACTAAAACAAACTTACCCACTTCGCATTAGTGGTAAACAACTTGAAGCAATAAAATTCTCTTACTGTGGTTTTGGGTGTTAATGACGATGAATTAAAGGGGCTAATCTATTTACAACTTTTATCTATAGGGACTAGTCCAAAAAATGGATGAAGCGAGAAATTAAGAAAGAATGGACACCCCAACATAAAAGGTTTTCAGATATCACGATAGATTAGTTTTTGGAGAATTTCTTCGTATTTTTGATTCGTAGGGAAGCCATGGTAGTAAGAGGGGACAATTTGTTTTCGATTTGGGTATTCACAATGGTAGAAAAATCCTCCTAGGCCCGGTGTACACAAATCAATCTCGAGAGCTTCTTACGTACTAGCGCCACTCCTACTGCCCTCCGCCGGTATAGAGTCTGGTGGTGTCCCGGTGTCAACTTGGCAGCCAGATATAACTGGGACTGCTCCGTGTAAATTGTACCATCGGGTGTATACTGAGCGCGTCCGGTGTGACTCCGACCATCGGTGTACACCGGGCTTGGCCGATGTTTTCGAGGTTCCTAGATCAGCCGATTGTTCCTTTCATGTGGCACATATATATTTCATCCCCCTTCTTCCCAAAAGAGTACCTCCGACAATATTTGAGCTGCCCTTTGTTGCTACTTTGAGCTTTCATTTCTTTCAATCCCTCCATCAATTCTTGAGTTTTTTTGAAGGAAAGGAGAAAGCCACCTTAGATCTTCAAATTCATCTAAAAGAAAATTGATTTCCATACCGAGTGAGCTTTGTCTTGTTACTGTTTTGTTTGTGGGGAACCCTAAACGGTTGTGTTGTTTTGTGAGCATTCAGTGGGTGGATTGTCATCAGGAAGTTTGTAAGATGTGATGGTCACCTCAACACCCTATAATGGAAGTGTTGTTGCTTGGTTTGGAGAGCTCAATGGAGGAGGATATATCTGAGGATCGTGTGGGCTTGGATTGCAATGGCCTCTCCAACGGACAGTAGAGTACCAAATCAACCAAGAATGGAGGTCATAGTCGTCGGACATATGACCACATCTCGAAGCGAACTCCGTTACGGAACTGCCGCCATGGCGATTTCGGCGACATGCCGTTGATTGGCGTTGATGCCGCTCTCCTCCCTTCCGATTTATTCTTCAATCTCCAGATCAGATCCTTCCCTCTCTTCCCCAGCCACTTCCTGCTCAGTTCCTCCCCTGTTTTGCAAGTTTCTCATCCTCAAGGAAGCCCTAGCGAAACTGACACCCACCGCCGCCGCCACCGTCCCCGACGCCGTTTGCATCCTCTGCAAATACCACGTTGTTCCCCTCCCAATCCACAACTCTTCCCGTCTTGGTGCTAAATCAATCAGTACCTTCGCATCCCCCATCCTGTTCCAGAGATACAACGCCCTTCTGGGCTTCTCTGTCACCTCTGGTCGCCCAACGTCTTCTGAGAGTCACCATGAGTGCGACCCCAAGGTTAGTTAGTCCAAGGTGTAGTCCTCTTCTCGTAGCTGATGCTTCAAGACACCCATCTACAGGACCAGGGCTCGATCCGGCTACTGGTGACGCTCGTACCGTGGCACCTCCCACCGCAGCTTTGAAGTTCGTTGGATGGAATTGCAGAGGTAAGGGTAGGAGCCTTCAGAACTCCAGAAAAAATGGAGCATCTGGCTAGATTGATGTATTCCACCGGTGCCCAGGTAACTTTTGTTTCGGAAACTAGATCTTCTAAATGTACTGCTTCTCAGTTGAAGGTTCGATTTAATTTGACCGGTAGTTTTGTAGTGCCTTCGGAAGGTCTCTCCGGTGGCCTCTGGTTGCTTTGGACTGATGAAGTTCTTCTCTCAGTCAAGTTTTCAAATAAATATCTCATCCTAGCTCTCGTCAAACATATAGCTACTAATGTTAATTTTGTACTTGCTTGTGTCTATGGGGACCCACACCATCGTTTTACTAGAATGATTTGGGAGCATATCTCCAATTTTGTTAATGATAATCTCGGCAAGCCAGTAGTTTGCTTAGGTGACTTGAATGGCATCATGTGTGATACGGACACTACCTCTAGCAATGTAAACAAGAATCGTATGCGTGCTCTTAATACTTTCATCAAACAATGTGGTCTTTTCGATTTAGGTTATAGTGGTCCTGCCTATACTTGGACGAACAAGAGGTTTTCTTCTACTCCTATATTTGAAAGACTAGATCGTTGTCTTGCAAACGCAGAATGGTGTGCTCTTTATCCTAATACACATGTTCTCAATTTACCTATCATGCTCAGCGATCATGCCCCTATTCTTGTTTCTACTGAATCAAATTTCCACAAACCGAGACTTACCTTCAAATTTGAGAATTGGTGGACTTTGGAAGACGACTTTCAAAGTGTAGCAAAAAATGCTTGGACTTCTACGGTGAACAAATCTTTCTATGCTAGATCGACTAACCTTGCAGGTACTTTGAAAAAATGGTGTAAGAAGAAGAAGCCAATCCAACAACAGCTTGATTGCTTACAAAACCAGATCAACGACATTCAAATGCAGCCGGTGCACCAGCAGGACCACAACCTTGAAGCTAATCTGGTGTCCCAATATGAGGTAACTCTGACCAAGCTTACTGAATATTATCGACAGCGCGCCAAAAAACATTGGGCAACCCATGGTGACAGAAACACAGCTTTCTTTCACAATGCGGTACAAAAACGTAAGCGAAGGAATCGTATTGTTTCCATCTGTGACACTCATGGCCATGAGTTATTCGATCCAAATGACATTGCAAATGAATTTGTTCACTATTTTCGGTCCATATTTACCTCCACATCCACTAACACTGTTGCATATATACCGCATATGAATTCACAAAATCATGTGGATGACTTCACCAACTCTGTGCCGGACAAACAGGAAATATTTGGAATACTCAAAGACATGAGAAGAAATGCATCGCCGGGACCGGATGGTTTTAATGTTGCTTTTTGTGTTTTAGCCTGGGAATGGATAGGAGATGATGTAACAAAAGTGGTCACGAGGTTCTACGACTCAGGTATCCTTCCACCACACCTCAATGATACCCAAATTGCTCTCATTCCAAAAAAGCTAGCATGCCATCTTCCTTCCGATTTCAGACCCATTAGCTTATGTAATGTAATCTATAAAATTATTGCAAAATCTTTAGCAAATAGACTGAAATCGCATCTCCCTGATTACATTCATCCTTCTCAACAAGCTTTTATAGAAGGTAGACGCATTGCCAACAATATTGTTGTAGCACAAGAGATATCTCATTCATTCTCTCTTACATCTTGGAAAAGCCATGATTTTATGTTAAAGATCGGCCTAGCTAAAGCTTTTGATCGAATAGAGTGGCAATTCATTATTTCAGCTCTTGCATGCAAAGGTCTTCATGGTCATTTCATAAAACTTGTGTTTGCGTGTATTTCTTCGCCGACTTTTTCTGTTATCATAAATGGTCAATCTTATGCGAAATTTAGTAGCTCCAGAGGTATTAGACAGGGGTGTCCTTTGTCTCCATATCTCTTTGTCCTTGCAGTTAACGAATTATCATTGCAGCTTCAGGACGCTTTGCGAGCCAATCATCTCACAGGTATTTCACTTGGACCCAACTGCCCTCCTATTCACTCTTTGATGTTTGCAGACGATCTAATCATTTGCGGCAAAGCTAACGAGCATGAGGCTCAAACTATATCCAATATTTTAAATCGTTTCTGTCAAAGCTCAGGTCAGATCCCTAACTGGAACAAGTCTGGTATACTTTTCAGCAAAAATGTTCCTCTCACGGACAGGGAAAATATCAAGAGAATATTTCCAGCCCCCAATATTGACAACTCCTTTGTTCATTTGGGGCACCCTCTTATTTTGCCGCCTAAAGACAGATCTGCAGCTTATGCTTTTATTTACGATAAATTCAAATCAAAACTTTCGAGCTATAAAGCTAACCGATTATCCCATGCAGGTAGACTCACTCTAATCAAATCGGTGTTTGCCTCAATACCTGTCTACTACATGTCAAATATCCTCTTCTCAAAAAAATTCCTATCTAAGCTGACGGCTATCATTAGAAACTTTTGGTGGACAGGTGTGCAAGAAGACCAAACTACAAAGTCTCTTTGTCTTAGAGCATGGGCTGATATTTGCACACACAAAAAAGCCGGTGGTCTAGGTATCAGGAATTTACAGGCAATAAATCAAGGACCTATTCTCTCTGCAGCATGGAGACTTGCAAAGGAGCCGCACAGCCAATTAGCTCAAATTCTAAAGGCCAAGTACCACCATGACACATCTATATGGCGAGCAAAATCCAGTGTACCGAAATCTGCCTTTTGGATCGCAGTTTTAAAGGTACAACCGCTACTCCTGTCAGCTACATCTTATCAAATTGTTGATGGTGATAGTTCGGTTTGGAGTACCCCTTGGGTGTAGGGTTGGGAAACTATCTATGACAGTCTTATCATTCAACACCAACCTTTTCATTACCCTGCTCAGATCAAGGACCTTTGGCTTCCTGGGACAAAACTTTGGAACAAAAACTTGATCAATTCTTTGTTTACTCCTGTATTAGGAAATTCAATAATTCAAACACCAGTAATTAACGCTGTTGGCCAGGACATTCTGGTATGGAAGCTAACCCCTGCAGGACAATTTTCTCCCAAAAGTGCATACAAACACTGTTTCAATAATCTCCAGCTTCCTCCAAGAGAGAGACCGAAGACTGTTTCTCCACAAATCATAGCTTTACTCGATCAGGTATGGAACGAGAAACAGATGGCTCCACGCGTTCAAACTTTTGCTTGGAGACTTCTTCGGAATGCACTACCCACAGGTAGAAGGGCAGGTAAGTACTCCAAACACATAAGTAAGAATTGCACTACTTGTGGAAATCCTGAGGATGAAATGCATCTATTCTTCCTTTGTCCTTTTGCTAAATTAGCTTGGTACAGCTTTCCTTGGTTTATTAAAACTGAATTTGTTGCTCATGACAATAATTCAATTCATCAAATGATTAAAGCGCTCCTTACTTCAAATCATCCACAAATAAATATCAACTCTCTCTATACTTTTTTGTGGTGCATTTGGAAATCTCGGAATGACGCCCGCTTTGGCAAGAAATTAGGTACCCCTTCTCAGGTTTTTGCGGCAGCGTCCGCAATCATGCAGGGCACCAACTTGCAGGTTACAGCCCATTCCCAAAAACAATGCAACCATTTGTTCTGCAGGTACCATGGCACCATGTGGTGGCTCAGTGCAAGCACATGATCTCTCTGGCCAACAGATCCTGCCAACCCCTGGAAGAACTATTGCCAACATTGAGGACATATCAGGTCCCATTGTTTTCTCAGATGCAGCTTGGGCTCCAGGTGCAGATAATCAACCAGCAGTTGCTGGATTAGGCGTTTTTGTGCAGATGAGTACAGGTCGGCGATGTTCGAGGTTGAGCATCTCTGCCATTTCCCAGCCAGTGACATCCGCAATTCAGGCAGAGGCACTCAGCCTCATGTTAGCATATCAGATTGCGCATATTCTTCATTTGCAGCAGCCAACGTTCCTCACAGACAACTCAACTTTGGCAAATGTTGTAGCTTCTCAAGACATGACTCTAGCCCCAGGTCATTGGTCAATCAGACCACAACTTGCTGAGATTGCATGCTCACCAGCCTTTCAAGCATTCAGGATCCACCATATAAACAGAAGATACAACTTTCGAGCTCATCATCAGGCCAAGCTAGCTCTGAAAATGCAGAGCTTTTCTTTCAGTTTTAGATGTCTAGATTTAGGCAACGACAATTGCCTAAATGCAGAGATAGCTGCTCTTTCATGCATCTTGCAGTGCAACCTTGTTCATGTACGCTGTTGCTAATCAATATATACATTTTGTGTTCAAAAAAAAAACCAAGAATGATCTTCCTAACCACCGACCACTTCAGGCTCCGTTCGGTTCACAGGAATTTTGGAGGAATTTCGTAGGAAAGCTGTTCCTATGAAATATTTTCCTTTGCATGCGTTCGGGACAAAGAAAATGTGAACAGTACTCCTTAGGAAAACTTCCATCATCGCACCCGTTCCAAAGGATTGAAAACATCTACCCAGACCTCATTTTTTGGGCGGAAGCCCGAGGCGGAGGCTCGCTGCCGTGACTGCCAAAGGAGTGTAGCCCTGTGATCCTGAATAAAAAATTCCGTTCAAAGTGGGGTATGTGAGGTAGAGAACAAGAGCAATCACTGTGCAGCTTTATAAAGAACTCCATTAGCTGCAAGAGTCTCCTGTAGTTTTCGCTGCCCATATTCCTACGGTTTCATGATCCTCAGTTCTGCATCTTCATTCCTTTCCCATTCCTTTATTTTTCTTCTATTCCTATGTTTTCTATACCTACGTTCCGAACGGGGCCGAAATGCGAGCTACTCTATGCAACGGCTTCCCAAAGCGTTCCGGCCTGTTTGGTTTATGCCCCCAGCTGACCCTACCAAAATATTGGTCACGCCAAATGTTCTTACACCTGTTTGGTTTGCTGCCAATTTTTTGGCTGCCTTTGGACTACTTGGTGTGGCCTTCACAGATTCTAACCAAAATTTTGGCCAACCGTGGGCGGCGGAATCCCACGCCAAATAATTGGCTAGCCAACTTTGGTAGGGCTGGTGTGGGCATAATCCAAATGTACCCTTCATTTTTATAATACTGGGCCCGCACATACAGTCCTATCTCCATTTATGCTATATGTAAACATCAAATGGAAGACCAATTGTGCTGATTTTTTTCCAGACCGACTTGAGTCGGGTTCTTCTCCTACCAGTATCAAATAGAACATCTGAACATGTTAAACAAAATCTTCATCATCCCTAGTCCTTCCAACTAAGCTAAGAAAAAAAGACTTATTTTTAGTTAAAAAAACTAAGAACTCACTCCCCGGCATTTTTTTTACAACTACTCACCGGCAAATAAATAAATAATGAAGAACTCCTTCGGCCCAGCTTGACATTGGCCCAGATCGGACCCCAGCATTTTGGTCTTCCTCTTCCCAATTTCCACGCCTCAACAGTTTTGGCAACTCGTCACAATTCTAGCAAAGCCGAACAGAATCGCGGTTGGGAGGAGGCGGAGAAGGAAAGCGTGCTGAGTGGAGCAGACTCCGCCGCAGCCATGTCGGTGCAGGAGTACCTAGAGAAGCACCTGCTCCCGCGCAAGATCGAGGAGGCCGTGAACGCGGCGGTCCGCGCCAAGGCCGCCGACCCGGTGCTCTTCATCTCGACCCACATGCGGCGGGCGGCGCCGGCCGTGATCACGCAGGTGCGTGCGAGGCAGATCCTGGACAGCCGCGGCGCCCCCGCCGTCGAGGTCGACCTGCACACCAACAAGGCCGTGCACCGCGCATCCGCGGCCGGGGCGGGCGCCCCCGAGGGCGCCGCGGTCGACTCCACGAGGGACGCGGAGAAGCGGAGGCTCCTTGCCAAGGCGGTCGCCGACGCGGTGCGGTTGATCAACGGCAAGGTGTCGGAGGCGCTCGTCGGGATGGATCCGCAGCAGCAGGCGCAGATCGACCAGGCCATCATGGACTTGGACAAGGCACACCACAAGGTACATCGCCAAAACCCTGATCCGTTCCTTTTCTCATTCTCACCAATTAATCGGCTCCTACATTGCGAAGCTCTATTTGTTGAGGTATATAATGAATGATTATACGAGAAGTGTGCTATACTGTGCAGTGTTTCCCCTTACCACAAACAATTGTATAGTCTGCTACACGCAATATTTGCCACTGGCTTGCTTCATTGTAGGCTTCCCTGCTGGAAATAATGATTTGAATTTTCAATGGTTTTCATGAATACTAGTTTAGCATGTACAGTAATCCAACCTGCTGAAACATTAGCTAATTAACTATGAAAAATATGTTGTGCAGTCTGAGATTGGAGCCAATGCTATGCTAGCTGTATCAATTGCAGCTTGTAAAGCTGGTGCTGCTGAGAAAGAGGTATCACGTACCTTCCTTATTTGTGCTTGATGTAAAATTTGAGCCTGTAACGATAACACAAATTCTTATTGTTGTTTACCTATCTCTGTGCAGGTTCCGCTATACAAGCATATAGCGGATCTTGTTGGTAAAAGTGCTACAACGTTCCTGTCCCTGCAATTACAGTCATTAATGGTGGAACTCATGCTGGAAATAGTCTTCCGATTCAAGTATTTCACTATTTCCACTTTATATGTAGAATTACCTTTTGTAGCAAACATTGCTTTGCAGACTGCTAAGAAACTCTCTTAGGCTCTTCTACAAACCCCAAAACTTTGCGAAGTTAGAGATTGTTACTCCCTCGATTCTTCCTATTGACTCATTTTTTAATGAGCACATATCAAGATGGTCCATGTAGACTGACATCTCAATATAGTGTAATGTGTTTTTTGTGTCCTACCTTCAAGTAAAGTTTCTTATTTGTAGGAAATTATGATCCTTCCAGTTGGTGCAAAAAACTTTGAAGAAGCAATGCAGATGGGTTCAGAGACATATCATCATCTGAAGGTGCTCCCCATTTCTAAGAATTTCTTCAGAGATATCTTTAGATAATAATACCACGCATATTTTCCTGGGTATATGCATGTTGTCCAGTCCTATATTTGGACCAACCTGCTACTTTTCCATCAAACAGTGTAGGAAACGTTGTAGTGTTTGTACGAAACCTAACGTCCTATGTCAGCTTTCTAATGCTCTTTTCCATCTTAAGTTGCTTGGCACTAATTTATGACGGTAGATTGTTCCCAAGGAAAAGCACTGAAAAACTTAAAACATGAGCTGCACAGATGAGTTTGCCCATTTTCGTCGACGATTCTTACCAACCATTTGTTAGGATATTGTATGGGAGAAGTATGGCGCAGACAGTTGCAACATTGGTGATGATGGTGGATTTGCTCCAAATATTTCCAGGTAACTAAGGAATGATTTTACTTTTTCCTCATGTGCTTTCGTTCTTATTTCTCCCTTATGGCATCTACATATGGATGTCAACGTGTCTATGTCGGATCAATGTTCAGTATAGCTGAAGGCCTGGATCTTGTCATTGCGGCAATAGATAGAGCTGGATATAATGGAAGAATCAAATTAGCAATTGATGTTGCTGCTACTGATTTTTGTGTAGGTAAGGATAAAGAGTGAAATCTCTATCTTCCATGTATCCTTAATAGTCAACCAATGGTTTAAATGCTCCTAAGAATAACATCTTGTGCACCTACATGGCTAGACCCAACAGAAATTTAATCAGTACCATGAAAGAAACTCGTTGCTCATGCTTACTGTGTTTTGCAACTTCCTTTTTGTTTCATGATTTCTTGTTTTACAGCTGTCACCGCCACCTGTAACTTACCATGCCAGCAGAGCTAAATCATACCATTTTGATCAGCATTGCCTCTTTGCCAGTCAGGCACCAACTGACCAATCTATTGCATTGATATTCTTACCTGCTGTACTTGCATCTAGAACTGTACAATCGTGATACATGGAAACAGTGAGCTTCAATAGCAATGGAATGTATATTATATGATATTGTTAGTTACTCTTACTATTTTACCAAGTTAACTTCCCTGCTTGCTCATGCCTCTCTTCACAGGAAAGAAATATGACCTGGAGTTCAAGTCTGCTAAGAAATCAGGGCAAAATTTCAAAACTGCAGACGATATGATTGAGATGTATAGTCAGCTTTGTTCAGGTATTTAATAGTAAAGCTTACTTGTGGATTGAGATCTTTTGAGGGATAAATTTGTTGATTTCATGAACCTTATATTTCTCCTTTTTTTTCCTACCACGTTAGAATACCCCCTTGTCTCCATTGTACAGCCCTTTGACAAAGATGACTGGGAACACTCAAAAAAGTTTACCACCCTAGAGCTATGTCAGGTGCATAGTGTTCTTTTGCACCTCTCTTTTATATTTTTGTCAGGACTCAGGAGCTCATGCCATATTACATTTGCAGGTTGTAGGAGATGATTTATTGATGTCAGATCCTGAGCGCATTAAGCGGGCGGTGAATGAATATACTTGCGATGCTCTTACTCTGAAGGTAAATCATGAATCATTCATTTGTTTATTGATCTTTCTTAACTGATTAGTGTTGCTTTGTGCAAGTTAGTTGAACAGTCAGAGACTAATAATACCACATAGCAAAGACTCTGGAATTAGGCATTTTTAAAGGTGGTACCAGGCAGACTTCATTTAGACTAATTACAGTCACCTGTGCCTAGATACCCAGTACGATTCTTATCCAAATGTCACTCCTTCGGTTTGAATGCCTATTAATTTGCATGACATGAGTTGGGTTTTAAGGGCATTTACAGACATTACCATGGTAATCAACCTGCAATACTCACACGAATAGCCATCCTTTTGTTACTTGAATTCACAGGAAGACTAGCATTTTGTAATTGAACTAATTGCAAGCATCATGGCCACCTGTCTGCACATGTTGTATTTGCCTCCTTGATTCTTCATTGCTCTCTTAATTTGTTTCACTTCCCAGAGGGTTCATCTGTTTTGTATACATGATATGTTGTTCTGTTTTAAATATATATGTAGGCAAATCAAGTGGGCACCGTCACGGAGGCCATAGAGGTTGTGAAACAGGCAAAGGATGCTCATTGGAGTGTGATGGTGTCACATAGGTCTGGAGACACTGATGATTCTTTCGTCGCCGACCTGGCTGTTGGTGCAGCAGCTGGACAGATTAAAGCTGGTGCCCCCTGTCGTGGAGAGTGCCTCACTAAATACAATCAGGTTTTCTGTTGAATCCTTTATGCATTTTATGTCTCAGAAGCTTCTTGCTTTATCTTGAATGATCTCTGACAGCTTTGCACATCCTCTTTGCAGCTGCTAAGAATAGAGGAAGAACTTGGAAGTGAAGCTGTTTATGCAGGGGAAAATTGGAGAACAGCCGCGAGCTGACTCGTGGCCTACTGAATTACATGCGGTGCCGGGGCTTCTGTAAAATTGTGTTTTGTTCTGGCTCAGCAAAGGCACGGAAAGAGGGTAGGTTAACGAACTGGGGAAAACACCTTCATGTATCTTCCAGGCCCACATTGCTATTGTAGACGTAGTGGCTGAACTGCTGGGGCTTTACTTGTGATATGTTCAACTCTGTTTTTTTCTTTCTTTTTTCGTTTCTGTATGGTATGGAATGGACCGTGGACATGATACAGAATTTGAGAAGTGGTTTATAGCATAGGATTTTTCATTTTTACAAATACCTGAGAAAACTGTACACCAATCTTGCGTTTGAAATGCTTGAAATCTAGTTATTCTGGAAGTGTTTGTTCTTTCTATGCTTTAGAAGTTATGTGACCAAGGCAGTTCACAAGTTCCCTTCATAGATCGTGTAACAATCAAGCAAATGCCAAACCACTCAGCAGAATGATGTCCGTCAAGGCAATTGAACAATGGAGCTGCACAAGAGCTCGTATAACAACGAACAGAGGAAAGTGCCCAGCACACGATGCACAACAATCTCAACTTCTTTCGAAATGACATCAGTTCCATGGTTCAACAATGTGATCCGAGCTAGCACCGAAGGGGATACAAAATAGATAGGTCCTGGTATCCCAGAGCTAGAACACAGCATACAACAGGTCACAAGTAAAGAAAGGGAACGCCTCCAAATTTTCGCCCCCAACACCCACTTTGGAGATAACGTCAATAAATCAGGAGGAGACGTCGGCGGCTGCCGCCTGCGCTGCTTGTGTGTCCAGTGCTGTTTGTGCCTCGCGCTTGTCCGATGCACACTTGATCAGATGGTTGTAGCTCCCCTTCTCCTTGAAAAGCTGGGAGAAATGGTGCTTGCAGTAGAGGATGCCCTCCAAAGCTGCATAATTGGACGGCGAAAGGGCGCAGCCTCCATGAGAGCATTTGAAGCAGGACTTGTGGTAGGACTTTTCTTCAACTGTTACCTGCAAAGATTTATTTTAACAGCTAGGTATGAGTCATCGACGAGCCCTGCATGTTATGAAGGATTTAGGGTATAACTGAAAAGGAAAATGATGATTTAAGACAATTGCGATGATTTTTTTTGCAGCCTAAATTGTACAAGTCGTTATAATATCAAGTAATGTGAGGCTGAACAACAGAACTATGTCCAGCGGTACAAGTAATATAACCCCTTGGTGATTCAACCGCAAAAACGATATATCAATAGCTGTTAACTTCCGAAGCTTTAATACTTTTGTGAAATGACAAATTTGGCTAGAATGGACATCTTAGTGAGCTGGTCGCCAAGGGCTCAAAATATTAAGTAACAAATAGAATCATTCCAAGACATTACCTTCTCGAGAGGGTATGCTGTTTTACCACAAGTGGCACACTTGTCCTGCGTTCCCGAAAACATACCCGCAGCTTTGCTTGGCGATCTAGTCTGAAATAGCAGATTTCAAATAAAATCAACTGAACAACACCGCAGCATTGCATAATTTGGGATGCGAAGAGGCAGGACATAAATGCAGGCGGTGGGCTATGGTACATACCAGCTCAGGAGTCAACTTCTCCGTTGTTGATTTTGCGGCTGAAAGACACAAAACAAAGAAGAAAACATCATCAGAACACATTCGAACAAGAAATAAACAAATGTTTTGTGGTGTTTGCAGTTTGGTATTGAATGAAAAGCCTACGTGATTGTGACTGGAAGCTCTTGTTGTAGCTCCCTGTCTCCTTGAACAGCTGCGCGAAATGGGCCTTGCAGTATGGCACTCCTTCAAAGGAGGAGTAGCTGCTAAACTGTGGAATCACAAAACAAGATAGACTGTTAATGTTAGACCGACGAACACCTTTGCGTAAAAGCTAGACAATCAACGCAATTCCTCCTCTAGCTATAAGATCAACAGGTAAATTTTGCACAATTCCCCTTTTACTATATCAAGCCATCAAGTGTGAAATGGTCAAAACTTATGATCTCCTTAACACATAATTCTGTCAGAAAAGTCAGGCACCAGATCCGCTCAGGAGAGCAATTCGCAGATCTAATACTACAACAAGAGAGAGACATCACACATTATCCAACAGATCCATCAACAATTAAGCATAATTCTCTTAATAATAATGTCTCCCAGACTAAAAAAGAAGAAGAGAAGGGATGGCGAGGGAGAAATTAAAGATAAGAGAGCGACACGCGCGGGCATCCATCCATACCGAGAGGGTGGACTTGCAGTGGTGGCACTTGAAGCAGGCGCGGTGGAAGACGGCGCCGTCGGTGGAGAGCTGGTCCATGGGGTACACCGTCTTGGTGCACACCTTGCACTTCTGCTGCGTCCCGCTAAACATCGCCGCCGGCGTCCGTCTCCTACGCCCCCGATCTGATCTTGGCCTCGCCCGAGATAATGACGACCAACAACTCCCACGAGCGCCCCAGTGGCCGCGCTTATATACGCGGAGATACGACGCGAGTTACTTGGGAAGCAGCAATGAATGGATTGGAATTATGGGGCTCGATCGGGTGGGGTGGGGGTAGGGATGTAAGTGGCAGCGGCGTTTGCTAGTCCCGCATACGCCGCCCATCAAAATTAGCGTAAACGGCGTATGTGGCTTACCACATAATTAGGTGGCGTATGTGGCAAAGCCACCAAAGCCGACGAAACCACGAAGCCAACGCCGACCGACAGCTTCTTCTTCCCCTTCCCCTTCTCTGTGTACCGCGTCATGGCCTTGCGACGCCGCCACCATGTGAGTGTCTTGGGCAGCGGAGCGCCGCCGCTAGCCGGTCGTTCTGGGTGAGCTCCTCGACGAGGCTGCTCAGGTCGCTGCCCGTGAAGTAGTTCCCTGGGTCGATGACCGGGGGCGCGGACGGCCACCGCGCCACCGGCCCTGGCGGCGGGGAGTCCATGCGCCGGCGAGGCGGCTGTGTTACCGGCGGAGGCAGCTGGCGGAACGCGCGTCCTGGGATCGCGGGCTCCGGCACCGGCCGAGGCAGCTGGCGAAACGCGCGTCCGGGGGCCACGGCGGGCGCGCCCCATCCGGAGCCGTGCCCGTGCACGGCCCACGGGCGCGGGTTCCCGTCGTAGTGCGGCGGCGCTAAGTGGTACGGGAAGAAGCCCTGCGGCGGGAGCGCGGGGCGCGGCGGGGGTCGATCTCGTGGAGGAAGCGGCCGTAGCAGCGCGGGCAGAAGACGTCGGTGGCCGGGTAGGAGATGATGCGGAGCGCCCGGGCGCACGCGTAGCACCAGTACATGCGGCACGTCCGGTGCCGCACGGCGTCGCCGCCGCCGTAGGCAGGCATCGACGGTTGCCGTACTTCCGGCGCTGGGAGACAGCAACGCGACCTGTGTGTCCAAGCGTGGCGGCGCAAGAAGGCGACGGCGCGGCCAGGCCACCGAGGGCACGAAGCCCCCGACCCTGGCCAAGCCATCGGAAGGGAAGCCCTGAGGAACAAAGCAAGGAGAGCTCGGCCACAGCGACCCCGGCCACGGCAGCGTCGGGCTTCGAGGTGGGCGGAGAGATGAAGAGGAGAGGATTCCGGATCTGGTCTCGGAGGTAGCGGAGGTTCCCGGTGGAGATAGATCGCTGCGGCGGCGGCACGCAGTCACCGGCCATGGTCGCGATTGCAACAGTATGATGTGTGGCGTTGCGGCGCCGTTTAACCGCAGAACGCCGCAAAACTAATTATGTGGTCGCCGTAAAAACCGCGTAGGAGACATGCGGCGGAAGCGGATGCTTCCGCATAACCCAGCGAGCGCGCCACTTACAAACTGAGGTGGGGGTCGTCTCGTCTCACGGTTGCCGCGGCGGAAAGAAAAAGAAGCGAAGCGAGGGAGGGAGGGGAAAGGGGCCGTCCACTGCAGCAGCACGAACGTGCGAGTAGGCCCCGAGAAAATGCTGGGACCACCTGTACGTGAGATTTTTAGCTGGCCGTCGCACGCGAGACCACGGCTCTGACTGGCGCGCGCAACAAGTGCAAGAGGCAAGAGCAGAAGCAACGACGACGACGACGGCGATTATGCTCGCAGGCATCGATGTGTGGGGCCAGTAGTCAGCCTCTGTCTGTGACAGGGAGAGATAAAGAGACGGTTTATTACCAATTATTCTGAGTGAGGAATACGGAGAAAGATATCATTGCCTGGCGCTACAGTGTGGCTGCGGGGTGCGGCCCACGTCGGCCAGCTCTAATCCTGCTTGCCTCGTCGGACCTGTCTGCTGGTTCCAGTCTTCCTTATTGGCATTTCATTTGTTAGTTGGAGCGCAGACTAAGGCAAGCCTATGGTGGGGAGGGGTTGATACCTTCTCACCCGTCCGAGTTCAAGTTCTCATGCTTGCAATTTTAGTGATGTTGCACCCTCCTCTATCAAAAATACCACGTGTCTCTCCCATGTAGGAATCATTTGTTAGTTGGAGCATACTACTGCTATGCAAATGCAACAGCGCACTGCGGAAGCATTACTTCTTTACTTTCTCCTTTTTTTTTTGAACTGGAGTGCTACCTATTGGAGTCCGGTTGGAGATGCTCTTACACAAGCACTTAGACTTCGTTTAGACGGCTGTATGAGTTTTTGACAAACGCATATGCTTCTTTAGCTACTCCCTAGCTACTCCCTGCATCTCTCTGTCAGCATCTACAAACACTCTGGTTTGGATTTTGCTTTTCAGTATAGTTAGCCCAAGCTTAAAGCAAGCACCCCTCCGCCAAAGAAGAGAGCTTAAAGCAAACACAGCCATATGTACAATTGATGCATGGCAATCGTACAGCTCATCCAATCCAAGGATAACAGTAGCAGTTCGGTCAACCAGATGATATACCTGCACTACCATAATAATTGGGTTTGAAGCATGTCCCATCGTCAACCACCGAGTCCGACGAACAGACCATTATTATGCCCGGCACCAACCGGAAATGCAATCAACAACTCTGATCACGGCAACCAAATCACTGGCAGACAGCACTGGCCCCACTATGCTATAATTATACTATTAGCAACAGAGAGTTAGCTCTCGTGACACTATCAGGTGAGTGTTCATTCTTAGCTCCAAATGAACTCCAAAATGCCCATGACTAAGATTTCAATCACATCGATATAAACGCTACTGTAGCATCACTGAAACTGTAGGCGAGATGACAGGCAAGGAACTTCATGGGATCAAAGAGTGCGGCATGGAAACAAAACGTTACTTAATATATGTGATGCGGATGGGTAGTGATTACTGCTGATATTTGAGCCAGGACATAAGTTATGACCATTTTTATATCAGCAAATCATAATGGTTCTTCCCACTGTATAATAGTCTCACTGGCACCCTTTTCTTCCCCTCTTTTGAGTCTTTGGTGAACTCCAACCCATATTCAGCAATAGGAATGAAACCATTACCCCGTCCTCGGTACTGTTACACAAAAAGGACAGATTTCATTTCAGAAGATGAAGTGGAGAACATGGTGAGAAGCATAGAGAAAAACATAACATAATGAGGCTACCAAAGCATATCACTCAAACACGAAAACATGATAGCATGCAGCGAAACAAAGAGATCGGTTCAATAAACCCGCACAATAGTTCCAAATTTGAAGACAATTTAGATTTAAGCATCGAGAAAATGTAAGAGAAAAGTAATCACGATTGTTCAAACAGTTCAATAATTCCACTTTTGAGATGTGCTTTCATTTTGTATTACCAACTATATTTTTTCCACAACTACAACAAATGTTCAGAATAAAGAATATAAAGGATCCGGAGCATTGGATCAAAGAAACATAAATCTGAAATGCAGTTTTATACTTTCAGCATCATTATGGAGGAAATTTAGGCAGATCAACCAGTTCTAAGCTGTCTACCGCTTTTTGACTTATTGAAGTACTAGGCAAAGACAATCTTGGCTAAGTATTGTTAGTCCCCACTCGTGTCTTCTCTTTTATCCAAAATTTATCATGCCAGAATGCAAGACCCATATTGATGATGGGTCCTATTCACTATTCTTCCAAAATCTGTTGTTTAGTTTCTCTCTCGAACAATAAAATCAAGCAAATTAGAACAACTATTCTTAAGATTTGTTATGAAAATCCACATTCATTAAGTCAGAGCTAAGTTCTACTGTCCATATCTACTATCCACATATATACGTTATCAACTAGGGCAGTTGAATTTACCTCACGCTCCGGAATGTAAATAATAATTGGCTGCCGACACAGTCTAGACAAAACCTGAAAAGAGGAGGTGCCAGATGAAAATTACTGTGAATGAGCCATGGGCTGGTAAAAAAATTTAAGCAACAGATACAATAGCAATATACTCTCTGCAAATAGTAGCCTACTTTAGCAAGAGTATCCAGAAGTTAAAGAAAGGTGCGGAGTA
Source organism: Poa pratensis (assembly GCA_947311845.1). Classification (NCBI taxonomy): domain Eukaryota; kingdom Viridiplantae; phylum Streptophyta; class Magnoliopsida; order Poales; family Poaceae; genus Poa; species Poa pratensis. The sequence goes on along the minus strand of CAMZMU010000073.1, from coordinate 25,467,366 downwards.
GATCTTTTAACTTTACCACACTAAAAGAGAAGAATGATGCATGAATGTACTAATCAAGTCTCTAGATCTAATTTGATGAATGACTGATGCTAGCATCAATTATGCATGTTAACTTTTAGAACCATGAAATGCATACCAAGAGTTCTGACTCTCCACCCCAGAAATCAGGCCGCCTTATCCTTTGACAGTAGCTATAAAACCAGGTATACCTGTTAGCATATATAAATTCATGGCGTCAAAGCAAATCAGAAGCTGCAGGAATCCCTAACCGTTTCAACGACACATCCACTGTGATGGCTATAAGTGCCTCTTCATACTTTTGACGCTCGGTTTGGTTGTCACATATTACTTCTTTCACTGCCAGCCGTAAATCATCTAGCAAAATTGAAGGCAAATTTCATTAGACATATACATTCAACATTAAGCTGTCTTTCAATGAAGACCTGGTTAATTTCCAGTACAAATAACTACACCATGGGTGAGAGATGGGTGTTCTCAGGATTATCGGGGCGTTTAAAGTAATAACAATACACAAATCTATTTTGTGGCTGATGGCTAAAGGGGTTATAGTGTTACTAAGAAAATCTTAGTAAGCGGTGGTTGTAAGGAACGTGCAATGTAAACTTTTCTTTACTGCAGCGTACAATGTATTGTATGTTCTCTGACTAAATGACTAAACAGCTCTTTTTCACATATCCCTGGCCACAAATGTCTGGAGTCGGGATTGTGGTGGGGGATATCTTTTATTCTAGCAATTACACCTAAACCAACTTTCAGGTTAGGTCAATTCCTAATAAAAGTTAAAGATAAATTTAGTAAGGGGTAGTTGTAGACTTGAAGGAAACGTGCAATGTAAATAAGGTATATCCTATGACTGAAAGAATGTCCAGTTTTTTCACGCATCCCTGGCCATAAATGTCTGGAGTCCAGATTGCAGTGGCAGGTTATCTTATAATTACACCTAAATTGCATCTCAAAAACACACTACACCTAAATTGAGTTGTAGATCTACCAGGCAAGTAAAAGGCATTCGAAACTATCTACCTAGTGCTCGTCAAATAATTTTGCTGGTATGTTTATATTGACAATGATACCGCTGTTTAGTGGATGTGCTACTTTGTGATTAGAGCCTTTTTAGTTAAAGTGGGAGCACCTTCTCATAAGATGAATGTAGATTCGGATTTATTTGGATCTATAGAAACATTTAAGAACAAATTTTCCCCACGGTAATAGATGCTATTTTTTTAGAGAAATATAAGAGGAGATGTTATTGACATGTACCTAAATGCAAATCAAAGCCCTACAGGACCTACTACACACAGCACAGACTATCACAAGATTGACTGCAAAAGGCTGACTGCTTAAGGCTACGCAAAGGGACAAAGTAGAGTATAATGCAAGGATTTATCCATGAACCAAGGCATAATTTCAGACTACCTGCATCTTGGACCTCTTCCCTTGGGGTCAATGGAATTCCCCTGGTCTTCGCCATTCCTTTAGCCTGCGAAGAAAAACACCAGGATCGGAACTGAAACTCACTGGAGAATATATTCCAAACATGTTCGCAGTCCAACCGTTTCCAACCTAAACAATGCCCACAGCAGCAAGAAACTTACCAACGCCCGAAACACCGGCCGTCGCCCGTGACCCTCTGAACCCCGTAATGCTCCACCTTGTTCAGCGCCGCCGACCACCCGCCCCTCCTGGACCGCGAACCAGTTATCGTAGCTCAGCTCCGCTCGCGCTCCAATCTTGTCAGACAAGAGATATAGATGGAGACAGAGAAGGATCGCACGTACAGAGAGGAGCCAATCCTGGCGAAGCAGTGGAGCTGGGGCCAAACAAGCGGTGTGAGAGCAGCAGGGGTGGGGCCTTCGAGGAGCTCGAACCTGGCCGTGCCATCCCCGAGACGCGCCAGAAGTGCGGCTGCGACAACAGCCACCGAATCAGTTAAACGGGTGGGGATTGAGAATCCATGGTACCAGGTGGAGAGGTCTGCAAGGGCGTCTGGTAGAGTGACGCACTACCTACCATTGGAGGGCCGCGTCGCCGGCGCCATTCGGCTGCAATCTGTACTAGGCGGAAGCGGAGAGGAGCGGAAGGTAGGAGAAAGGGATGACGACGGGACGTGGCCGACGTGAGGAAGCTGACCGGCGGCCCAGCGCCCAAACAGGCTTTTGTGGGCTTTTGTTTTGGACCGAACCGTTTCGAATTTTGGATTTCTCAACCAAGAAAAACATTTTGCGGGTGTTCTTATTTGGCACCTTCAGCGGCTGGAAACGCGCCGACGTCTGAAGAAAGCCACCAGCTGGGCCTGCCCACCACAGTCTCTCACCCTCACTATCGCCGATGTTGCCATCCCCCACCGTCGCCATGGATGTCCGACCTTCCTTAGTTGGCTCCAATTTGGCTGAGTTCATTCCACGCATAGAGCATCACGATTTTGTCATTTGGTATGAGGATTAGTTGTTCGGAACACCGGATTACATAGTGGTTGAGTCAAACATGGTTTGTCTTCGGCGGATCTGTGTAGATCTGATGTTCGTTCATTTGTGTTTATGTGTGTGCATGCTGAATCCTTTCGATCTAAGTTTTTCTTCGTCGGTGAAGCTTGTTGGTCTGGTGCGCTAGTTATGTGGGGTCAGCACGACGATTTTCTGACTGTCTACTATAATACGTTTACCCGGCTCCGGTGAGGGAGGGGCGATGACAATGGCACGCCTTTGCCTCGCTCCAATACTTGTACTCGTCGTTAACTGGTATACGGATCTGGATGTAATTGTTATTTCTTGTATTCTCTGTACAGTCTTGCCAGTTGATGAATATATTGGAAGTTTTCTCGCAAGAAAAATAATAATTATTTGTTGACAACTCAAATGTTTTCGAATTGAGCTGGGATTTTTCTACTATTGATCCATAATACTGGTATTGTTGGTGTTAAGTTGATGTAAACATTATATCGAAAGAGATTTCATTGTATCTGCCTTGTGTGCTAATAGTGGAAGTTGATGTAAAAGCCCGTTGACCGGAGATTTTTAGCCCTCGCCTTGAAAAGGATTTCCACGAAATCGATATGCGACTCTCGTGCATTCTATCTTGTTCTGCTGCTTATCTTGTGCCGCATATGGACTGCATTGTTTCCCTCAAGAACCTACATTTTCTCGCCCACGATGTACAGTTGTACACGGCCTCCTTTTCAAAAACTCACAAACCGTTACCATCCGGTGGGCAGTAGAACGCCGTATCTTCGCACCGTATGCATCGGGTAGATAAAACCACGGCCAAGTTAGGCCCCGGTCTTTCCGCCTCCGACGTGACGGCTGAGCGGCTGCGCAATCCTGGCCTCTCGTCCATCGTCGTTCCCGCTAAGCCATGGACCACCCTCTCTATCCAGTCCACCTAGCTCCCATGGATATTTTCCTTCACCATAATAGCACGGCGCTTTCGATCAGCCTCCACCACCGGCACACAACCGCGGGTAATCAATACCACCGCGAACGAGCGTGGCCTAGCAGAACACACAAGTACTAGTAGCCGCATCGGCATCGATCGGCGAGCTCGCTTGTGCACAGTGCAGTGGAGGGATCAGAGGGATCGATGTCGAGGCCGAGCAGGAGCGACGCGCACCTGTCCCCGGTGGACGAGGCGATGCGGGTGGCGGAGGTGCGGGAGTACTACGACGACGCCGCGCCCAAGCGCCACACCAAGCCCTCCCGCAGCGAGCACTCCGCCGTCTACACCGACGACGCGCTCGTCGACTCCTCCCACCCCGAGCTCGACAAGCTGCAGGAGCTCGAAGCCCACACCGAGGTCCCTTCCTCCTCTTCCACATGGAGCTCGAAGCTGCCGAATTTACATGGAGCTGAATAGCTGATCATTCGTGCCGTTCGTTCGTTGCAGAAACTGGTGTGCGAGGGCGGCAAGGCGGGAGAGGAGTTCGTGGAGACGGAGTACTACAAGGACCTGGGCTGCGTCGGCGAGCAGCATCACACGGTTTCTGCCCTCGCGCGGTGACAATTTTGTTCCCTGGATCATGAGCTGTGCTGTTACTAATTTAACTCCTGGTGCGCCTGCAGACGGGGACGGGATACATCAAGATGGACAAGCCCACCGGCGCCTCGTTTGAGCTCTCTGAAGACCCGGATGCAACTGAGCGCCATGCTTCCAGCAAAGGGAATCCTGCCACCAACGAGTGGATCCCCTCAGCTGACACGGTAGGACACACAGACAGACGCTGGCTGTCTCTTCTTCTTACATTGTTGCACTATTTTCTCATGAACGGGTGATGCGATTACGATCCCCTCAAGCAATGATTTGCTACTTTCAGGTGTACCAGGCGTCAGACAAACCAAACAGAAGCGACAGCTGAGCAACGATCCAATGCCATCGGATGTGTATGATTTGATTTCTTCCACCAGCAAAGAAGTCACTTTGTTAAGTTGGTTATTATTCACAGATTAATGAAGGACGTGTATCCGTGTCTTTGCTATTCGTTACTCATACGAGATTCTTGTGAAAGTTGCAGTTATAAAGCTCTTGCGTCGATTTGGAAACCGCATTGTTGTACGTGGAAGTAAATTGCATGAAATAAATCAGAAGCTGCTGCATCATCATTGTCCATTTTGCGTAGTACTGTCTCCAACCCAAACAGATGACAAACAAAAACATTAGTCTCGAAGCAAATCACAAACAGCAAAGATACATGGTAGTAATATTCTCTGTGCGTGGAGATACGCGGCAACTACACATACACCAGGTGTTTTTTCTCTCATGGAATCCACGCCTGCAAGTGCACCACGGAGGAAATTTATTGAATGTTACCACGAAATACAAATAGACGGATCAGTCACTCCTGGTGCACGGAGGCGTCGCCGGCTGGGCGGATGCGGAGGCGAGCGAGCTCGGCGTCGATGCGGCCGGTGAGGATGAGGGCGAACATGCGGTAGTCGCAGAGGAAGGACCAGACGGGGTGGCCGAAAGTGGCCGGCCGGTTGTCCTCCACGAAGAAGTGGCTGTACCACGCCATGCCGTACCCGAGCACAGGGCACGCCAGCAGGAACGCGGCGCGGCCGGTGGCGGCCGCGAGGAGCGCGCAGACGAGCGACGCGAGCGTGCCGGCGAAGTGCCAGCGCCGCGTAGCCGGCTTGGAGTGCTGGCCCAGGTAGAAGCCCCAGAATTTCTCCATGCTCCCGAACTCCCTCGCCTCGACGGCGCCGCTGCTCTTCCCCGTCATCGCCCGTGTCGCTTTCTCTCTCACCTGCCTCTTGCTGCTCGCTTGTATATGTTGTGAGTCTTGTGACTTTTTTTGACACAGCCAAACAACCACATATATTCACCACCGAACCACGTACAAAGTACATAGTATAAAGACAGTACAAACAGGAAAATACGTAGAGGAGAAACCAGAGCTGGCACCGAGCACCGCAGCACCGCCGGCGATGGAGACGAAGAGCGGCGACCACCACCCTTCCGCTGCCTGGGAACATTTAATCCCTTGAGAGACGCCGCCGTGCCTCTCCGCCGCGCCGCGACGGAGTTCTTGACGATGAACAGCCGGGGCAGACGTCCCCCCGGCATCCCGACGCCGCTTTGCCACGGCCGCCTTCGGATCCGCCGCAGGAGGGAGCTTCGGAGCTCGTCCAGCACTGGTTTCCGGCCGCCAGACCCAGTGAGTCTTGTGACTTGTGAATGGCGATTTGTTTGTGGGCTGCCTTTCTGGTGAGAGAGACGTGTACATGTCTGTAGTCTACACGCACATACGGAGTAGTTTTCTACTAACTCAACATATAGTCCCGGTTGGTAAGGGGCTCTAGTCCCGGTTATACAACCGGAACTACCAAATCGGGACTAAAGGCTCCATCTTTTAGTCCCGGTTGGCCACGAACCGAGAGTAAAGGCGCTCCACGTGGCCACGGCCGAGCGCTGGGGCTGCACGACCTTTAGTCCCGGTTAATATTATCAACCGGGACTAAAGATTTATGTTTTTTGTGTTTGTGTTATCAACCGGGACTAAAAATTTGTGTTTTTTGTGTTTTCTATTCAATTATTTTTCAGGGTTTAGGGTGGGTTTAGGGTTTTGTGTTTTCCATTCAATTATTTTGTGTTTTCCATTTAATTCTTTTTCATTTTAAACAAGTTTTCGTATACATATTCTACACTACTACATACTACGCTACTACATATTGTACACGTTAAAGCATATATAATATAATTTCTCTTACGAGCATACACATATATACAATTTGGTATATATATATATCTATTTAATTACATGGAGATAATTAAATTACATGGAGGCATTAGCGGCAATGGTATTCTCCGGTTGGAGATATGACCTCCGTAAGCAAAAATCCCGCAAATTTCTCTTGAATTGTTTTTAGGCGGTTCTTTGGTAGGAGCTTCTCCCGCATCTCTTCCATCTAGATCAATATGAATATGTGAGTTGTGTTTATATATATCAAATCATCATAAAATAAATTATGAATGAAACTCAACACAATTGATGGTAATAAAATAAAATTGTGAATAGTGTTTACATACTTGAAGTTGTCTTAAATCTCCTTTCCGCTCATTGATCATCATGTGAATGAACTCGCAAACGTAGTATGCACATAAATTTATCCCTGTTCCTGCCTCATGCACTTTACGAGAATATAATTCAATCAAATAATAATCAACCATGATAATGGTATTGAAACTAGAATTAAAGAGATACGTGGACCTAGCTAGTACTACTTACCGGGATCCATCGAAAACGCAACTCCGGTTTCCATTCACCGACAACCTACTTGATGAACTGTTTCCAACACCTTCCCGGCAAAGAAAATGAATAAAGGAGTTATTAATTACTTGATATCAGGAAATGAACGAAAGAGGCCGATATAGTGCGATAATGATTGAAATTACTTCTGGATACAGATGGCACTGTGTACCCGATACCCGCAAACCCGACGGGTACCCGCCTTAAATGGGGAGGGTATGGTACAGAAAAAATCCGCGGGTCTGCTTAACGGGTGAAATTCATACCCATCGGGTGTAGCGGAGGTGGGTATGGGGGTGCCAAACCCGCACCCTTTAACCCGCAAACCCGCCGACCCCACATGTCAGTGAGCTCTTAGCACCCAGCCCCACCCGAACCATAGCTCAACCTCACCGGCTCCCTCTATCTCCCTCACAATCTCTCTCCATCGATCCCCATCTCTGACACCCCCGCCTCCTGCCGGCCGCCCTTGCACAGTCCTCCGGCCAGTTCGTTGCTCCTCGCCGTCCCCGACCCCGCCATGGAGGTTCTCGTGGATGAGGAGGACTCATCGCGTAGATCGACGCCGCGGCGATCTGGAGACGCACGCAGAGGTCGTCCCCCCCTCCACGTACCTTCCACTCCCGTGAGCAGATCTGGCGGCGGCATGGCCGGACTGGCTCGCCGGCCCGCGCGGCCATGCGTGAGCCGACGGACGCCACTCTGTAGACCTCGCCTGCGTCACCGACGGCGGCTGCTCCACGCAGGCAACCAGGACGCGCTGTTGGAGGTTTGCGTCCGCCTAGCTGCTGCTCCAGGTCGTCGCCATCTGCGTTCATGCAGGTGAGGTCGTGAGGACTCGATCAATAAGCCTAGTATACAGAGTGATTGCAGATGTATTCATCCCTGCTCAATCAGATCGTTAGTACTAGTCTGTTGTTCTGAACTAGATCAGTAGCGTTTGGTTACACGAAGTACCCTATCTGATGCTTTAAAACATTGATCTTGGGCTTAAAATTCTTTGTTGATCTCTCTGAATTTTCGAGATACAGTCTGGTGTTAGCAAGAACTTGGCGGGTACCCATCGGGTGGCGGGTATGGTGGAAATTTGTACCCGCCAGCGGGTATGGGGGCGGGTGGCGGGGGCGGGGAGATGGGGCGGGTGCGGGTATGGGGGTGCCAAACCCGCACCCGAACCCGGCGGGTGCCATCTGGACTTCTGGAGCATTACAACCACGCTGTCGTAGTCTTCAGGATTTTTATTTAATGAGTCCATGATTTCAACGATTTCATCGTCAACTCTAATGATTGGTAGAATTCAGTGGAAGCTGCGCACGTTTATATACGCAGGCATGTGTAACTCATCAATTACACTTAACATCGAGTAAGCAAAATAGAATGTGTACAGGACAGTAACACTCACCTGAAGTTGTAAGGAAAAAGTATTTTTGTGCTGTGATTTTGTTCCTTTAAAAACATTAGCAAGTTAGCCTTTGTGTCCTTGGCACAGTTTTGTATGGTATATTCATTAACGGTATATGGGTCAATGAACCCATTGTCATAGATTCTCCTTCTTTTGCATTCGAGAATCTTTATTCTGCATAATAGCGTACAAAAGAATATAGTGAGGATAATTACATGCAATGAACGAGCTGAGCTAGAGAATTAAATTACAGAAATAAATCACTTACAGATAATAGCAACTGACGATAGCTTTGTCGAGCGCCTCTTGATTGAATAACTGAAATTTTCTTCAAGCTCAATATATATATATGGTTTTCATTGAAGTAATGCTCTTTCTTAAATGCCACCCAGAGGCTAGTTCGCCCTTCCTTTGCGACTTCCATGTACCACTCATGCAATTTTCGCATTTGTGTTGGTAGATGCTTGACCTCCTCAGGTCTGACCAGAGGCTGCCCGGGGACATATTTCCATGCTAGATCAGCCATGGGGATATGTGTGTCGCCTATGAGTTGAGCAACACTGAGACCAGTGTCGTTGTGTACGTCCTTATCGGGAAACACCTTGAGCGGGGGGATCGATTGTATTGCCTGTTCTCTGAGCTGGGGAATTTTTTTCCCGCTTGCACTACTTCTCGTCTGCTGCATTTGTTCCTTATATGACTTCTTAATACAGCGCTCATAGTCTGATGGCATATTAGCCACATGTGATGATGGTCGCTCAAGAAATTCCACAAAGTGCTGAACGACTTTCTCAGGTACTTTATCCTTTGGCTCGGGCTGCGGTGGTGCAAAATGTCTTTTCACTTTGGCAGCCACGACCTCTCTGTTTTTCTCATCAGTCATTTCGTAAGGTAACTTGGCAGGAGCCTCATCGTCCTTGGTTTTCTTCTTTGTACCTTTCTTCCGATTAGTACTAGTCGACGGAGCCGTACCCTTCCGCTTTAGCCACTTAGTGGGCGGAGTCGGCTGACATGCCGGAGATCGAGATGGACTCGCGTTGGGCTCCCTCTCGAGGAGGGGTGGACTTAGAGGTGGATTGCTACTCGGAGGAGTCGGTGGCCTTGGCGCCGAGTCTTCAAACACGATGTATTCCTTTTTCCATAGAATTGTAGCATGCGTGACTTCTCCCAGTGTCGTCTCCCCTTCACCTCCATGCATGTCAAGCTCCACTGTCTCATATCCCTTCAGAACTTCATCCACCCTGACACGAGCATAGCCAGCTGGAATCTGACAGCCATGGTAGCATGCTCCAGGTTCATTTGGCAAAGCAAAGCCGACCGCCACCATGAAGGATATGTTCTTCATTGACTGATGTAGCTCATAATTTTTCCTCTCTGTGATATCATCCACGGGGTAGCGAGCCACCGGTTCATCATCCATCAGTGCATCACGATCAGCCAGGACCGTCGTGGAACCCACGCTGCTTTTCCGCTGAGATGGGACGATACTATCGAATGCATGATCTTCTTGCTGCCGCTGAGATGCCCTTTGCTGGCTAATTGTGTCCAGTTGCTCCTGCTGTCGCATGAACATGTGTTCCAATTCCTCGTTCTTTTTTTCTAGCCGTTGGAACCGGTCTGCCTCCTGCTTATTTTTTCTCCGATGGCTTCTATAATTGTCATTCCACTACGAAAACCCAGCCCTCCACGGAACACCGGCGCCTTTGCCTCGTGTTCGTCCTGGGTGTTCATCATTCTCGAGGGCGAGTGTTAGCTCATCGTTCTCTCTCTCTCTCTCTCTCTCTCTCTCTCTCTCTCTCGGGCTGGAATGTTCCCATTCGAGCATCGGTTATTGCTGTAACAAGATCTATGGAGAATGTTTTAATTTCTTCCTTTACAATAATCTGCCCTGTCTGTGGGTCCAACGATCCCCCATGCCCGTACAACCACTACTTCGACCTCTCGGGCCATTCCTCTGTAGCTGGAGTGATCCCTTTAGCAATCAGGTCGGCCTTAGTTTGTTCCCACTTAGGCACGGCAGTCTTATAGCCACATGTCCCCATAGTATGGTGATATTTCTTTTTCGCAGCATTTTCCTTATTTATTTTTCGACCTTGCCAGAGCTTCATACGAATCCTTGTACTCCACAAATGCGTCCCAGTGATCTTTTATCTTCTCTAGTGCTCCAGTGAATATTGGAGTTTTTTATCTTGATATATTCACTATATAATTTTTTTCTTGAAGGTCTGGAATTGTGTGGTCATCTTCTTATGAGCCCACTCCTTGACTTTCAACCGATCGCGCTCTGTGAGACCTGGCGGTAGGTTGAAATTTGACAAGAGCGTATTCCAAAAAAATCTTTGGATCTTTGATCGACATAACTAACTCCATCTATCTTTGGCTTATTCCATACTCGAGTGGTGATCGGGATGTTGTCCCTAACAATAACTCCACAAATCTACGTACGTTCTCTGTGGGAGCAAGCGGTTCGCCATCTTCAGCAACTTTGTCGATCGCGAACCTTTGATGATCGCCCAACTTTTTGATCGGGCCTCGTTGCCTTCTAGCAGATTGGCTCGATCAGGATGGCTAAAAGAAGAAAGATTCGTTTATATATATATATATATATATATATATACAAATCAATTAATGCATCTAGTGATCACGAGAGGCTTAATATACCTCGCCGGACTCCGTGAAGTGTCCAACATTTTTTGTGCCATCATTGCTTGTTTCTAGCTCAATTCCCTCACCGGACTCGTTCAGATATTGTGAGCCATCATCTCTTCCACCGGTTAAAATTATATCGAATATTGCATCTTCCTCGTCTCTGCCGTGGTCGTCCATAGCTTAACTGCAAACCGAATGTAATATGATATTTTAGTTGCAATTTTCAATAATCAACATTTCCTATAACATAACATTTGCAATTTTCAACAGTTCCTATGAATGATATGACATGTTAAAGGTGTTAAAATGTAGTCCTAAACCATATGGATCCATTTACGTGAAATGGAAAGGACTATAAGATGACTTCTCCATAAACGTCACATTTGATATTAAAGAGTTCATTTAGTTTTTCTATATAAACATGGTTCAAGTTGCTTAATCAAGCATGATGATTGCATCAATATTTAGATCTCCAAATTCTGAGAATTTTGGCATATTGAACATATTTTTCCGATTAAGAGATAATTAAATATGAATTTTACAAATTTTAACTCATTTCTGGCCACTGACGTCATCAATGGCCACTACTGATGTCATCAATGGCCACTGCGGCCATGTCGACCACGGAATCGGCGATTCCACTGCGGCAAATGGTCGCGTTCAATGCAGCGTGTCGCGAGGAACCTAATAGGGGCGGCGTCGCTAATTTAGGGTCACCGGAGCGACCAGGGCGACGATAGTTTACGGCTGGCGGCTACCAAACACGCGGAGAAGGTCCTACGGGACTGGCGGCTCACCACGAAGACGATGCAAGGGTCGAGGAAACCCGAGGAGGTCGGGGCAACGCGAATCGAGCGCAGCGAGCGTCGCGACGACGGAGACCATGCTAGCTAGCTAGGGTTTCGGGGGGCGGGGAAGAGAAAAGAAATTACGGGAGGGAGATAATGCTGACCTTGATTGATTGAAGACGGGCGGCGGCGCTGCGGCGTGACCTCCTGCGCAGACGGGCTGCGGCGCTTCGGCGTTCGGCGTGCGAGGTATGAAGAAGATGCGTCGGGGATGCGGCCGATTGATCTAAGTCATAGAAAAAAGGCTTGACTAAAGATATTTTTGGGCCTGCCGCGAAAATTTCGCGCACGAAGCCCACCTTTAGTCTCGGTTGTCATTGCCAACCGGGTCTAAATGGGCTTTTGGAATAGTTTTTTTTGTTCTAGTTCCTTTTTCTTTTTTCTATTTTCTGATTTCTTTTACATCTATGGATTTAATTGTCCAAATCAAGTCAAATTAGTTTCTAAAAATTTGTAAATCATATCTGTATTTGAAAACATCCACAACAACTTTTGCAACATCCAATATTTTTGTTGCACTTGGTTGCAAATGGAGTCCTCTGTCTCATAGAACCAGAACCAAAAATCTGTGTTTAGAGTTTTCTTCTGAGTTTTCAGAACACAGTTACATAAAAGGCTTAATACATTATTACACATCACCAACATCCCTATCTAGTGTTGGGGTATAAAAAAATTTCTTCAGTTGTGTCTCTTGCTTATGATTGCGTCGTAACCATGGAGAATCTTCATTATTTAACATATGCTTGGGTCAGTGTTCACTGTGAAGGGCGGAATTTCATCAAACTTATTCTAATCTTCTGACATGTCTGTCTTGTCCTCCACTCCCACGATGTTTATTTTCCCTGAAAGAACTATGTGGCGCTTTGCCTCATCGTATGATGTATTCACTTACTTATCTTTTCTTTTTTTCGGTTTGGTAGACATGTCCTTCACATAGAAAACCTGAGCAACATCATTGGCTAGGACGAATGGTACGTCTCTGTACACCTTAAAAGAAGGTTCATAGTCAAGTTCCCATATCTCCTCTATGTAACAATAATATGTGTCCTTTTGTCAATTGTTGTTTGTTGCATCAAAGCGGACACCACTGTTTTGGTTGGTGCTCTTTTTATCTTGGGCGGTCTTGTAAAATGTATTTTCATATATCTCATACCCTTAGAAAGTCAATATAGTCAAAGATGGTGACCTGGCCAACAAGTACAGCTGATCTTCAACAGTGGTGTTATTCATGAGATGTGTTTGCAACCAACCGCCGAAAGTCTCCATGTGTGAATGTTTAATCCAGGAGTCAGACTCCTCCGGATTTTTGGAGCGTACAATATTCATGTGTTCCTCGATATACGGAGCCACCAAGGTGGAATTTTGTAGAACTGTGTACTGTGCTTGAGTGAAAGAATGCTCGTCCATACTTATTATTGCTTTCTTTCCTAGTGTGTCTTTTCCACTCAGTCTCCCCTCATGCAGCGATTGAAGAACACCAATCGACTTAAGGTCGGGAATAAAGTCAACACAAAACTCAATGACCTCCTCTGTTCCATAGCCCTTGGAGATGCTTCCTTCTGGCCTAGCACGGTTATGAACATATTTCTTTAAGACTCCCATGAACCTCTCAAAGGGGAACATATTGTGTAGAAATACAGGACCGAGAATGGTAATCTCTTCGACTAGGTGAACTAGGAGGTGCGTCATAATATTGAAGAAAGGATGGTGGGAACACCAACCCGAAACTGATAAGACATTGGACCACATCATTCTATAACCTTTGTAGAATTTCTAGATCGATTACCTTCTGAGAAATTGCATTGAGGAATGCACATAGCTTCACAATGGGTACTCGAACATTTTCCGGTAGAAGCACCCTCAATGCAACCGGAAGTACTTGCGTCATAAGCACGTGGCAGTCATAAGACTTTAGGTTTTGGAATTTTTTCTCTGCCATATTTATTATTCCCTTTATATTCTGTGAGAAGCCAGACGGGACCTTCATACTGCTCAGGATTTCAAAAAATATTTTCTTCTCTTTTTTGGTAAGAGCGTAGCTGGCAGGACCTTGATACTTCTCTGGATGCATGTCGTCTCGTTCGTTCATAGGTTGCTAGTCCTGTCGTGTTTCCGGTGTATCTTTTGTCTTCCCATACACGCCCAAGAATCCTAGCAAGTTCACGCAAAGATTATTCGTCACGTGTGATACGTCCAAAACGTATCTACTTTCCCAAACACTTTTGCTGTTGTTTTACCTCTAATTTGTGTGTTTTGAATACAACTAACGCGGACTAACGATGTTTTCAGCAGAATTGCCCTGGTGTCTTGTTTTGTGCAGAAAGTCAACTTTCGGGAAAATCCCCGGAAAATATCGCGAAAGTCCTATTTTTCCAGAAGATCCACGGAGCCAGAAGACGAGACGGAGGAGGGCCACGAGGCCCCCTCACCATGTCATGGCGCGGGTGGGCCCTGGGCCGCGCCACCACATGGTGAGGGCGGCTCGGGCACCCCCTGACGCCCCCCTCTGGACTACTTAATGCCTCTGACCTAAAAACGCCGGGAGGTTCGACCATATTTCGAGAAACACTCCAGAGCTCCGTCACCATCGAAAACCCTATTTCGGGGACCAGAAACTCCGTTCTAGCACTCCGCCGGGACGGGGAATTGGAGGAGATCATCGCCATCATCATCACCGACGCCTCTCCATCAACCATCCATGACTCCCCCATCCATGTGTGAGTAATTCCCGCTGTAGGCTGAAGGGGATGGAAGAGATTGGATGAGATCGTTCATGTAATAGCTATAAGATTGTTAGGGCATGGTGCCTAGTATCCGTTGTTAGTACTTTTATGTCATTGTTGCAACTTGTTATGCGTAATGCTTGTCACTTAGGGCCTGAGTGCCATTATTTCAGATATGAACATGTTATTGTATCATGAGGATAATCATTGTTTTAGATCATATCTGCAAGTTGTATACACATATTATTGTCCGGAACCCGAGGCCCCAAAGTGACAGCAATTGGGACAACCGGAGGGGATGGCTGTGATGTGAGGATCACATGTGTTCACGGAGTGTTAATGCTTTGCTCCGGTACTTTATTAAAAGGAGTACCTTAATTACCAGTAGATTCCCTTGAGTCCCCGCTGCAAACGGGCTGGTAGGACAGAAGATGTTGTGCAAGTTTCTCATTGCGAGCACGTACGACTATATACGGAACACATGCCTATGGTTACTTAGTACTTGGATGCTTTATTATTATTTACCTGCAAATGCCTTGTCTTGATTATTACATGAGTTATCCTATCCATGCAGCGCCCGTTCATCCATCCCTATGCCTAAAGTATTTTAATCCTGCTGTTTACTGCAATGCTGCTACTATTTCACTACTGCTACTGCTATAAAACTGTTGCTACTGATAATCTGTGTCGAGCAAGTCTATTTCCAGAAGCAGCTGAACTGACAATTCATCTGTTAAGGCTTATAAGTATTCTTTGGCTCCCCTTGTGTCGAATCAATAAATTTGGGTTTTACTTCCCTCGAAGACTGTTGCGATCCCCTATACTTGTGGGTCATCAACGTGCATCACGTCGATTGCAGAGCGGACCTCTAGGACTTTCCAATGGGGTAACTCCCAAAATATAGATTTCTTCTTCCACATGGGTGTGTGTCCGTCAGCGTCATTCGGAACAGATTGTCTGACAGGACCCTTTCCAAAGATTACTTTTAAATCATTGACCGTACCAAGTACATCATCACCAGTACGGTGGCTAGGCTTCTTCCGGTGATCTGCCTCACCTTTGAAATGCTTGCCTTTCCTTCTTAAGGAATGTCTGATCGGAAGAAATCGACGATGCCTCGGGTACACATTCTTCTTACATTTATCCAAATATATACTTTCAGTCTCACCTAAACAGTGCGTGCATGCATTGTATCACTTGTTTGCCTGTCCTGAAAGGTTACTAAGAGCAGGCCAATCATTGATGGTTACAAACAGCAACGCTCGTAGGTCAAATTCCTCCTGTTTGTGCTCATCACACACACGTACACCTTGTTCACGCCACAACTGTAAACGTTCTTCAACTGATGGCCTCAGGTACACATCAATGTCGTTGTCGGGTTGCTTAGGGCCTTGGATGAGCACTGGCGTCATAATGAACTTCTGCTTCATGCACAACCAAGGAGAAAGGTTATAAATACATAGAGTCATAGGCCAAGTGCTATGACTGCACCTCTGCTCCCCAAAAGGATTCATGCCATCTGTACTTAGACCAAACCTTAAGTTCATTGCGTCATCTGCAAATTTTGGGAACTCTCTCTCGATTTTTCTCAACTGCGACCCATCAGCGGGGTGTCTCAACATCACGTCTTTCTTACGGTCTTCTTTGTGCCATCGCAACAATTTGGCATGCTCTTTGTTTTGGAACAAACATTTCAACCGTGGTATTATAGGAGCATACCACATCACCTTGGCAGGAACCCTCTTCCTGCGGCGCTCGCCCTCAACATCACCAGGGTCATCTCGGCTCATCTTACTTATACCGCAATGCACCGCATATCGGGCATGCATTCAAATTCTCGTACTCCTCACCGCGGTAGAGGATGCAGTCATTAATGCATGCATGTATCTTCTGCACCTCTAATCCTAGAGGGCAGACAACCTTATTTGTTTCGTACGTACTGGCGGGCAATTCGTTATCCTTTGGAAGTATCTTCTTTATCATTTTCAGCAACTTTTCAAATCGCTTGTCAGATACACCATTCTTTGCCTTCCATTGCAACAATTCCAGTGTGGTACCCAGCTTTTTCTGACCATCTTCACAATTTGGGTACAACAATTTTTTGTGATCCTCTTACATGTGCTCCAACTTCAACCTCTCCTTTTCACTTTCGCAGTTTCTCTGTGCATCAACAATGGCCTGACCAAGATCATCAGCGGGCTCATCTGATGCCTCTTATTCAGCTTCCCCCATTTCTTTATTTTCTTGGGCGTATTCAGGGAACATAGGATAGTTGTCATCATCCTCTTCTTCTTCATTGTCTTCCATTATAACCCCTCTTTCTCTGTGCTTGGTCCAACAATTATAGCCGGACATGAAACCGGACCGAAACAGGTGGATGTGATGGGTTTTTGAGGAAGAGTAATCCTTCTTATTCTTACAGACATCACATGGACAACCCATAAAACCATTCCGCTTGTTTACCTCAGCCACACGGATAAAAGAATGCAGGCCATTAATGAACTCGTGAGAGCGTCGGTCTGCGTACATCCATTGCCGGCTCATCTACATTATATAAGTATATAAAAAACCATTACACAACATCATGAATAGAGAAGTGACCAAATTAATACAAGTTCATCATATTAAAACCAAAATAGAGTAGTCACCAAATGTTATTATTGCAACAATATATACATAAAGTTCATACATAGTTCTCATAAAACAACATTGAAACTAACATACAACTATCTAAAGCATTTAAATGCAACAACAAATGCGATCAAAATCGCAACTAAGGTAATAATTGATCCAACAGCATAATGATACCAAGCCTCTTTATTAATGGCATATTTTATAATCTTTCCAATCTTCAAGCGCATTGCATCCATCTTGATCTTATGATAATCGACGACATCGACAACCTACAACTCCAATTTCATCTTCTCTACTTCAATTCTTTTCAATTTTTCTTTCAAATCATCGTTTTCTTTTTCAACTAAATTTAACTTCTCGACAAGAGGGTCGGTTGGAATTTCCGGTTCACATATCTCCTAGATAAAAATATATATGTCAAGTTGGTCGGCATAATTGTCATAAACACGAAATGAAACAAATAATTATAAAACATAATATACCACATCTGAATCATAGACCAGACGAGGGCCAACGGGGACGGATATCAAAACCATGGCACTATATATAACAAACAATCATACAAATAAGAAAATTATACAAGTAACTATCTAAATCATACAAGTAAGAATTTTTTTTTTAAGATAAGAACAAGAGTCTCACCAAGGTGGTGCCGGTGACAGGACGGAGCGGGCGATCGACGGCGGCAAGGACGGGGACGGGACGGCACTAAAACCCACAAATCATCCTTTAATTTGAACTCAAATTACATATAAATCAAATAAACTCCCACATAATTACTCCCAAACTAAAACCCACAAATCACTTTACTTCTAGAGCATGAAATGAGTTAAACTAGCAATGACTAAGTAAGCCACATCTACACATATGCAAACTAAGAAGTTAATTTGAGCTCAAATTTCACATAAATCAACTAAACTCCCACATAATTACTCCCAAACTAAAACCCACAAATCACTCTAATTCTAGAGTATGAAATGAGCTAAACTAGCAATGACTAAGTAAACCGCATCTACACATACGCAAACTAAGAAGTTAATTTGAGCTCAAATTGCATATAAATCAAATAAACTCCCACATAATTACTCTCAAACTAAACCCACAAATCACTCTACTTCTAGAGCATGAAATGAGATAAACTAGCAATGACGGATGAGAGGGTGAAGTTGCTAACCTTTTAGAACCCTTAGATAGATGGGGCGCCGCCAATCTTGACGATGAACTCGAGCTCAGGAGGAAACAGAGGAGAACAATGAGGATGTACTCGAGCTCGGGCAGGACGACGATGATATATAGGAAAGATTTTAGTCCCAGTCGGTGTATCCAACCTATCTTTAGTCCCGGTTGGTATCTCCAACCGGGACTAAAGGTCCCGTTTGACCCGGGACTAAACCTGGCCGGCGTCTTAGCCGTTGAAACCGGGACTAATGTTCACATTAGTTGCGGCCTGCCGCAAACCGTTTAGTCCCGGTTGGAGTCCCATTTGACCCGGGACTAAAGCTGGCCGGCGTCCTAGTCGTTGGAACCGGGACTAATGCTCACATTAGTCCCGAGTCCAAACACGGCCGGGACTAAAGCTCCAGACTGAAGCCCATTTTCTACTAGGCTGGCTAACTGGCTAGCGACGAACCGATTTGCGTTATTCTTTACAATGCTGTAAATCTGATGTGAGTCTCCTCTCTGAAGTTCTGAAGAACGATTGCAGCCCCGATGTTTAAGTAATGAAGCTCTCTGATTCGCAAAAACAAAAGGCGATACCCCAAACAGATGGTGACTGGATTAAACATAACGATTTCATGCACAGTGACATTTCAACATACCTGCACACGTCAGACAAAGTTATCCAAACGATCCAAGATCAGAGCACAAAGAACGCAAAGAGAGTGCTGTTGGAAAAGGTATGCAAAGAGCGTAACATAATGGGTGCCTGTGCTTCGCTGTGGTATATTCTCAGTATCCTCGTTCCACCAGAATACAAAAATTTACACACACTGATACAACACTACTTGCTACTGAATCACATGTTCCACACCATACACAAAGACCAAGAGAATCACGAGGGGAAATGCAGCTACATACATTTTACTACAGCCTCTTCACAGCTAATACTTCTACATTACAATAGGGGATATATTGCACAACCCATGAGAGAACTGGAGGAAGGTAGTAACGGAATACTTCGAGCATACCCGGTGGAGGAGAGCGGCAAAGATGAAAGGTTAAACCCTTCATCCAAGTGCTTGTACACTCACAAACAATGAATTGAATGGCCTTGTAGTATGTAAAGCAAACAAAATTAGCACGTAGCACGACCAGCAACAACGTTGCTGCACCATAAAAGCATCAAGATGATTGGATGTCCTTCCACAAGGCTGTGTGCCTGTAAAATGTTAGGAGCTCCAATGCGCATGCAAGGACATCATAAAAACTTTTCTGTGTGCAATTCTTAGGTCTATTTACTCCAGCCAGCTTTTGATAGTAGTACGTCACAAGGTTCATTGCTATCACGAGCTCACATACAAAACAGGGACCAGGCCTGCTACCTTCCCATCCCTTCCAGGTCTCTTTTTCTTTACCTGCGCAAATCGCCGCAGTTACCTCATTAGAAATGTAGCATTCACAGCCAGGGAACAAGTAAATTAAATGCCGAGGTCATAAAAACTTACGTAGTACCAACCATCAACCTCATATTCAATATCGACATCTTCTCCGGAGTTTAAACTCAGCTGATAACAGTTACATAAATATGTGTTATTTTGATAGCACTCCAAGACACGAAAGAAGACACAACTTGATTATTTTGACAATAGCTTCGAAAGAAGAGACAACTTGATTATCTTGACATTCACTTGAGTTCAGTCTTTAGAGCAAAAATATTAGCAAAATGAAGACAAAAAACAACTAAAAAATGTGGAACCAGTATCAAATGAACACCATCTAATTTTCTTCAGGAAGTAAATATTTATCCTTCTATAAAATGTAATTGTTTCTCGAATAACCAACACCCCATCAAACTTGGAAAGGATGCATTAAACTTCAGAAAGATAGCCTTCATACCTCATCATCGCCGCCTGCCGTGAAGTCATACAATGCTTTCCCGGATTGAGGATTCCCGGAACTGGAACTTTTCTCAGTATCCTCGTGTGACCCAGAACTTCGACTCACACGCCCCGCAAGAGGGTTGTCAAACGACTCACGCTTCTGTAGGACAGATGTTGAATATGATGGCGGTTCTTCACGTATCTGAAACAAAACACAAATGGATATCAGGAACAGTGTTTTTATACAGATGCCATATGAAATCACATGGTAGAAGAAGCAATCTAAAATATTACACCAACACAGCTATAACTACTATCTGGTGTACTTTCCTTGCAGAAAAACAAGAAAAGTGTATCTTTTAATATTCATATATTTAAAGTTCAATGTCACTCGTCTGGTCCAGTATTAGTTGGAGCTGTCCATAATATTTTATGAGTCTGTCCCAAGGATGAACCCAGGAGTTTGTATCCGTTAAACAGTAACTGGCTGGTAACTAAAACTTCTTTGAGTCAGTGGTGAGACGCCCAATAGCATCCTAACAGTTAAAATGGAATGAGAAGATTGATTATATACGGTTAAGGGAAGATAGTAAATTCAGTCGCAAATTGGGTGGTTTCCTGTATTCCTTTAGCACCTGGGTTTTCAGCAATAAATGGCGTTCCAAACCGATAGCGCATCTGGTGCACCAGTGCTTGTGTTGCAACTGATCCTAGTAGCCCACTCTAAAATTTCGAAAGTTTCTGAAATATGTTGAGGACAGATATACCACCTATCTATCATTTTACAAAATTTAAAATCTAAATTCAAAACACAGATCGAGAAACAAAAAAGACAAATCAAGTCATGATCAAATTCACAACCATCTGGTACTACTCATAGTGGAACTTTACTTTCTTTTTTGTTTCTCAAGCAGTATTTCAAATTAAGATTTGAAATTTGTGGCATAGTAAATAGATGTTGTCGCCTATGTTCTCACTTTTACTGATATTTCAGAACTTCTAGAAGCTACCGGGGTCGGGTGCAGCGATGCAAACCCCGGTGAAGCAGACAGATTCTAGTTTCAAACCCTAGGTGGTGCAGAGCATATCTTAATCTTATGCAATGCCCATACCAGCAAATATGTTTAAATTACGGCATTTAAGAAAAAAAATCACAGTTAAGTGCATAGTGCTTATTCTTAAGATATTATTTTTTTAATATTACATACATGATACCTGCATTGTCAATAACAGAAATGTATAGAAAAATTTAGTAAGCAAAATACCGTTTGTTGTGAAGCCCCATAACTTGGTGGTTTTGAACTAAACAAGGACGGATAGTTCATGCCACCAAAATGGGACGATATGGATGTCTCCACTGAACCAGTTGACTCAGGAGAGGACCCACCAGAAGACCTTCCATCATCTTCCTGGAACATACAAAAATAGAATGAATAAATCATCTAAAAATGAATAATCATTTTAAGTCAAGTAGTTCAAGGAAATGTTGTAACACTTGCATCCACCTCATAAGTTTCAAGAATTGTCTTGGCCCACATATCATCATAACCAACTGACGGCCTAGAATTCATGTACTCCTCATCATCCACATCAGGAGCATCAGTTCCAGCACCCGCGAGGAAGTCCTTTACCTATCATAAAATCAACGAAGAAAGAAGCCAATACATAAACAAAATCACAAATTCAGCACAAACAGTAAGGAAAAGGAGAAGTGGTGTGGAAACAGTTAAGCAACTTACTTTGTCCACAGCTGGGGCATTGTTTGCCCAATCATCATCTTCCAAACCAGCTGCCCAGGCCATGGCTAAATCAGGGTCGATTCCAGACTGCATAGTACTGGTCTCTTTATGTACGTCTTTGGACTCATACATGAGGTCAGATATTCCGGTAGCAACAGCAGGGTCACTTAGACCGACAGATGCACTGATGTTATGCCGATTGCGGTAGATCTCAATGAGCTTGGCACTGTACATAAGATTTATCATTAATAATGATACAATACAACATCCCAGCTAAAAGGGGAAAAGATGCAGGCCATTTACACTCAACCTGTTCTCTGTAGAGAAACAGCTACACATGGGATATGTGATACTACAACATTGTTCTTTGATAAAATATGATAGTCAAGCAGATTACATGAACTGTGTACGCCAGCAATA
This sequence comes from Poa pratensis, assembly GCA_947311845.1. NCBI lineage: Eukaryota > Viridiplantae > Streptophyta > Magnoliopsida > Poales > Poaceae > Poa > Poa pratensis. Next base: position 25,445,150 of record CAMZMU010000073.1, on the reverse strand, counting down.
AATAACACTTTACTTTCACCCTAAGCAGCTCCAATGAATAATTACAGCTTATTCAACAGGTGTTCAAAAATTAATTCAAAGTATTACTCCCTCTGTCCCATAATATAAGATGTTATTACAAGCAATATACTCCTATAGATAAGGAGTATATTGCTTGTAATAAAAATCTTATATTATGGGACAGAGGGAGTATATCTTCCATGATGAAAGACATTTGAATATATAGGCATTAGTATACACATTATAGATTGCAAATTAGCAGTAGGTAAGTAAACGAGGACCAGAAAGCTTAAGCTGATAGCTAACTAACATAAAATTCTGATTTACGTTATAGGGCCATGATCACTACACAAACATCATATAGCATGTGAGACCTCTCAGTATCTCAAGAATGACACCAGTTCTATGGAATATCAAACTGGTTGAAACAAAAGGTTGTAAATAAAGGAGAATTGCTAAAGGCGTCACTTGCCATTAAGGGAAAAATAACTAAGTTCCCTATGGCATAACAGTGGAACCCATATACAGTTTGGACCATATCCGGCAGGTGGTGGTCCAACAATACATTTAACTTCATGCATTATATGGAGCAAATGATCCAGATCACCGAAGATAAAACAGCCCAAGCCCATTGTATGATATGGCCCATGGCTCCATGCAACACTAATGACGACGTGGGCCGTGAATGTTACAGTTCTAACTTCATAGATGATTTTCACAATGAAGTAACCTTTCAAGTCAGGAGCAACTTGACTCCACAAGGAGGTTAAAACCCTAAATATCACAAATACATACCTGGTAGGACCTAAAGGCAAGTATTTAATCCTTGGAACAAAGCAAAATAAGCAAACGAAATCAAGAAGCCTCTCATGGGTTTCATAAAGTATCTTCAGTTCATCATCACTCCATTCTTGTTTGTTATTATCATGCTGACGGATGTCCCTGCAAAAATCCATACAAACCAATCTTTTCAAGAACTTTTCTAGAGCAGGCAAGAGGAATTTTGTGGACAACATACCTAGCAAGCTCATCTTGAGCTCTATACATTTCATCCAAGACCTTCAGCATTGGGCTTATCAAAGATCCAAGACCAGTACCACTAGCACCTTGGTTTTCCCCATTACTTAGCTGCAATTCCGAAAAGTTTGACTGCACACCACCCAAACTCAAAGCATGAAGAAACTCGTATATCTGCAGTCTATAAGGTTCACCAGACCTAATTGCAATGGTGGTCAGGGCCTGAACAGCAGCGATACGGATCTACAGAAGTAAACAATAGGATAAGAAAAAACAGAAAAGCACATATAAGGAGATGAAGTGCCCTCTCCATCTCACCCCACCATATTGTCAACTTAAAAGAACAGAACTGTCATTTTATTAGGCGCATACCTCCCAGCTGCCACTAAATGCACACCGTTGGAGCCGTGTTAGCGCGCTAGCAAGTGTGGGATTACGGGAGCTTGCTGCAGCAACCATTTTATCAGCATCAAGCATCATTAGAGCAGTGCCAGGAGGCGTTGCAGATTCCCATGCATACTCAGATGCAGCATAGTTTGCATTTTCTCCCAGAAACCAAACCTGTTGAACAAATTGAAGGGCCAAAACATCAGCACATTTTGATTCCATGCTCAATGAACTAATTAACCAAGTCAAAGTTTTTCTCACAGCAGCTTGAACTAATCTTTGCAGTGCCATTGCAGATTTTGGATCCGAGGCAGAAACCATATCAACAGACGTGAGTACAGACATTGAACCAGGCTGAGGTGGTGGCAGATCAAGGACTATTGTCACAGCTTCCAAGGCTGTATGTTTTCCATCTGGTCCTGCTCCTACAAGGCATGTCTGGAAAGACAACAATCGTTATCTTTTGCGGAAGTTACTACTGCCATTGTACAAGAAAAAGAACACACAAACCATGGCAAAACAGTATAACACAGAACAAGCTACAAAAAGGCTGCATCGGACTACATATGGTTGGGTCACCTTTCGTCAAGTAAAACTTGGTGATTCGGAAGAACATTGGAAAAATACTTTATGAAAACATGCCTACCTTCCATAACAGTTGTAGAACATCAGCATCAATCTTTCCAGGAACTTTCGTAGCAAAAATTCTAGCAATCTCAAGCAGAGTCACAGCCATATCAGGAGTTGCCTATCATGTAAGAACAAACCAGAATACGTATTAAATCAAGTAAATGGGAACATATTACTATTAATCAAAATACTAGCAGCAAGATGCATACATTACAACCATAGAACATATAGACCAGGGTGTAAAACAAAGATAGTCCAAACATTAACTAGTCACAACAATAAAATCTCGATTCAAGGAAAAGCCCAAGAAAAAAGGTTTCATAACTTTTTTTAAACAATGTTATTTTTAAATAACTGAAACCTTGGAAACTCGGAGAACCTAGAGAACAGTTAAACCTTGCTTCCAGTTTCAGACTGACTTCAGGTACAAGGCTGATATAACAAGCCATCAAAATGGGGCAAACGAGCAACTTCACAGAGAAAAAACAAGGTAGCGTGTATAATATTAGCAGTGAAAGGGACACAATACCTTGAACCTAGCATGAAGGGTTAGTAGGACATCATTCAGGAGAGAAGAAGGCCAGGCTGGGTCAGACAGCTCACACGCAATGATAGATTTCAGTTCATCGAGAGACTCATGTGGATTTTGCATCCATATCAAAGCTTTGACAACCATCGCTCGAACATATACACACTCGCATGCTACAGTGTTCGCACTACTTCCATTAGTGATGCTAGTAATCCTGCCACTGTGTCCATTCCACCCTGTCCGTTCGATAGTGGTTTAGCTTTCCGGGTAGCTACAGCATGCACATTAAGAGTTAGATGATTTTATTAGAAAGTGAAATTAATATTGAACATGAGACACGTAGTTTGATGCCAAACAAAAACGAGGGGAGGGTGCTACTAGTGGAACTCTCTAAGCATGCCTGAATACACTCAGCTTAAGGCTTACAGAAGAGATATTGCTCTCTCTAATTAAAAGAGACGCATATTCACATAACATTTGCTAACTTCATAGTTGTCCACTAAACTCAATCCAGAACAAATAGACAGAAACGATATGTATGATTTAATCAACGTGAAGTGCATACGGTTTTCGTAATATGTATTCGAATTACTGAAAGCTATGATAACATCCTAGTACCTTCAGGTTGTGAGTTCTCATTAAGATCAGAATCAAGAGAATCAGCATTGTCTGAATAAGCTTGAAGATTAGCTCCCTCATCATAAGCACCCAAAGCGTAGGCAGCTGCTCTACTTTTACCCATTTCCTGGACTACTCTTGCGGCAGCATGAAGAACAGGGCGAGAGAAGCTACGGAAAGAGCTCTCCAGTCTGACAGAATAAGAAACAGACAGTAAGCATCCATGAACCAGAGTCAGCATAGAGGACAATGGACAGATCAGACAACTGGACATTCATAAAAGATATGACAAACCTTCTCATTACAAGTTTGATGAGGGGCTGAGGACGCCTCGCTTTAGAAGATTTTTCACTGGCTTTTGACAGAACACCCTTTGATGCTACAGAAGGGGCCTCAGGCAATTTGAGAATTTCTCTAGTTAACCGAATCCATCCGCCAGCTCTGTCCTCAGTGCTGCAAGACATAATAATTAATAATTAACAACACAACAGACAACTCCATCTGAGGCACGGAAGCACAATAAATATAAGGATAATTTGATGAACATCATTGCCACCTTTCTGTGTTGTCAACTTTTCCCAGAACACAGAGTATAGCCTCAAAACAGACTCTGTCACTTGGATCCAAAAGAAGTTGATAAAGGAGAGAACTGTACTGTGACTTTATGTCAGGCCTCTCTGTGTAAATTATATTTGGTCAGAACCACAATTCAATGCATCCACTCTGGAAGAGCAAAGTGCTCGTCTTGATTCATGCACAGACACAAAAACAAATTGCATTACCATCCAATACACGCGCCCTAGATATTGAATGGCACAACTTTGCAAGGTACACTCTTGCAAGAACATCATGCAAATGAAGAATGTCCTGAAGAGCCCTGATTCAATTTGACAAAACACACAATCGAATGAGTGCATCAAAGTGGAAAGAAGAAAATCCCCACATCATTGACGTTGACAAAACAGGAAGCAAGCGTTTATAGGCAAAGGCAGGTAATGCTCTTTGGGTGGAATGGGAAACTGGACTAAAAAAGATAAGGATAAGAAACATACCACCAGGCTGTGCATTTTTTCCTGCAAAACATCAAGTCATACATGAGGGTGAGAAACTACAGAAATATCATGGAGCCAGATATGTTAAATTGAAAAAATGTACAAATATTAACTGGAATTCACATTTTGACATTTCTAGTATTGCCTAGTTTCTAGAACATAGAGATCAATGTCATTCTACATCATACTAAGCTCCACTTAACAGAATAAAAAATGGAAATTCTGAAAGATTAATAGCAGCAAAAACTGACCCAACGCCATTGCAACAGAGTATGGATCTCTAACAGCAATTTCCGAGATTATTGACAAGGCATGCCTTACTGCAACTGGGTCAGAAAATTCAATCCTGCAGTTGTATCAAGCCAGATGAGAGCACAATGACAGTTATGCAGCAGCATGTTCCTATTTCCTACTATTGGTAAATCACAGTAGTATCACATATGTAAATTCATTGCAGAAAAAGACAGTTTCACTAAGACAGACAACAAGGTGACTATTCATTTTGGCACAAATGTTAAAAGAGATAACAGATCAATAGAGAAATTGAACAGAATACAAGAAATAGAAAATTCAGCAACTACATGGGGCCATACATTATTCTATGTTTCGCATAAAGAGCTACTATTGCAACCATAGAAACAAACCTGCTCCAAATCAACAAATCTATTTGTTTACATGTGAAGTAACAACCCTTGTGAATTGGTGAAATAAACATAGGTGCGAAACAAAATAAAAATGGAAACATCCTATTTAGCTTTCTAGAGACAATAAGATTATACTCACCCTTGGACAGCTCGGTGCAGAAATGCTGGATTGCCAAGATCAAGTGGCAGCCTTCTCAGAGCACTTAGAGAAGCGTATTGCAAGTTACTCCGTAAAATAGACTGTGAAGATAATTAAAAATAGAAAAAACTATAAGGATAAATCATAGACATAATAAATGAAAATCTAAACAAACTGAATTCCTGCCATCATTTTCATTGTATACTTATAGAAGGTAGAAAAGCTGTCAGATGAGGTATAATGTAGCAATAACTGTAATTCTAAGTTTTAATGCTCGTTATAAGCAAGGTATGCAATTGGTATACAATATGTCTTACTGAGTGTTATACCCACACAAAAAGTACTTAGTAGTGTATAAATCAAATGCATAATCTTGTATCTAAATAGTACCTCCTTATCACCACCTTGCTTGGTAAATATACCTTTCTTTCGTTTCTGTTTAGTATCTGCCACCTGAATGAATCCAGAATATATCATGAACTGAACACTGCAAATTTTCTAGCCAGAAACCAGGGACGCTGGAAAGGAGGTCAAAGTAGTACAAGCTTGATGGTTGAGGGTAACGAACCTTTTCCAAAATGCCAAATACAATCTCACTGAGCTTTTCCAACATCTCAGAACTGCTTGTGGAAGAGGACGTTAGGGCCTTCAGAGCCGCAAGTCTCCGCGCATGAACTTCAAATACCAGCATCCATAATTATTAATTAAGCGTAGTGAAGAATCATGCTACACAACTTGAAAAGAGAAGGCAAGATATTGAAGACATTTGGTTAACGTAAAAGTTTCTTGTTTTTCGCGGACCCTGACACGAAGATAATTAAAATGCTAATTTGTTCATAAAGAAGATGGTCAGCTGTCAGCATGCCTAGTTGTACCTTTCAACTAAGACATTTCAGACCACGCAAAAAACTAAGACATTACAGAAACATGCTAGGTCATATGGTGTCATTTTTAGTAAGGAAAAAAATCCCAATATGCCTCCGCAAAAATACCTCCAAGAGGAGATCATTTTCCAAAAAGGTGGGGTCATATGATTAAGGTTTTGAGAAAAATAAGCATGACTGATTTTGATGCAAAACAGGGAACAGCAGGAACAAAATATTTGGTGTTCCAATCTGGCTACAAGTTGCTTTAGAACACAAATTTTGCATAATATGATCTGATGTACACTGAGGTCGTAGTATAGAAGCCTACACTCAACATCATCGCTGTTGGATTCTGCTGAAAGCTGATCAACTATTCTGGGCACGACATCTGCTCGAGTCACTCCTCCAACAACATCAATGTCCGCAAGAGCATCCCAATTTGGTGTGGGTATGCCACCAGAAGCACTTGAACCCTGGGATCCATTATCTGACAAAATTCGTGCGAGATAATAGTATACGTAGCGCAGAACATTTTTGTCCTCACATTGCTGGTGGAGCTGTAAATACAGAAATAAACTCGATGTAAGAGAAAAGGTAGCTTGATTAGGCTAGACTATGGTATATGTGTAATTTAAGTTACAACATAGATGGCATATTTAAGCAGCATAGCTGAATTTTGTGGGAGTGGGCTCATTTCCATCTGTACGGATTAAAATGGATGTCTATACAGAAAAATGGAAGCATAGAGAGAGCAAGCGTAATAAAAGATGGCATACTTACCATGAGAAGAGATGGGGCCACCGAAGGATCCACAGAATTGTACACCGCGAGCTTGGGGAACACACTGTTCACGAGCTGCCTCTGGGATTTTTTCTGTGAAAGGTATGGCACGAGAGAGCAGCTAAAGCCAACAGATCCAAGCTCACATGACGCAATTCGAACCAACCGAAGCAGCACAACGAACCTGGTCGCACGTCGCTGCAAGCTCGTGGATGCTCCGCGCCAGCTGCGAGTACGAGACGGGCTGCGGGAGGGACAGGGAATGCAGCGTGAGACTGGAAACAGAGTACAGAGAGGGTAGAAGAAATGAGGGACAGGGCGCGGTGTAGGATACGAGCCTTCTTCTTCCTGTTGCGCTGGGGGAGGGCCTTGGCGGGGTTGAATGCCTTGGCTGCTGAGATGGTGTCGCTCTGGATCTGCATCAGGGTCGCCCTCTTCGACTTGCGATCCGCCGGCGCGGGCGCCGGAGCCGGAGCCGGCGCGGACCTCCCCGCGGGGCCGCCGGCGGCCGAGGAAGGCTGCTGCGACGACGTCCCGGCGGCCGAGGGGGGCCCGGATCCGAGGTGATGAGATCCATCAGCGTGGAGCCGGACATGGCCGCGGGCGTGGTGGGCTCGCGGCCGTGTGCTAGTGAGATCTCCGGCGAGCTCTGCGGTCGGGGTGGGGAGCAATTGGAACGGTGAAGTGCTGCGGTGAGGTGGCTGGATCCAACCGCCAGTTTGGATTTGGTGGGTGGTGGTGTAGCTGGCTGGGCTGGTCCGACCGGGCCGGTGTTGCGAACGACCGACGACCTCATGCTGACTTACATTGCGTGTTCAGACTCAGACGTGACGAAGTAATAAACGCCCAAAAACCTGGGGTAGATTACTCACTAATAATCCTAGTACCATCAATCAAAGAGCATATAAAATGGTTGAAGCCAGTATTCCGTTGATCATGCTTCTGAATGAAGTATTCTGTTCGAGATGCTACATTATATCTTTACAAATGCATATCTTCATACTAGTTTATAGATACACGGTCTTCAACTAATATACTTTGTTCACAAATACGCAATATGTCATAAATGTAGTGATCTTCTTTGCGAAAATAAATGTAGTGATCTCAATATAATGATCGTGGGAAATGGTTGTTTCTTCTTTATGCATGATCAAATTATGGCGGAACTCATAGTTTTTCCGTTGCGTCGAAAGAAAATGTTATGATACGAGAGAAGATCTTTTACAACAACTTGCACCTTTTAGCTTTATACATTAGGCGAAAACTTTCTCATTGCATAATCTCAACTATAAGATCAGAGAATATACTAAAATACAGACTCTGAATTTAGATTTTTCCTGGTGGTTTTTGTGGTGATCCAAATTCGTATATACTGATAAAGACCAGCTTGTGACGAATGAGAGCGGAGCGCCCCGGTGGGGGTGCGGGGGCGGCAGCCCCCGCGGTACGGTACGAGTTGTGTACGGTACGAGTTATACTCGACTTGGAGATCACGTTACCGACCTAGTTAGGTCAGGACTCCTATAAATACATCATGTAAGCCGCCGATTGGGATAAGCCACATATTGTAAATTCCCGGCGTTGTAATCTCACCCGAAATAGTGAAGTATTGTTGGCTGGCGCCCGTGGTTTTTTCCTCTCCATTGTTGGAGGGGTTTTTCCACGTTAAAATCTCGTGTCCCCGTTGGTTTGATCTTGCTTAACTTCGTCGTTGATTTCCTATTGCGTGTAACACTTCTTTGGCGGGCCGAACTACGACTAACATAAAGAAGCCTACACCCGAGCTAATAGTTTTTATCTCACATGAGATATGAAATCCATCGTCTGATCGTCATGCTTAGACTCCCACGGCGTCAAAATGTTCTTAGAGTCAGCTTCAGTCTCAACCTTCTAATAGCTCTTATCCAAGGCTAGTAGCATGGAACCATGACACGACATCAATTTGAGAGATTTCGGGTACGTCACACCTAAATCTGGGGATGGGTTTTGCTTAACCGGGTGTATTGTTTGGTTTGGCATATGGGCTTCTTTGATTCAGGTGCTAATAGGCTCAGTCTCTGAACAGTTCGGTTTTGTGAAAAAATAAGTTCGGTATGGTCAGGTATGGGTTCAAATCCATTATGGGTCCATCAGGTCTAACCCGTGGTTCCCAAACCGGTTCATATCAGTTCGATCATCTCTTGCCAGTTGCCACCACACTAGGAGCCTCGGACCACCTCGTCCCTCCTGCACATCAACAGCTCCATATGTGTTAACATTCATCACACGCATGGCTTAGCCCACTTCGTCGTGGACACCGCGTTAGCTGGATTAGGGCATGACATTTCAAGTGAGATCACATTATCATCAACGATGGCCATCGATCGTTGCGTCTGGTACTTCTCCTCTTGGTTATTAAGAAGGCAGACCCTTGGAGTTAGCTGGTTATGCTATAGTTGTTGTAAAATTCTAGAGAATTCAATTGGCCCCGTACACTTGTTGGCCGGTATGCCCCTAGCTAGCGGCGGCTCACAGTTCATCCTCGGAGAAATATGTACATTTGTTTGCATGTATGCAACCAAACCATTTTTATTACGTTGTAGTTTCCCATATATTTTGTGTCACGTATGGTATCATATTATTTTGGTGTCTTAAATCTTGCGAATCATAGAGCTTTAAGGAGCAAAGGAGAAAATTTATTACTTTGTTGCACCGAATATAATGTTTCCTAATTATATGGATTATTATTTGAAAAGAAAACTCTATACTAGTACAACCAGATAAGCGGGGATCAACGATTGCTCATGTATATGCATGAGAGGTCATCCTCCTGAAAACCTAGCCGCCTCCACCATAGATCGGTTCCTCTCCTCTGTCCGGCCTTGCCGATGTTGGGAGGGGTAGGCAACCCGAGCTATGAGTGAAGTTTATAACAAAAGTAGTGTTTAGATTCTTTCAATAGATTGGTTAGAGTTTTGTTAGCCATCTTCTTCAACAATAGAGATGACATCGTTTGCAAAAAGTAATCTTTGGGATTTCATTCAACAACGAGATCTCCTTCCCAACGTTAAGGACGATGTTGGAACATTAAATTTGTCTAGATATGGTCTCGCAGATTTTACTTACCTAGATCAATTTTGGAGTTTTTTCTTATGACTGTCACGAGGAGGATTGTCCTCGCAATATATGGCCCCGCTGCTAGCATGCTACATACTCGAGAATGGTGATTCCTACTCTCGGCTCCTGGCTATGTTGACTAGCCTGTTTGGTTACTTTTCCCTAAAATTGTGGTGTTGATACTCTTGCCGATGTTGGTTGATTACTTTAAGAGTTGTGTGGGCACGTAGATTTGACATTGCGGACCAAATTAAAAATAATGGGAGAATCCTCGTTGGTATTTACAGTGGTTTGATATTGTTGAGTATCCTCGGTGGACATGGCGATGATGAAGACGACGCGGACGTAGTTGATGCAGATGTAGTTGAAGCAGATGAACGGAAACGAGCAGTCGCGTAAGAGACGCTCCCCAAAAACCTAATCGCCACTCTCCCGTACAGGATGGGGTGAGGCGGGGGGTTCGGAGCCTGCTCTCCCGCCAGCCGTGTACGCGGTAGACGAGATGGGATCACCGGTGGTAGCAACAGAGAGAAGAACTATGGTGGCGGCGCGAGCAGATGTGATATGTTATGTTTATCTTCTGGAGAGGAGCGAGCTCTCTCATATAGGCACACAGGCGGAGGCAAAAGGTCCAACCGAAACGCACACAATCAATCACAAAAGGTAAAACGTTTCAGTTGACCGAGAATACATCGGCTCGGTGAGATTTCCGCAACCCCCGCGCGCGCGCGTGGCGTGGCGAGGCGGGCGGCGGGGGAGGAGGAGCGCGCGTGTGAAACGCCTCACTTCACTGTTGGGTTACGTGCATGGAAAACAAAAATTTCGCCAACTACGCAACGTCCAAGATCTACTATGAAGATACAAGTGCAAGACATGCATATTTGATCCAACTGTAAATCGTTACCGACACCGTTGAAGCGGAAGAGATGTCGATGATGAAGTTGACGTAGTGGACGTGGTTGACGTAGTCAACGTAGTCGTCATCGATGTCGATGACGACGTCGATGAAGCTTGTGGAAGAACTCCCTCGGCTAAGCCTAGAGGGGGGTGAATAGGTGCTACTCCAATTTTCATTATTTTTTCAAATTAGGCTTGACATGAAAGGTAAATTCTCTAGATATGCAACTACGGTGAAATTACCTATATGACAAGCTAGCAACTAAACAAGATACACAAGGTAAAGACGGTAAACAAGGATAGAGGTAACCGAAGTGAAAGCACACGGAGATACGGATGTATTCCCGAGTTCCTCCTTTTTAGGGGAGTATGTCTCGTTGGAGAGGTGTGAGCCAACACAATGGCTCAACAGCCACAAAGGCTTCACCTTCTTCTCCGATGAACCGCACCACAAAGGTTTGGTTCACCATCAACTATCGGAAACCTTCAAGGCGGAGTCCGGAGCCTTTACAACAACAATCCAGGGCACAACCCACAACTGGATTGGGGGCTCCCGAACGGCTACAATCTGTCACAAGAACAACAAGTAAGTATAACAAGGGGCTAGATTTTCCCAATGGAAACCCTAGCAAATGGTCCCTCAAGTGAATGAGGGGGAAATGTAAATCGGCTTGGTAAAGATGTAGATCCAGGCCTTCTCCTTCAATCCTCCAAAGATCAACTAGTTTGGGTGGAGGGATTGGGAGATCTAGCGATTCTTGAGCTTGCAATAATGGTGTTCTTCAAAGTGGATGAGCTAGCTGGCTGGAGGTAGGTGGAGGGGTATTTATACCTGTCGTGGGGTAGATAACACGGCAGATGCTACTTTGGAGTAGCTTGAGTTGATGGGCAAGGCGACTCTGGTATCTGGGAGATTGTTTAGCATTGCAGGGACAAAGGGTTTACCCAGGTTCGGCCTCTCCATTGGAGATAAAGACCTACTTCCTGCTATCTTATTATTGATCTCGATCTCGATAACCCGGCTACGACAACAGAGCCGGATCTCGATCTAGGTTACAAGGTTCACTTGGTAGCATGGGTCTCTCTCGATGGTTCTCTTGCCTAAGCTTGGATCGTAAAAGTTCTCTCTATCTAGAGCTCAGGGACCGGCTTATATAGATGACCAGATCTCCTGGCGCTTTACAAGGTAAATCCGGGTTCTACCCAGACTCGGAGTCCTACTCTAGCTCTCCTGGCCTTCGTGTCCTCCAAGTCCTGAACCGCCTCTGGACTTCTAGAACCTTTCCTTCCTGAACCGGGTTACCGCCAAACCTACTGGCCCAGCGACATAACCCGGCCCATGCTGATGGTTAGCTGGCCTGGCCGGGCCTCCTGCCTGGCGGGTCATGCTTCCCTCTTCATGGGCCTACCGGGTTATTATCCCCCCATCAGTAGCCCCCAGATTAACCTGGTTGCCAGGTTGGCATGCTCTGCTTCTATTCTTGAATATTGCTTCTTTGAGCAGAACTGTTATCCTAGCCAGCCGGGTTAATCACCTGAAACGTAAAATAACACATAATAGATTAAATACCAGGGTACGTCTCTCTTCTCCTTAGCTTGTCTAGTCCTTTTTGGCGGCCTAAAACGTAACCCGGTTCAGATATACCGAGTTCATACGCCACCGGGTTTCACTTTCAACACTTAGCGAAAATTGTCACCCAACTGTAAATCCGTCCTCAATCCATCTCAACCGTGATCTTATCAATTATCATTCCGTAATTATCTCATTCCGTTTGTCGTTGACTTTTGGCCAAAGATCCTTATCTCTTCACTTTTTACCACAACGCCCCTAGGGTTTTCACCACGGTTATAAATAGAAGATCAGGAGGCACACAGTCATTTCCCCCCCCCCCATTCAGTTCATCTTCATCATCCTCCTCGCGCCTGCACTGTAGCAACCGCAAATCCAATCTCCAATCAAGCCTCCAAATCACCGCGAGAAGATCCACAGGTAAGATTCTCTCACGCATCCGTACTTCGCATTTGATTCTGCTCTAAACCTTGCCCAAATTCACTTCGTATCTTCCTCTCCCCACATCCACATCTACAGCTAGGGTTCTTTATCACCATTGTTGCGGCCAGGAAACCTCGAAGCCCCACAGTCATGGTAAAGGAGAAGGTGAAGGCTGGGGGTCCCCGTGCGGGGAAGAAGATTGCGAAGAAACCTCCCAGCTCCCATGCTGGGGGATCTGGCTCCGCCGCCCCCGCTGCTGCTCAGGTCAACTGGACCAAATCCACAGTAACGAACCTGATGCTGCAAGAATACGTGAACTACGGCGAGCTTCCTCCCAAAACAGAGATCAGCTGGCGCGCTGCTGGGGAAGAAATCCGCCCCAGCCCAAAAGAAGGTGAAGTGGTTGTTTTCCTCGATCATGTACAGCGCGGTCTTCGCCCCCTAGGCTCTATGTTTTTCCGCCGGGTTTTGAAATACTATGGCCTTAGGCCTCAAGATATTGCACCCAACTCTATGTTAAACATCAGCAACTTTGTTGTGTTCTGTGAGGACTACTTGCAAATGGCTCCAAGCCTCCACCTTTTCCTCGAATTTTTCTACTGCAACCCATCACGCAAGGACCAACTGAGCCCTTATGGTGGAGTTGCAATTCAACACCGGAGGGAATGCGATTTCCCAGCTCTTCTTTTAGCCAGCCATCCCAAGGGGTGGCAAAACACATACTTTTACTGTAAGGACACCTCACCCGAGTCTGACGACGCTCGTTACCCGGCTTTCCGGAACTCGGGCTTGACATATGAGGCCAAGATGAACAGTTATGCTGATGATGCTGACCGGGTCAAGCTCGAGCCCACCCTTCGTCGGGCTAGAGCCTTACCTGCCCATGGCCTCAAAGGCACGGACCTCGTCAAGTGTTGGATTGGTTGGTTTATCCAACCACTCAGCATCAGGACCCGGCTGTTTTGCCAATACACCGGTGAAACCACTGACAACATGCGTTATTCTGAGATGACGCTAACTGATGATCAGATTGTGAAGAATGCCAAGAGACTGCTTGGCGAAAAGAAAGTTGCCATTGCACTGGACGGGCTTGCCCCATTTAGTGCTAAGAATAAACCCTCCACAGTAAAACCAATCCTTGATCATTTATGCTAACTTTAACCCGGTAATTTCATCCATAGAATGTTACTTACTTTAACTGCTTTTTCTCAGGACTCCAAGTGGTGGAGCGTGGATTTTACTCCTACATCCTCTCCTGATGGGGAGGACACAGAAAGTGAAGATGAAGAAGAAGAAGAAGAAGGTGAGCTAGATTCTGTAGGCCGGCTCTTCCTCCAATTGATTAACAGCGAAGTCCCCAACAAGGACACTTCTACTGATAACCCGGCAAATCTTATTCCAGGCCCTATTGACCTTGCTTCTGACGTACCGCCGGGTCCCCAAACTGCTGAACCTCCTACTCAAAAGAGGACCCGGGCCACCATTGCTAAGGTACCATATTCTCGTTTCTCAGTTTTCATGATGAACTCATCTCAAACCCAAGCACAAACACAGGAAAAAAGAAGCTGAGAAGGAGGCTGAGGCGAACAAGAGGCGCCGAACCCGATCTTCTACAAGCCACACTTCCCTGAGCCGAGGTATCCCTCAACGCTCTTTATCAAGCTGGGCCAAATCCATCCAGAAGACACCCAGCAAACAGTACCCTTTAGCTGGCAAGATCCGGGTCGCTAAACCATCTCATTTGTCAGATTCCTCCTCGGATGGTGTTAGCACACCCGAGGATTTCCATATCAATGCTGGGTTATAAATACTCTACACACCTTTTCCATACCTCCATACTTTACTGCCCCTTTTTTGTTTGACTAAATCACTATCTTGTTCCAGTGCCAGAGCCTTTGCGGATGAAGACCCGAGCTCTCCTCCAGCAGCGTCTCCTCCTCCAGCAACAACCGAGCCTTCTCCTATGGAGGCACATATTGAGGAACCGGTGGACAGAGACGAGCCAACGGAGCATGTAACCCCCATGTCTTCTCCAAAAAACACAGTTGATCCTGCACCAGAATCCTCCCCAGCTACTCATTCACCCGGGTTAGGCTCTGGAACTAAAGAAGATGAAGTACAAGTTACTGGAACCTGGCATGTTCCAGTGCAAGGTGCTCCCGAAACTCTTGCCAAGGTACCAGCTCCAGACACTAACCCGGCGTCTCCTGCCAAGGGGAAGAACCCGGCTCCTTCATCAGATTTGCCGGCTCTGGAGGCCATGTCTGTCCCAGCCCTTTGCGATGAATACTTTTCTCGCCTTTCTCAACACAAGAACCTGGAAACAGAACGGGTCGCCCTGATTCAGAAACGATATCAGGTACACACTTTATTTCTTGCCTTTATATTTTCTTGCATAACTATATCTTGAGTAGCCCCCAAGCTCTAAGTTCATCACTTGTTGATGAGCTTGGTGCTTATAATATGAATTCCAATGGTAAAAAAATTCAATCCTGTAGCCCCCAAGTGCCGGGTTGTCTGTTCACAGCAACCTGGGACTACAAACTTCCATCATTTAAAACTTGCCAACTTTCACATCAAAACTTGAACACTGTAGCCCCCAAGTGCCGGGTTGCCTGCCTGCAGCAGCCTGGGACTACCATACATCCATATTGCCTCTTATGTACTACTTAAGAACGTCAAAAGTGTAGCCCCCAAGTTCCGGGTTAACTTGCCTGAGGCCCGGCAGCGACGTATAACAACATGGGTTCTTTGGGACCCGGGGCCGCCAGAACTGGCGCTTCTGATAACTGTTTCTTCAGAGCTTCAAATGCCTCATCTGCTTCCTGATTCCACACAAAGTTGTCTGTTTTCTTCAGTAACTTATACAAAGGGATTGCTTTCTCTCCGAGCCGGGATATAAACCGGCTTAGCGCAGCCACGCAGCCTGTCAACTTCTGAACATCTGCCAATTCCTCTGGTTTTTTCAAACTTTGGATGGCTCTGATTTTTTCTGGGTTTGCCTCAATTCCACGCTCTGACACAATAAAACCAAGCAGCTTTCCCGCTGGAACTCCAAACACACACTTTGTAGGATTGAGGTTCATCTTGTACTTCCTCAAATTTTTGAATGTTTCTGAAGGTCACTAATAAATGAGCCGGCTTTTTCTGACTTGATCACCACATCATCAACATAAGCATGCACATTGCGTCCAATCTGATCGTGAAAACAGTTTTGGATACACCTCTGATAAGTTGCTCCTGCATTCTTCAACCCAAAAATCATGGTCTTGTAGCAAAAAGCACCAAAGGGGGTGATGAACGATGTCTTTTCCCAATCCTGCCTATTAAGCTTGATCTGATGATAACCTGAATATGCGTCCAGAAAACACAAGAGCTCGCTGCCTGCAACTGCGTCAATGATTTGATCGATGCGCGGCAGTGCGAACGGGTCCTTGGGACAATGCTTATTGAGACTTGTAAAATCGATGCACAACCTCCACTCATTATTTTTCTTCAGAACCAAAACCGGGTTAGCCAACCACTCTGGGTGAAAAACCTCCATGATAAAGCCGGTTTCCAATAACCGGGCTATCTCCTCTCCTATAGCTTTTCTTCTCTCTGCATTCATTTTTCTCAAACCTTGTTTTACCGGCCTTGCCTTTGGATCAACATGTAAACGGTGTTCAGCGAGTTCAGTCGGAATGCCTGGCATGTCACTAGGTGTCCATGCAAAAACATCCCGATTCTCACGGATGAACTCGATGAGCGCACTTTCCTATTTATCAGTTAGGCTGGTCCCTATGGCGAACTGCTTGGAAGAATCCCCAGGCACAAAATCCACCATCTTGGTATCTTTTGCTGCTTTAAATTTTGCCCTGTCATCTTCTGTTGTTAGTTTTTTGAGTGCCTTGTTGTCCTGCGGGTCAAGATTAGACCTGTAAGCTTTCAACTCCTCTCTAGCACAAGTTCGCTCTGCCAGGGCTGCATCTCCCTCGTCACATTCTGCTGCAATTTCTCTGTTACCATGAATTGTGATGATCCCCTTGGGACCCGGTATCTTCAGCTGCAAATACACATAACACGGCCTTGCCATGAACTTGGCATAAGCCGGCCTTCCGAACAACGCGTGATAAGAACTTGGAAATTTCACCACCTCAAAAGTGAGCCACTCTGACCTAAAGTTATGGATAGACTCGCCAAAAGCAACCTCTAATGAAATTTTTCCCTCTGGTGTAGCTGATTTCCCAGGAACTATACCATGAAACACCGTTGACATTTTATGTAACTATGATTCTTTCAGACCCATGCGTACAAATGTCTCCCAATAAAGATATTAATGCTACTACCACCATCCATCAAAACCTTCTTTAGCTCGAAGCCATGAACCTGAGGAGCCACAACTAGCGCAAGCAGACCCGGATGTTCCACCACACCCGGGTGATCTGCCCTACTCCACATAATAGCATGCTCTGACCATCTTAAATATCTTGGCACCCCTGCAGCCACCGAGTTAACTGCCCTTTTGACTATCTTTCTCTCTCTCTTGGTCGTGCCACTAGTATATATGTGATATTGGCCAAGTTGCCTTGGCTGGTTTGAGAATCCACCCTGATTACCTGTATTTTGGCCGGGTCCTGTGTTGCCAGTTGGTACCGCATTTGCTCCAGTTAAAGGCGTCGCGGCCGGGTTAACACTCGGGCCGGGTCCTCCACCTCTGTTTGCTCCTTGCAAAGCTCTCTGAATTTCATTGTTTTTTCACCTGTTCAGATCCACACACTGGGCCAATGAATGATTGGCGGGTCTGTCGTTCTTGCTATGACGAGGACACAGCATCCTGAAGGCCTCTTCAGTGCTCATTGGACGTGATCCTTGATAACTATTTCCACCACTGTAATTCCCATTGTTTCCCTGATAACCCCTGTTTTCCTGATAACCTCTGCTTTCCTGATAGTTTCCGTCCATCCGTTGCCTCTGAAACCCGGCATTTGCGTTTGCCACTAGCTCTGAGTTGCCCTCCTGATGCCCACGCTTGTGCTGATTCTGATTGTTGTTGTTATTGTTTCCCGGGCCATTGTTGCTCCTTCCTCCATTATTCGCAGTACCTTTCCCTTTTTCTTCCTCACTATCATCCTGGGTCTTGTCCGTGGCTGTGTGTCTGTTGCACGCATCCATCAACTCTGGCATAGTAACAGGCTTAACCCGGTGTCCCTCTTTCATGTGACCCAGCTTCTGGACCAAGGGAGCGTACTTGCAAGTTTTCTCCATCGATGAAATTGCGTCCTTGTGGCTCGATACCTGACGAGGAGTGCAGGATTTCCGTGACCCGGCCCATCCAGTGACACGCTGACTCGCCTTTCCTCTGTATACAACGATCAAGATCTTCAATGGAAAATAATCGCTTGCACGTACCCTGAAAGTGCTTGATAAAAATTGTTTTCAACTCATCCCAGGAACTGATAGATCTCTCTGGCAGATTCTTGAACCACAACTTCGCTGCACCATCACTCATCATCAAATACATGTACTTTGCACAAACATTCTCTGTGGCATTGCGTATACACATTGCCATCTCATAGCTGCTCAACCATCTTGTCGGGTCCATGCTCGGCTCGTAATTGGAAATCTTGCTTGGCTCTTTGAACTTCTCAGGGAAAGGCTCCGCTCTAATGGCATCTGAAAGACACTTTGGCCCGGCTAAGGTAGAAGAACTTGTCAAAAAATTATTGTTACCCGGCGAGCATGCAGACGCTGCGGCACGGGCCCGGTCCTCCTTGTGGTACTCCAGCGGTAGGTACTGCCGGGTTTGCATTGGCTGCACTTCTTCCCGCTCGCGATCTATTGACTATCTGCTGAGCCACAGAAATTGCAGGGGCGGGTTGGTGCTGCTGATTGTTCTGGTTCTGGTTCTGCTGGGGCGGGTGTTGCTGCTGTGCCGCGGCAAACCCAGCCAATGGCGGGTTCCCACCGTGGCGACTCTTACTACGATAAGTTGTGGAATGAAGCGCGCTTTTCTCCTTTGAATACTGAACTTGCTGAACAACCGCAGTGCGCAACATGTCAATGGCACGCCGAGCTTCAATCTCTGCTGGCGAGTCTCCCAATGGAATACGGTCAAGTGCTAAAGTTGCGGCATACATGTTATCTGCTGGATTGGAAAAATGGTCCGCCGGCGTGTGGAACCTTGGTGTCCTAGGCGGCAGACCCGGATTTTCCATGGCTCCCCCAGCGAGAAGACCCGACACCGCTGCAGCTGTAATTCCAGCTCTTCCTGTTTCTGCATTTGTTCTAACAACTGGAGCCACCTGAGTTATATCGATTGGTTGATCTTCTGGGATCCTAAACAATACCGCTGGATTTATGACATTCTCTCCTTGGGTCAGCCGGCTCTGATGCCTCCTCCGGTGTGCCCTGGTCATCTCATTGAGACGATTTTCCTCATCCTCTATTTGCTTTCGCCTAACCTCCATATCTTGCTTCTCTGCCATTGTGTCTTTGCGCATCTGCTCCAAAGCCCGGCGCGCTGTATCCAATTCTATAGCTCTAGCTGCTGCGTTTTCTGGGGTAACCATCCTCGTAAGTGCTGATAGATCTAGGACCAGGCCATTGTTAAACAAGGCCTAGGCCCCAGTTGTGTTGTTTCTTTCCTCGCCCTGAGCCCGGTTATTGAGAAAACCGAAGTTGTTCCTGTAACGCGCCGTGTCTTCGCTTTCCTCTGACACCGAAGCCGGGTCTCCATCAACTCTTTGACCCGCCAATTCCAGTACTGGTGGCAATTGTTGCTGCTGTTGACCCAGAGTAAAAGCAGGTGGCACGACCGTTGACGGTGATGCTCCCACGTTGGTCGAAGGGGCGGTGTAAACTTCCACCCTCCTAACCGGGCTTGGGCTGGACTCTTGCTCCTCTTCATCCTCTTCTTCTGCTCCATATCCGAACCGGCCTTCAAACATGGGCAAGATCGATTCTGAACCTGCATGGTCCACCACATCACCCGGGATTTGAGCCGGGTTTCGCGATCGTTCCTCGTGTGCATCCAGGGGCAGCTCATCTTCGGCCGTACCAACTGATTCTTCTCCATCAGATTGAACAATTGTGGCGGCTCCTGACACAGATTCATATTCTCCATCACTAGCAGATCTAGTTGCAATCATACCAATAAAAACGTTAAACTTGCCAATTGGAATAACATCACCTGATTCAAGTTGATCTGATTCTGGCCCCCAGCTAGAATCATCAACGATGGGCTCTCCTTGCGAGTTGAGGGTGATCTGGCCGAAAACAAAATTCTCCACTCCTTGCATTGCTTCTCCCATGATGGTGACACCTTTGGACGCGATTCCCACATACGGCGCGAACTGTCGTGGGGTAGATAACACGGCAGATGCTACTTTGGAGTAGCTTGAGTTGATGGGCAAGGCAACTCTGGTATCTGGGAGATTGTTTAGCATTGCAGGGACAAAGGGTTTACCCAGGTTCGGCCTCTCCATTGGAGATAAAGACCTACTTCCTGCTATCTTATTATTGATCTCGATCTCGATAACCCGGCTATGACAACAGAGCCAGATCTCGATCTAGGTTACAAGGTTCACTTGGTAGCGTGGGTCTCTCTCGATGGTTCTCTCGCCTAAGCTTGGATCGTAAAAGTTCTCTCTATCTAGAGCTCAGGGACCGGCTTATATAGATGACCAGATCTCCTGGCGCTTTACAAGGTAAATCCGGGTTCTACCCAGACTCGGAGTCCTACTCTAGCTCTCCTGGCCTTCGTGTCCTCCAAGTCCTGAACCGCCTCTGGACTTCTAGAACCTTTCCTTCCTGAACCGGGTTACCGCCAAACCTACTGGCCCAGCGACATAACCTGGCCCATGCTGATGGTTAGCTGGCCTGGCCGGGCCTCCTGCCTGGCGGGTCACGCTTCCCTCTTCATGGGCCTACCGGGTTATTATCCCCCCATCAATACCCCCTCTACAAAATGTAACCGTTGCCGCAGGCTACACACCGGAGACTCCGGTCAGAGTGACCGGAGACTCCGGCCTGCACCGAAGACTCCGGGAAGAATCCGACAAGACTCCGGCCTGGGTCCAGGGGCTGAACCACCTGATGCTTGGAGCAGCATACACCGAAGTCTTTTGGTCCAAGGACCCGAGACTCCGGCCTAGGGCGGAGACTCCGGCCTTCCTCCGGTAACTTTCCGAAAACATTCCGGACAGGGTCCAGGGGTTGAACCATGTTGAGCTTCTTCGACAAATTCCCCTGAGTCCGGAGACTCCGGCCCAACAGACCGGAGACTCCGGCCTGGAAGTCTCCAGAACTTCGATAAAATCCTCTTTTCCTTTGGGTGTTGATGCACAATGTTTTATAGAGTTAAACCTGCATCACTTAACACTTGATTAAAATATCGCTAGTGTTGTTAACTAACACACAAAACACAAGGGATCACGAAATGCTCTTTCAATCTCCCCTTTTTTGGTGTTAGATGACAACACTAGGATTTGCAATAAAATTTTACAACTAGATCATGTTCTCAAGAAAAATGGAAAGCGCTCCCCTAAATGTGTGCATATAATCAATTTGCCTTTGAATGCAAATACACACATATAGAGAGACAATTTCCAACAAGATACATCAACATGATATAGGAACAACAATTTGCACAAATGAGACACATCACACATTAGGTTGAGACTTGAGATGAAAGCCATACCTTGTGCATATAAATGTAGATAAACATCCATAGAGATCATAGCACAATATAATGTAGTCTCAACCATACATAATAAGAAATCCATATGTCTCACAAAAAGCAAATAAGTTCGACAAATAAAGATAAATGGACACAAGCGCCATAAGATTGATAAAAGAGCATGCTTGCGTCCGACCCATGCAAATCCCGCGATAGGAACCTAATAGAACTAATTCTCCCCCTTTGGCATCGAAACGCCAAAAAGGGAAAAGAGCGATGCTACTCGAACCCAAGGAGATCACCCCGGAGGCTTCGTCTTCATCTTCCTCATCACCACCTCCACCTTCTTCATTGTAGTCCTCATCGGATTCAACCATAGGAGCTTTGCCGGTGTTGCGAGAAGTGGATGGCATGGAAGTCACATCCTCATAATCAGCCCAAGGAAAATATTCTTGGTTCCAATGGCCAATGGTAATAGTGGTCTCGGACCCGGATGAGACAATATCATTCCCATCTTCATCCACTTCGGGAGGAGGAGTGGTGCCACCATTGTTAACCTTGCGCAATTCCCGAATGATAATACCTTGGTTGCTCAAAATGTGCTTCCTGTCCTTATAAGCATCATGGTTTTCCTTGTGAACCGCAATACCCATGCAAAGCATCTTTCTCTTCCACCAAGAGAGCTTACTCACTTCTTTGTTCACTAGAGCCTTGCCACGAGCATGAGAGGGAGGGTCAGCGTTCTTGCTTCGTCTAGGCATTGGGGCCTTAGAAACTTCCTCCTCATCACTAGATTGAAAAGACACATGAGAGGAAGAAGGTTGACGGGGCTTCTTGTGCTTTTTGACCTGTTGGAGAGTGCCCTTGGGATGAATGGTGAAGGCGGAGGTGTTGAGAGTGGTCACCTTGGACACCTCTTGTAGAATGAGCATCATCACATAGGGTGCATAAATCGGGTTCTTCTTCTCACAAATAGTCCAATGAATCTCACACTTGATGAAATCCATAACATCAATATCGGCACCTTGGCAATCCGGACCACCTTTTGAACTTTGTAAGCATGGTATAGAAGGTTGACAAGTCCTCCATGAAGAGCATCAACATTCCCGGCATGAGGAGCAATGCTAAACCGAGTCATGCGAAGAAAGATGTTGAAAGTGGGGAGGAGGTTGGAGGTTGAGCTTCTATCCGAGTCCTTGTAGTAGAGAGGAGACAAGCGGGCTTTGTCATAAGCCACCCCTTCACGATGCATTCTTTTTCCAACAGAGGTAGAGGCACCTCGAAACGGATATCCCAAAAGTTTAGCAAACTCCTCAAAGTTGGATGAACAACGGTTTGGTCCCGTCATCCATGTCATAGTGATCTTCTCATCATCTCCAATCACAAGGGTTGCAAAGAATTGTTGCACAAAGGTGATATCATAGTTTTGTTGAAGAGAGATAAGCTTCTCAAGCCCGAGCTTCCTAGCAATCCAAACAGCCGCTTGGAAGTAAGGCTTCAAATATAAAGCATCGAGATTGAGCACCTTTTGCTCGCACACGGCATGCTTGCGTGAAAGCTTGGCATATATCTCATGCATAATGAGTTCTTGCTCTTTCCGCCAAAAGTTTGGGTCTTCGGAGGTGCGGACCATGGACTAGAAAGGCTGCTCCCTCATAGAGCGAAATTCACTCTTCCCCATGCCCAAAACAGTGGTCAGGTTGTCAAAACGGGCTTTCTTGGCCAACTCTTGCTCTTGAAAAACTGCCTCGGCCATTTGCTTGATGACGTGGATCACACGTTCGTTGGGAGATCCCAAGAGGAAGGTATGAAGCAGTGTAGTAGCAGTTTCCCTCAGTATGAAACCAAGGTTTAATCGAACCAGTAGGAGTAAGAAATCACTTCTGAAGGTTGTCAGTGACGCGCTGACGTGGAACCTGCACACAACACAATCAAACTACTTTGCCCCAATGAAACAGTGAGGTTGTCAATCTCACCGGCTTGCTGAAAACAAAAGATTAAACATATGGTGTGGAAAATGGTAGTAAATTGCAGAGAATGAAAAGGAACAATGCTTACAGTTGGTTGTATTATCAGTGTAAAAGAATGGACCGGGGTCCACAGTTCACTAGTGGTGTCTCTCCATAAAAGATAACTAACATGTTGGGTGAAAAAATTACAGCTGGGCAATTGACAAAATATTGAGCGCATGACAATGCATATATATGACATGATGATTACTATGATATTCATGTGAGCATTACGACAAAATACATAGACCGTTATCCAACAGTGTCTATGACTAATAATCCACCTTCAGGTTGTCATCCGAGTTCCCCGTTGGTATTAAGTTGCAAGCAACGGATAATCGCATTAAGTAATGTGCGTAATGTAAACAAATGCATTAGACGTAACGGCGCACCCTTAAGCTAAGCATCGGTTATTTTATCCCTAGTGGCAACAACACATCCACAAGCTTAGAAGTTGCTGTCACTCTCCTAGATTACCGGAGGCATGAACTCACTATCTAGCATAAATACTAACTCTTGGAGTTACAAGCATCTACTTGGCCAAAGCATCTACTAGTAATGGAAAGCATGCAAGATCATAAATAACATATAAGATAGATTGATAATTAACTTGACGTAGTATTCAATATTCATCGGATCCCAGCAAACACAACATGTAGCATTACAATAAGATGATCTTGATCATGATAGGCAGCTCACAAGATCTAAACATGATAGCATAAGGTGAAGAGACAACCATGTAGCTACTGCTATGGACTGTAGTCCAAGGATGAACTACTCACGCACTCACGCATCACTCCGGAGGCAGGCATGGTGATGTAGAGCCCTCCGGTGATGATTCCCCTCTCCGGCAGGGTGCCGGGAAGAGCTTCTGAACCCTCCCGAGCTAGGGTTGATGGCGGCGGCGATGCCGGGAAGCAGGGATTAAATCATGTGCTAGAGCTTTTTAAGTTTTTGAAATCATATAGAGAGTAAAAATAAGTTTTAGGGGGTGTTTGTTAATTGTCAATGAATCAGAAAATGGAAAGTACAATATGACCCCTGCCAACCAGACTTTTAAGAGCGGCTCCCATGAAGGACGTTATTTCTACCAGCAAGGCAGATCATCCCTCTTCTCTTTTGTTTACATATGCAGATATTTCACTGTTTGTCATTGCTTGACTGATAAATCAGGGCAAAAATGTGAAGAGAATTAAGCGGTTAAAGTTGTAATTAATTGGGACTGGGCACCCCATTTGCCAGCTCTTTTTGCAAAATTAATGGATAAGCGGATGTATATGCCGCTAGTCCGGTGGTAAAGTCTGTTTGACAGTTGACATAAAGACATCCACCCCGTCCTCATGAGCTTGGTAAACATTGACACAAAATAGGAGTAATAATTTTTGAATAGTTTAAAGGTAGCACATGAAAAATTTACTTGGAATGGCAAGGAAATACCACATATAGGTAGTTATGGTGGACACAAATGGCATGGATTTTGGCTCAAGGTTTTGGATGCACGAGAAGCATTCCCTCTCAGTACAGAGTTTAGGCTAGCAAGGTTATTTGAAGCAAACACAGGATATCAACCGACACAGCAAGACTTATATGAAAACATATTGCAAGCATTATAAGACTCTACACTGTCTTCCTTGTTAACCAAACCCTTTTACTAGAAAATATCTAGACCTTAGAGATACCAATCATGCAAACCAAATTTCAACGAGCTTTACGGTAGTTCTTCATTAATAGGTTTTAACTACATGATACAAAAGCTTAAACATGAACTACTTGATAACTCAAAACAATTGACAAGTATCAAATTATCCAATACAGTGATCTACAAGAATATGTAAGCTTTTCCATTATACCATCTACCACATGCAACATTTTCTGTTCCAACCAAACACCAATCAATTTATTTCAACATAAACTCTCCAAACAATTATAAGTGAAGCAAGAGAGTACTTTCTTTAAAAGAACTAACAGCTCTGAATAAGAGATGCATGCAAAACAGGAGCTAAAAGCATAGCAATAGCTAGATAAGAATACTCAACAAGTATAAGTGAAGAATAGGAGTATTCATATGAAAAAGCGGAGCGTGTCTCTCTCCCAATCAAGAATGCTAGGGTCCAATCAAGTTGACCATAAGAAAAATAAAATACTGAAAATAAAAGCACACAGACGCTCCAAGTAAAGCACATATGATGTGAAAGAATTAAAATATAGTTTCACTAGAGATGACCTGATAAGTTGCTGATGAAGAAGGGGATGCCTTGGGCATCCCCAAGCTTAGACGCTTGAGTCTTCTTGAAATATGCTGGGGTGATCCATGGGAGCATCCCCAAGCTTAAGCTCTTCACTCTTCTTGATCACATTATATCATCCTTCTCTCTTGACCCTTGAAAACTTCCGCCACACCAAACTCAGAGTAATTCTCATTAGAGGGTTAGTGCACAATCAAAAACTCACATGTTCTATAAGGACACAAACATGACCGTTACTTTTAACATTAACTACTGCCACTGATGTTATGTGAAGCTCTTCACCCTAAAAAAGAATTCCACTCAACACTAGTAAAAGAGAGAATGCGAAAAATAAAAGACAGAATCTGTCTAAACAGAACAGTCGTAAAGACGAATTTTTTCGAGGCACTTACGTTGCTCAGATCGAAAAACTTTAAACTAACGAAAGATGCGTACATATCTGAGGATCACGCACAAAAAATTCAGATTTAAATAATTTTTCTGTGATTTTACAGAAGTAAAACGGTGAACAGCAGAAATCTGTTCCTGCGCAGAAATCCAAATCTAGCATCATCTTCCTATTAGAGGCTACTTGGCACAACAATGCGATAAAATAAAGATACAAAGGAATTGTTACAGAAGTAAACAACTCCTTGACTCAAAAAGAAAAGAAAAATTGCAGAAATAAAATAATGGGTTGTCTCCCATAAGCGCTTTTCTTTAACGCCTTTCAGCTAGGCGCAGAAAGTAAGAATCAAGTGTTTCCAAGTGATGAAGCATCAACAGAATAATTTGCTCTAACAATAGAATCAAAAGGTAACTTCATCTTCTTTCTAGGGAAGTGTTCCATACCTTTCTTGAGTGGGAATTGATATTTAATATTCCCTCTCTCATATCAATAATAGCACCAACAGTTCTAAGAAAAGGTCTTCCCAAAACAATAGGACAAGAAGCATTGCATTCAATATCCAAAACAACAAAATCAACGGGGACAAGGTTATTGTTAACCATTATAAAAACATCATCAACTCTCCCCAAAGGTTTCTTTATAGTATTATCAGCAAGGTGAACATCCAAATAACAGTGTTCCAAAGGTGCTAAATCAAGCATATCATAAGTTTCTTAGGCATAACAGAAATACTAGCACCAAGATCACATAAAGCATTGCAATCAAAATCATTCACCTTCATTTTAATGATGGGCTCCCAACCATCTTCTAACTTCCTAGGGATAGAAGCTTCATGTTTTAATTTCTCTTCCCTAACTTGCATGAGAGCATTAGTAATGTGTTTAGTAAAAGCCATGTTTATAGCACTAGCATTAGGACTTCTAGCTAGCTTTTGCAAGAACTTAATTACTTCAGAAATATTGCAACCATCAAAATCAAAATCATTATTATCAAAGGTAATGGGACCATTGTCTCCCATGTCGAAAAATTTCAGCACTTTTATCAGGAACAGTTTCAGTGTTTTCAGGCAATTTTAAACGTTTTGCAACAGAAGTAGAGACATTGCCAACACCAATTACTTTACCATTGATAGTAGGAGGTTTGTTAACACTTGAGTTTACAGCATTTTCAGTAGTAGTAATAGTATAAACTCTAGCAATACTATTCTTTTTAGCAATTTCATCCTCTCTTGCCCACCTAGCATGTAAATCAGCTAACATCCTCACATTATTATCAATTTTAACTTGTATAGCATTGAGAGTTTTGCTCTCTTTAACATCATGAGGCATAGTTTTAATTTTTAACAAATCAACATCAAGAGCAAGACTATCAACTTTAGAGGCAAGAACATCAATTTTCCCAAACTTTTCCTCAACAGATTTATTGAAAGCAGTTTGTGTACTAATAAAATCCTTAAGCATGACTTCAAGATCAGAGGGTACACTCTTATTATTGTTGTAGGAATTACCATAAGAATTAACATAACCATTGCCACTATTAAAAGGATAGGGCTTATAATTGCTATTACCAAAATTATTCCTATAAGCATTGTTGTTGAAGTTATTATTTTTAATGAAGTTCACATCAACATGCTCTTCTTGAGCAACCAAAGAAGCTAAAGGAACATTATTTGGATCAACATGCATTTTTCCATTTGTAAGCATAGACATAATAGTATCAATCTTATCACTCAAGGAAGAGATTTCTTCAACAGAATTTACCTTCTTACCTTGTGGAGCTCTTTCGGTGTGCCATTCAGAATAATTTATCATCATATCATCAAGAAGCTTTGTTGCAGCACCCAAAGTGATGGACATAAAGGTACCTCCAGAGGCCGAATCCAATAGGTTTCTTGAAGAAAAATTTAATCCTGCATAAAAGGTTTGGATGATCATCCAAGCAGTCAGTCCATGGGTGGGACAATTCTTTACCAATGATTTCATTCTCTCCCAAGCTTGAGCAACATGCTCATTATCAAATTGTTTGAAATTCATAATGCTACTTCTCAAAGATATGATCTTAGCAGGAGGATAATATTTTCCTATGAAAGCATCTTTGCATTTAGTCCATGAATCAATACTATTTCTAGTCAAAGATAGCAACCATTCTTTAGCACGTCCTCTCAAAGAGAAAGGAAAAAGTTTCAGTTTAATAATATCACCATCTACTTCCTTATACTTTTGCATCTCACAAAGTTCAACAAAATTATTAAGGTGAGCAGCAGCATCATCAGTACTAACACCAGAGAATTGCTCTTTCATAACAAGATTTAAAAGTGCAGGTTTAATTTCATAGAATTCTGCTTAGAAGCAGGTGGAGCAATAGGTGTACTAATGAAATCATTGTTGTTCGTGCTAGTGAAATCACACAACTTAGTGTTCTCAGGGGTACTCATTTTAGCAAAATTAAAACAAAAACAAAATAACAATTCGAATAAGTAACTAATTTTTTTGTTTTTTGATAAATAAAGCAAACAAGACAAGATAAAAATAAACTAAGCAAGACAATAACAAAGTAAAGAGATTGGAAGCGTGAAACTCCCCTTGCAGAAATCCTCTTGCTCCCCGGCAACGGCGCCAGAAAAATGCTTGATGACGTGGATCACACGTTCGTTGGGAGACCCCAAGAGGAAGGTATGAAGCAGTGCAGCAGCAGTTTCCCTCAGTATGAAACCAAGGTTTAATCGAACCAGTAGGAGCAAGAAATCACTTCTGAAGGTTGTCAGTGGCGCGCTGATGTGGAACCTGCACACAACACAATCAAACTACTTTGCCCCAACGAAACAGTGAGGTTGTCAATCTCACCGGCTTGCTGAAAACAAAGGATTAAACGTATGGTGTGGAAAACAGTAGTAAATTGCAGAGAATGAAAAGGAACAATGTTGCAGTTGGTTGTATTATCAGTGTAAAAGAATGGACCGGGGTCCACAGTTCACTAGTGGTGTCTCTCCATAAAAGATAACTAACATGTGGGTGAACAAATTACAGCTGGGCAATTGACAAAATATTGAGCGCATGACAATGCATATATATGACATGATGATTACTATGATATTCATGTGGGCATTACGACAAAATACATAGACCGTTATCCAACAACGTCTATGACTAATAATCCACCTCCAGGTTGTCATACCGAGTTCCCCGTTGGTATTAAGTTGCAAGCAACGGATAATCGCATTAAGTAATGTGCGTAATGTAAACAAATGCATTAGACCTAACGGCGCACCCTTAAGCTAAGCATCGGTTATTTTATCCCTAGTGGCAACAGCACATCCACAATCTTAGAAGTTGCTGTCACTCTCCCAGATTACCGGAGGCATGAACCCACTATCTAGCATAAATACTAACTCTTGGAGTTACAAGCATCTACTTGGCCAAAGCATCTACTAGTAACGGAAAGCATGCAAGATCATAAATAACATATAAGATAGATTGATAATCAACTTGACATAGTATTCAATATTCATCGGATCCCAGCAAACACAACATGTAGCATTACAATAAGATGATCTTGATCATGATAGGCAGCTCACAAGATCTAAACATGATAGCATAAGTGGAGAGACAACCATGTAGCTACTGCTATGGACCTGTAGTCCAAGGATGAACTACTCACGCATCACTCCGGAGTCAGGCATGGTGATGTAGAGCCCTCCGGTGATGATTCCCCTCTCCGGCAGGGTGCCGGGAAGAGCTTCTGAACCCTCCCGAGCTAGGGTTGACGGCGGCGGCGTCTCTGGAACTTTTCGTGGATAATGGCTCGGGTGTCTAGGGTTTTCCCGTGAACATGAATAAATAGGCGAAAGGGCGGCGGCTGGAGACGCCCGTGGGGCCCACACCATCCCACGGCGCGGCAGAGGGTGGGGCCTGATTGATAACGTGGATCACACTTTCGTTGGGAGATCCCAAGAGGAAGGTATGAGGCAGTGTAGCAGCAGTTTCCCTCAGTATGAAACCAAGGTTTAATCGACCAGTAGGAGCAAGAAATCACTTCTGAAGGTTGTTGGTGGCGCCGTTTACGATCAGCAACGTGGAATCTGCACACAACACAATCAAACTACTTTGCCCCAACGAAACAGTGAGGTTGTCAATCTCGCCGGTTTGCTGAAAACAAAGGATTAAACGTATGGTGTGGAAAACAGTAGTAAATTGCATAGAATGAAAAGGAACAATGTTTGCAGTTGGTTGTATTATCAGTGTAATAGAATGGACCCGGTCCACAGTTCACTAGTGGTGTCTCTCTATAAAAGATAACTAACATGCTGGGTGAACAAATTACAGCTAGGCAATTGACAAAATATTGAGCGCATGACAATACATATATATGACATGATGATTACTATGATATTCATGTGGGCATTACGACAAAATACATAGACCGTTATCCAACAGTGTCTATGACTAATAATCCACCTTCAGGTTGTCATCCGAGTTCCCCGTTGGTATTAAGTTGCAAGCAACGGATAATCGCATTAAGTAATGTGCGTAATGTAAACAAATGCATTAGACGTAACGGCGCACCCTTAAGCTAAGCATTGGTTATTTTATCCCTAGTGGCAACAGCACATCCACAATCTTAGAAGTTATTGTCACTCTCCTAGATTACCGGAGGCATGAACCCACTATCTAGCATAAATACTCACTCTTGGAGTTACAAGCATCTACTTGTCCAAAGCATCTACTAGTAACGGAAAGCATGCAAGATCATAAATAACATATAAGATAGATTGATAATCAACTTGACATAGTATTCAATATTCATCGGATCCCAGCAAACACAACATGTAGCATTACAATAAGATGATCTTGATCATGATAGGCAGCTCACAAGATCTAAACATGATAGCATAAAGTGGAGAGACAACCATCTAGCTACTGCTATGGACCCGTAGTCCAAGGATGAACTACTCACGCATCACTCCGGAGGCAGGCATGGTGATGTAGAGCCCTCCGGTGATGATTCCCCTCTCCGGCAGGGTGCCGGGAAGAGCTTCTGAACCCTCCCGAGTTAGGGTTGACGGCGGCGGCGTCTCTAAAAATTTTCGTGGATAATGGCTCGGGTATTTAGGATTTCGTGTCGGGAGGAATAAATAGGCGAAAGGGCGGCGGCTGGAGACGCACATGGGCCCCACACCACCCCACGGCGCGGCAGGGGGCCCGTGCGGCCCCATGGTGTGGCTGCCTCGTGGCTCCCCTCCGTCTCTCCTTTGGACTCCATGTACGTGTTGGAAAAATAGGAGGTTCTGTCCAAGTTTCGTCCAATTCCGAGAATATTTCCAGACTAGCTTTTCTGGAATACAAAAACAGCAGAAAACAGGAACTGACACTGTGGCATCTTGTTAATAGGTTAGTCCCAGAAAATGCATAAAAATGCTATGAAGTGTATATAAAACATGTAACAATTGGTATAATATCAACATGGAACATCAGAAATTATAGATACGTTTGAGACGTATCAAGCATCCCCAAGCTTAGTTCTACTCGTCCTCGAGTAGGTAAAATGATAAAAACAAAATAATTTCTGAGGTGACATGCTACAATCATAATCTTGATCAAATAGTTGTAAAGCACATGTTATGAATGAAGTGATCCAGGTCAATGGTCTATAGTTTGCTAGCAAGTAGATAATGAGCAAACAACTAAATCATATAAGCAAAAAATTTCATGAATAGTACTTTCGAGACAAGCATCAAAGAGTTTTGCATAAGAGTTAACTCATAAAGCAATAGATTCTAAGTAAAAGGTATTTAACCAACACAAAGGAAGATTTAAGCTTCAGTAATTGCTTTCAACTTTCAACATGTATATCTCATGGATATTTGTCAACACAAAGCAATATAATAAGTGCAATATACAAGCATATAAAAATTGTTGCACCAAAGTTGACACTAGTGTTTTCTTCTGAGATAGAAAGAAGTAGGAAAACTGACTCAACATAAAAGTAAAAGAAAGGCCCTTCGCAGAGGGAAACAGGGACTAAATCATGTGCTAGAGCTTTTTAAGTTTTTGAAATCATAAAGAGAGTAAAAATAAGTTTTGAGAGGTGTTTGTTAATTGTCAACAAATCAGAAAAATGGAAAGTAAATATGACCCTGCCAACCAGACTTTTAAGAGCGGCTCCCATGAAGGACGTTATTTCTACCAGCAAGGCAGATCATCCCTCTTCTCTTTTGTTTACATATGCAGATATTTCACTGTTTGTCATTGCTTGACTGATAAATCAGGGCAAAAATGTGAAGAGAATAAAGCGGTTAAAGTTGTAATTAATTGGGACTAGGCACCCCATTTGCCAGCTCTTTTTGCCAAATTAATGGATAAGCGGATGAATATGCGCTAGTCCGGTGGTGAAATATGTTTGACAGTTGACATACAGACATCCACCCGTCCTCATGAGCTTGGTAAACATTGACACAAAATAGGAGTAATAATTTTTGAATAGTTAAAGGTAGCACATGAAAAATTTACTTGGAATGGCAAGGAAATACCACATATAGGTAGTTATGGTGGACACAAATGGCATGGATTTTGGCTCAAGGTTTTGGATGCACGAGAAGCATTCCCTCTCAGTACAGAGTTTAGGCTAGCAAGGTTATTTGAAGCAAACACAGGATATCAACCGAGATTCCGGGGTTTGAGGCGGAGACCGGAGTCTTCGGCCCAAACACACCGGAGTCTCCGGCCTGGCCAGAGATTCCGGGGTTTGAGCCGGAGACTTCAGTCAGATCGGAGTGTCCGGGCTTGAACACCGGAGTCTCCGGCCCCACAGACTTGAAAATGCCAGATTTATGGTGGTGGACATGTATGTTGCAAGAGGAGCAAGTTTTTAGATAAGATGGGCATGGGTTTGGAACAACATCACTGGAAATGGTACTTGATGGCCCTCGACGTAGTTACCTGCGTCAAAAGAATATGGGTTAGGTTGAGACTCCAAGTGCAGAGTGTATAGTATAGGAAAGATGGTTTTCCCCACGAGGGATGACTCGGGGGTTTAATATCGAACTCTCGGGGAATCAGTAGTGAAAGATTTATCTTCTTATCCTTCTCTTGAAAACCTACAAAACAAAATAAATTGTTTTGTGCCCTCAACTTCATCAAGTGGTTGTCAAGCACAAGGTGTGAGAATGATATGAAAAGATAATAAATGCAAAACAGTAAATAAATATGCAATGATGATAAATAAATATGAAAGGATGGTGTAAATAATGATGGATGATATTTTTGGGTTTTGTATTGTGAATGCAAGATGTAAAAGTGTTTTTGTATTTTCGGATTTTAAAATGGCAGAAAATGTAAAGTGGATAAAAGTTGTTGAAAAGATGTTTCTTATGATTAAAAATGGACCGGGGTTCATGGTTTCACAAATGCACTATCTCTTTAATAAAGTGGTAGACAATGGAACACTAAAATTGGCATATGAGATTGCAACATAAAGGTTTCATGACAAGTTACTAATTATATGGGCATCACGTCCTAACATAGAGATCTTTTGTTTATTATTCTCTCTTATACTCCACCAAGATGCGAACTAAATCATAACACCTTAGTAATTAAGATAAATCAGAGCATAGCATTAAGTTTCATGACATGAAGTTAAAATAAGAACTTGCTAGATCTAGTCATGGAGTAGTGGCAATGGTCACACCCACATCTCCGGTAGCAAGGTATTTTACTTTATCCCTAGTGAGGCAACAAAGTAAGGTAAACCACCCAAGTGGATTGCGGAACTTTCTCTCACGTTCACCGCACTAGCCACCCCCCGTTACTCCAACTAATGCACACGTTTCCCCTCACACGCTCTCATACACATGCTTGATCATAACAAGTAAACAAGAACGGGGTACATAATATGCATCTACTTTCATGACTAAAACAAAACTTTTGCAATCTCAAACATATATTAACTCATAAAAAGATCCACCACAAAGGTATTACATAGATGACCGTAATCATGTTCAGCAGCTCATACGGTACTAATTAGTGAAGCTCAAGAGAGGAGAGAAACATAAGTTACTTCCACAAACCCATAGTCTAGGGGTGGACTACTCCCTCTTCATCATGGAGACGGTGGAGAAGTCGTTGGAGAAGATGGAGACCACGCCGGCATCGCCCCGCCGGAGTTTTCCTCCTCCAATCTGCAACTCCAGGTCTCTGTTTCGTGGTTTCTGTGTTTCGGCGGCGCTCCTTTCCGAAGGGCGTCGGGGACTATTTTTATAGTCATTTTTAGGTCAAGACGGAGGCTCGGGAAAAAAGATCGACGGCAACAGAATTTGGCCGTGTGGGCCACCCTCTTCTGGCCCTCGGGCCTCCGTTTGTTCGCTTCCTTCTCTCCCACACTTTGTTCCTTCCAAAAACAGATGCTCGTAAATTATTAGATCATTTGGACGTCGTTTGGGTCCCTGAAACATCAAAATATAGAAAATAGGGTTTTCTGCCTGTGCAGGGTTAATTTCAGAAAAATAGGGAAACAATGAAATATTCCCAAAATCAATATAAATCAATGATATAACCCTTATATGATGCAAATATGATTGAAATATAAGTAATATAATGCAAAGTTCATGTATGCATTTTACATGCATCAGTACTTCACACTCAAACTATGTAAGAAGCAAATAAAAACACTAAAACCCAACATTTGAGTGTGTTTTCCATAAAAAACAATGGATAAGCAATAAAAACCAAATAAGCTCCAATAAAATCAACTCTTCACAAAGAAGAGGGTGGTGGCCTAGGCCACCATGTATGAGTGTTGTGGCGTGACACCGCGAAGATATATCTTGGGTTCACTACCACTACTCGTCACTTAAGCTCACAATTCATAAAGATGAAAGTAGAGATGCAAAATGCGTTCTTACTATCGGCATAATGGGGGGAGGGATAGTCCAATGGATTAGGACCACACTTCCCCTATGTCCATGCCTACACCTAAACCAAATAGATAGTCAATAAATAGGTGTGTATGCAAGATAGTCAAGCCACGCTCATTGAATCCACGATATTTAGCTCATGCCTCAAAAAAGTGAATCTTGCTTCATCAAGAGGCTTTGTGAAAATATCCGCAAGTTGGTCTTTGGTTGGAATATAGCCAAGCCCAATATCACCACGAGCAACATGATCTCGAATAAAATGATGGCGAATCTCAATATGCTTCGTCCTTGAGTGTTGTACCGGGTTGTGAGAAATCTTGATAGCACTTTCATTGTCACACAAAAGAGGCACTTTGTCACAATTGACATCGTATTCCTTACAAGTTTGCCTCATCCACAATAATTGAGTGCAAGCACTAGCGGCTGCCACATACTTGGCTTCGGCGGTGGAGAGAGATATACAATTTTGCTTCTTAGAAGACCAACTCACCAAGGACCTACCAAGGAATTGGCATGCCCCGGAAGTTGATTTCCTATCATCTTTATCACCGGCCCAATCTGAGTCCGTGTACCCGGCAAGAGAGAAGTTGGAGCCCTTAGGATACCATAAACCAAACCTTGGGGTATAAACCAAATATCGAAGGATTCTATTGACCACCTTCATGTGGCTTTCTTTAGGAGTCGCTTGATACCTTGCACACACCCCTATACTCAACACAATATCGGGTCACAAAGATAAAGCAAAGAACCAATCATAGAGCGGTAATTTTTTGATCAACATCAATACCCTTTGGATTAAGTTCAAGATGGCATTTGGTGTCCATAGGAAACCTCTTCTCTTTAGCATCTTGCATCTTGAACCTCTTGAGCATGTATTGGGTGTACTTGGCTTGAGAGATGAAAGTCCCTTCACTCAATTGCTTGATCTCAAAACCAAGAAAGAACTTCAACTTCATGGACATCTCAAACCTATCGGTCATAAGCTTTGAAAATTCATCATTAAAAGCTTGGTTAGATGAGCCAAAGATAATGTCATCAACATAAAGTTGGCATATGAAAAGCTCCCCTTTAACCCTCTTGGTAAAGAGGGTGGGATCGATTTGCCCCACTTCAAACCCACGGTCTAGCAATAGCTCTCTTAGGTGCTCATACCACGTACGAGATGCTTGTTTGAGACCATAGAGCGCTTTATCAAGCTTGTAGATGTGGTTATGGAAGTTTGGGTCCTCAAACCCTGGTGGTTGCTTAACATATACTAACTTCTTGAAAGGACCATTAAGAAAAGCACTTTTCACATCCATTTGTTGCAATTTAAAGTTGTGATGTGATGCATATGCAAGAAGGATATGGATGGACTCAAGGCGAGCCACGGGTGCAAAAGTCTCTCCAAAATCAATGCCTTCAACTTGAGAGTACCCTTGTGCAACCAATCTTGCCTTGTTCCTCACAACCATTTCATGTTCATCTTGCTTGTTCTTGAAAATCCACTTAGTGACTATAACATTGCGGCAATCCTTTGGCTTCTCAACTAAATTCCACACTTTGTTGCGCTTGAAGTTGTTTAGCTCTTCATGCATAGCTTCCAACCAATCCGGGTCTTCAACAGCTTCAAACACTTTCTTTGGTTCTACCATGGAGATATGTGCTTGATGCTAACTAAATCTTGCCAATTGTAACCTTCCTATTTAGGTCACCAATGATTGCTTCTAGCTTATGACTCTTTAATTCAAAATCTCTTTTAACTCTTGCTTTCCGATGGGCTTCGATACCTCTATTGGATCTTGGAGGTATCACTTGATCATCTTGATCATTTGAGTCCCCGTCTTGACCGGAATGTTGACCTTGATCATCATGATGCACATCTTCAACAATAGAAGGAGAGGGTTGATCTTGGTCTTGACCTTGGCTAGCATCAACAATAGGAGTACTTGGTTCTTGCATAACAACTTGGTCAACTTGAGGAGGGTCTTGAACTTGTTCTTAGGTTGGTGCATCATTTGCTTCCATGGTAGGCGCCGGTTCAACTTGTGATGATGGTGTCTCTACTTGAGTGGAGCTTGGACTTGCTTGACTTGCTTGAGGATGCTCATGATGGATCTCAATGGGGCGATAGAAACCAACGCCCATTCTTCTTATTGCATCTTGAGGTTCCTCATTATCTACATCACAAACATGAAATTGCGCCACTTGTGAGCCATCATTCTCATCGAACTTCACACTACAAGATTCCACAACTCCCCTAAGGATTTGTCGTAGACTCTATAAGTGTGAGATTCGGCACTGTAACCAACAAGAATACCCTCTAAAGCTTTAGATTCAAATTTAGATAAATGAACACCTTTGATCTTATAGAAACACTTACAATCAAACACTAGGTAGTAGGAAATATTGGGCTTGTTGTCTGTAAGCATCTCATATGGAGTTTCTTTTCTTCCACCGCGAAAGAATAACCGGCTTGATGAGTGACACGCCGTGGAGATGGCCTGGGCCCACAAGAAAAGTGGAAACTTAAACTCCGCCAACATGGACCTTGCCATATCCATAAGAGTTCGGTTCTTCCTCTCGGCTACACCATTTTGTTGAGGGGTATATGCAGCAGAATATTGATGACGAATTCCCTCTTCACTAAGAAACTCATTTAGGGTGTAGTTCTTGAACTCGGAGCCATTGTCACTTCTAATGGTCAATATGGGAACATTGTGTTGATGTTGAACTTCATTGGAGAAGTCAATGACGGCTTGTTGAGTCTCATCCTTCGACTTGAAGAAATAAACCCAAGAAAATCTTGAATAGTCATCAACAATCACCAAACAATACTTCTTCCCACCAAGACTCGGTTGAGTAACGGCACCAAAGAGATCAACATGAAGAAGTTCCAATATCCTCTTTGATGATATTATGGTCTTGCTTGAGTGGGGAGAATCATGCATCTTTCCTTCAACACAAGCCCTACAAAGACGATCTCTAGAAAAAGAAACATTCTCTTTTAGTCCAAGGATGTGGCCACCCTTGTGAAGACTTTGCAAAGTTCTCATATTGACATGGGACAAGCGACGATGCCACAACCACCCCACGTCGGCCTTTCCGAATAGGCATATTGCTTGAGTGTTGGTTGACCTCGAAAAGTCCACCACAAACAACTCATTTTCAACATACCCAACGAACATGACCTTTAGAGTCTTGCTCCTCAAGAGTACCACCATATCAATAGTAAAATGGACATCAAAGTTCATCTTATTAAGTGCACGAACCGACATAAGATTGTAACCGAGGGACTCGACAAGCATGACATTTACAATGGTGATATCCTTTGTAACTACCACCTTGCCGAGTCCCTTTACCTCAACTTTTGACTTATCACCATAGGAGACGGTTGAGTGATTTATATTTGGTCCCAACTCCGTCATGAGCTCCTTACTTCAGGTCATATGACTAGTGCATCCACTATCAACCGCCCATTTAGACCCACCGGAAGCATAGTTGTGAGGACCCCGGATTAGGTATCCGAGATACTCGTTATGTTTCCTGCAACAATCCCATGATCAGTCTGTTGTTGCACATAACTCGAATTGGTATCACAGAACACCCATAAATACCGAATAAATTTACTTACGTGATTGAGGTCATAACTTCAACAGGTACTTGCAGCGGAAATCACCAAACAGCGTGGAGCCCAAGTCATTTGCCTTAACCCCACGGGCAGCTGACTAGGAAGCGCCCTAGTTCGCATTGACGTCATCGATCTCTCGGTCTTCAGCATACTTCTTCTTGAACTCTGGACATGGGAATATCCAGGGACACAGCCATGAGTACATTTAAGTACTCGCAAACTACCACCGAAATGAGCAGGCACTACTCTTTTATTGTTTAAATAAAACTTCGTTTGCTTTGAAAACTCTATATCCTTGTTGAAAAGAGAAGGATATACTTTTGTTTATTAAAACCTTGTTTTGAAATCTCTATATCTTCCTTGAAAAAGAAAAGAAGGCTTTTAGAACTTTTCCCCATAAATCTATCTTTGTAAGAATTCTCTCTTAAAACTGTTTCCCGAAAATACACCTTTGTTGAAAAAGGTAAGAAGTCTCTTTTATAAATATTTTTCCCGGAAAATCACCATTTGTTTATTTCTCCAAAAACTCC
The DNA here is from genome assembly GCA_947311845.1 of Poa pratensis. Taxonomy (NCBI): domain Eukaryota; kingdom Viridiplantae; phylum Streptophyta; class Magnoliopsida; order Poales; family Poaceae; genus Poa; species Poa pratensis. The sequence continues at coordinate 25,406,152 of CAMZMU010000073.1, read as the reverse complement.
TCCTTTTCTGGCCATAACCCTTCATGGTCACTCAACCCCAACAACCTCATGCCGGCCCGTTGGCATAGTTGCATAAAACATTTTCCACTTTCAAATCACAAAACTCTTCACTTCCCGACCATAGCCTGTCATGGTCAATCATTCTCCAGCAACCTCATACCAGCCCGTCGGTAGAGTTGCAGATACAACACATCCCCATTTTATTTTCAAATCTTAAAACATTTCCAAAGCTTGCACATGGTCAGAGGACAGTCTCCCAATTGTCCATATCCGAGGACTCGGCTATTCGAATAGTTTTAACCCTCTGCAGAGGTAGCACGCTTTTCCCACACCCATCCGGTAACTCATCGTGTCAGCCACGTCCCGCCATACCAGGTGTATGCGAAGTTGAGCCACCGACCATAGCCTCTCATTTGCTCATGCTAGTACAGGATCCTTCCCATATGACACTTTCCATCGACACCCAGTCCAGTTTCCCGTCAGAAACCCTAAGTGTGAGGACTCATAGTTTTGTCCGGCGGTTTATGGTGGAACCTTCTATCCTCCCCACCAACTTGTGTGAGGACCCGGGTCAGGGGGTAGGTCCTCGGACCATCCCCTCATGCATAACGGAGTCATCTCCGTCGATGAGGTATCCCATACTAATAAGAGCAAACTACATGACTACGCCTTTTCCCATATGTGGTAAATGTGGTCGCACAGGGTAAGATTGGTCGTCATAGTACAAAGACACAATGTGCATTTTTCATAAACATCACCATTCCCCACTTCTCCATTTCCACACCGACATCTCGGTATTCCACAACCTCACGAGTATTTTCAAAGGAGCTTTGAGTAAACAATATTTTTCCCATCCTATAGTTTGAAAAAGAATTTCCATCTAATATCTCCATAGAGGGTGTCAAAATAATATACTTATAATTTGGAAAAGGGTTTTCAAAATCATAGCTTTTGTGGCAAACACCATATAAATAACTTTTGCTCTTTATAAGTAAAACATGTGAACCAAAATAGATGTATATAAATGCAAGCTCAGAGGATAGCTTGCCTTGCTCGGCAAAGTGATCTCGGTCTTGATCTTCAGGTTCAACAAATTTCCCTTCCTCAATAACTCCATTCCAAAGACCACTCCGGTAGTGTTTATGTCTAGCGTCGCAAACATGAGAATAACACCACAATCAATAAGCAAACCAAACCACAAGTGGCACACCGACAAGTAACCAACCATAAGCGTCAATCTAATCGTTCGAGCAACAACTAGGATTTACACTTACGAGGGCCTCATATTGATCAGTAGTCTATCGCCTATACGCAAGCTAGGTACATCGATCACAAAACTATCTGAGGCGAAGGTTAACAACAAGCACCTCCCGTTGAACGGGAAATACTTCAGACAAAAGTTAGGTCACTATATATTTTCTGTGAGTTAAAATATTATACCAAGTTAGGATATGATAAAGTGAAACACTAGGAACCTAGCAAAATTGGGTTTGCTCCAGAAATCATTACAGATTAATTTATAAAGCCCTTTTTAATTTTGCCCTTTTTATTAATTTATTTTAAACAACACTACAAAATAATTATCCATGTTTGGAGACAAGCTGGAATATGAAGGTTATCACTTGCTAACCATTTTAATAGATCAAACTTAATTTTTGGATCATTAGTTTTAAAGATATGAATTTTTCCAATTTATTTTATATTCTGCCATTTTCTTTATTTTAATAAAACATTAAATAACTAATTTATTTGGATAGGTGAATTACACCAAAAGACAGGTTTTACTTTTCTGAACATTTTGGTATATCATTTGTAATTTTTGGAGCAGTAATTAAAAAGATATGCATTTTATAAACTTAACCTATTTTCTGTCTTTTCTTTTAATTCCCAGAGAAACGTGGTATACTTTTGGTACCGAGCCCGTGGCTAGCCAGAGCCACTGCCAGGCGGGCCCGGGTGCTGCGCTGGCGCTGACTGGGCTGGGTGTGGTTGCGCTGGCCACCGCGGTCGCTGACCGGTGGGGCCAGGCTGTCAGCGTGGATTAAAACAGAAAAAGGTGGGGATTGCATCCGCGAGGTTTCGAACCCGCGACGCGGCACAGTGCGGCGCGGATCGGTGGTGCTGACCACTGGGCCAGTGCGGTGCTGTTGTTAGTATACGGGCGCGCGTAAATAAGAGGAGTAGACGGTGACGGCGACGACGCGCGTGGACACGGCGATCACCGGCGGTGAGGTGCAAGGGTTCGACGTTCTACGGCGTTTGGAGGCCAACTAGTACTCGCACCCGACACGCACGAGTACGGGTTACCTAGTGGCGGCGTTGTGGACCTAATGGTCGCCGGCAAAAGCTCCGGCGACGAGGTCGTGCGGCGGCGAGCTGCGGACGACGACGGATTCTACGGCTACGCGGCGAACTACGGCGAACTGGGTTAAACGGAGATGTCCAGGAGGTGCGCCTGCTCACCCTCGATGCGTGGGTGCGATTCGTTGGTGCTGAGGTGGACGGGAACGGCGGCGAGCTTGCTCGAAGCGCGGCGGCCGGAGTTGGGGAAGACGCGGACGGGCTGCTCGATGCACGGCTCCCTTCTTCGATTCCTTGCACGGAGATGAAGAGGACGAAGAGGCGGAGAGGATAGCGGTCTCGGATTTGTTCGGGGCGCCCTAGAACGGCGGCGATACGTGCGGCAACGGCGAGCTCGAGCTCGGTCATGGCAGAGGAAAATATCGAGGGAGGGGGCAGGGGAATGGACGAGTGGATGAGGGAGGAGAGGTGCGGCTCGGCGTTCTTATCCTCCTCACCGAAGCGGCAGAGGAGCGGAGGGGGGGGGGCCTGGGCGGCGTGCGACGCGCGGGAGGACGACACCGCGGCGTCGACCACGGGCTGCTACAGAGAAGACGCCACTTTTGCCGATAACCCCCTGGATTTCTTTTCCCTTTTACATCTAAGTCCTTTTACTGTTTCTTTTTATTTCTTTTAAAACCAGTAGTGTTTTAGGGATTTATTTGAGGTACTAAAACATTTTAGAAAAATTTGAAAATATTCCTGTGGCCTCCCCATTACATGTAGAGGCTACACAAAATTTGGTTTTTGAAAATAAAATGTTTTGAACAATACTTGTTCATAAGATTTGAATATATTATTTTTGGATAAAACCAATTTGACAAATGGAAATATCTTTGTAATTGGAGATTAGATATTTTGGGGAGAGAGTAACATGATGATGAGATGGTTATCATCTCATTCCTGGATTTTATAAGATAAAGTAATTGTTATACCAAACTAGAGAATTAGGTAGAGAGGGAATCTAAATAAGATCATTTCTTTTAATCAAGAATTTTAATTTGAGGGTGTAAGTAATCATAGGGGTCTTGTTTTGTTCTCAAGTCACACTCCACCATTGTGGTCAGTGTGTTTTACTTTAGTGCTAGGCATAGCTGAGGAATTATCCTCACAAGCAACAAACACCACAAGATCCACAACACAAACATGACCACACAAATAAAACCACAAGATTCAATCATACCACCATTTCCACAATTAACAATGCTATCTTGTAGAAATGATCACCCTCAATTATGACAAGATGATGTTTTAAGGAGTATCTCAACTCATAACTTAGTAGTTTTCAGAAGATTTGATGAAGAGAAATATGTGGGGTAATATATTTCCCACTAGTGTTATTTTCAAATGGAGTAAAAATAAGAGTTTATAAAATGGGAGTTGTATACACTTGAAAATCTCAAGTTTAAAAGACAGATAGGAGATAGCATATAGATCTCCACATTTGTGGGAACACATAGTTTTGGAAATACTTTTACTTTCCCAAATAATGGGTATTAGTTTTGGTTGTTGCTAAACCAATTATCATTGAAATGGAGTTGGCCAAAATAAGAAGGGAAAAGATACATGGAATATTTTTCTTGTCATGACATGATCACCAAGTTAAATATATTTTTATATTGGTTGCGTCTTACTTTTACTAGTCAAACAATTTAAACAACAAGTCACACTAGGTTCAACATAGCAATGGGAAGGAAAACACAATCATCAGTGAAACATTTCAAAAAGTTTTTGTTGGTTCTGAATTTTGGGTCTTGTGAAACTAAGTTTTTCTTAGTTTCTAAATTTGGGATGTGACAGCTCTTCCCCCCTTAAAAATAAATCTCGTCCTCGAGATTTGGCCGGGGGTAACAGGGGAGTACGAGGGCACGGGTTTTTGGGTTGGCTATCCTTCTGAGGTTGTGGCTTCTTTAGTAAGGTCGCCACGTGAGATCTTGACAAATTGATGTTGCGAGGCTTTCTTTGTCGATGATCTTCTGTGCTGAGTTCAGATCCTCGACGATGGGGTTGACTTAACGATCGACGCTGAGGGAGAGTCCTGGTTGGCTGTTTCCAGACACTACAAGACTGAGGCGTAAGGGACTAATTATTAACATTTTCTGGTATACGTACTGCAGGTCTTCCCCCCTTAAAAAGGGATTTTAAACGGTCCTGCAGAAGGTTGCATCTGGGGTTGACTTGAAGGCATCGTCCTTCTTGGGTAGCTTGACGACCTTCGTCTTGGGTGTCATTCCTCGGTGATTGGGGTCGGTGCGGATATCACTTCCTGATATTTTCTTCTTACGAGGGTCACAGATGAGGACGAGTAGTTTTCAGGATGCGTCAAGTCTGAGCACTCGACTCTCTCCGGTTTCTAGTTAGTAGAGGGATGTTATAACTTCTAAGGGCGTCTGAACTTGCTTGGTGGTTGACGTTGCCAACAGCAGGTGCTTCCGTTGTTTGATTCTTCTTAGTGACTTCTGGTAGATCTTCTTCACTCTTTTCTTCCTTCGGCTTGGCGAGAAAAAGGCTGTCCTGAAAGACTTCTTTGGTTCGGGTTCTTCAGGAAGTTTCGCAGGTGTCTTCACAAGTAGGTTAGAGTGTACCAGATTAGTTAGGTTTTCCGGGAAAACTTTCTGGTTGAGAGGCTTAAGTTAGTTTCCAAGGGAGTTGGGTGTTATACTCAGAACATCAGACTTATGGTACCTAAGATCCAAAACATCCAACTTTACACAGGCCTCTAATTCTCGAGTCTCCAAAATACCATTCCAACATCTCTGGTAAGGCCAATACTATCAACTAGTTACTTGAATCACGGCCTTTTGCCCGAGCTAAAGTTATTAATCCACCATCATCTCCTTCGGGCATAAATTCTTTATCATACTATAGTTCAATCTATCGGATACCCATCAAACCTTTAAGGCATAATCTTCCCATTACCTTCTATCACAAAATCGTAGGGGTCCACCAATTATTTCTTGATTAATTTTATTCCCTAGATAGGCATATCTCAAACTATCTGACTCCTTCAGGTTGCCATCTTCCCACGATCATATCATCAAAGCTAAATAAAGCATCCAACAATCATGTGATCATACCATCAAGGATTTGACCCACTTTCTAACCAAATTCAGATTTCATCTCAACACTTTCGGGCCTTGATCTCTTAATCAAAGATGAACAATCTTTCTACGAATAATCCAAACAGAGCGTGACAAGCTCTGAAAACTACTGCCACCTAGAATGTCTTGCTACTAGACCAAGTCACATCTATTCCTAGAATCCGATAAACATTCACTTGTCCTCCACCAATTATTTCTTGCATACAACGATCTACTTATTTGCTAACTCATCCTTGACCACTACCTATAATTCCATAGGAATTTAGTACAAGGTCACTTGCGCTAGGAATCACCCTAAACATTCCAACACCGGAGTATTCTTCTTAATTTACTTGGTTCTAACCAATCCAAACATCATTTTATCAGCAAGTGCTTCCTAAAAAAAAAATCCAATGACCTTCACCTTTATTTCTAAACCTTAAATCAAGGGTCACGTCTTCTAGCTCCAGATAACCACCAATGGTTGGGGACCACAACTGGTTAGCCCCAGAGTATTAATCAAATATATCATCTGTCCAAACCCAATTGATTTATCGACCCACTCCAAGCTTTCACTTTTATTCAAAACCCCAAATTTTTGATATTACCAACCTTATCCACCGAATTCTGATCTCATCACTAGATTCTCAAGGGGTCCTGCTGACTAATAATCTTATAGTCCAACACTCTTATATCTTCCTAAAGTCTCCTGTCTACCAACTAGTTTTGAGTCGCCCACTGGCACCTCTTTCTTTTCTTGTTTTCGGAAATCATATCCTTGGGGAAACACTATAAATCTTCATATGATTTTCTTACTTAGAACTTGAGTAACTCCTAAGGTATACACTTGACTTAAGAAAATTACTATTGTCCTTGATTTGAGTTCTAACATCATTCGCTTCACCCCTGTGGTGAAGGCATCCACTTAGTCCGGGCAAGCTTTTCATTAGTTAGTTGTATAAAAATTGTGGAGGTCTTTTATAACATCAATTGCCTTAGTCTTACGAGAAGAATTTGTTAACAAGGTAGCTAGTCTTGTCATCAAACTACTTTTCATATTCCAGAGGCTGAGGTGGACTGGATTATCTGAGGTTTCGTTTATTTGTATATGACACTCAATTGTTTGAGCATACAAAAGCGATTTGTTAACAAGTTCATGAGGCTTGTTACCAAACTACTTCTATATAACACGAACATTAAAATATCACACTATTTCTAGAGAGATTTAAAGTTAGGTAAATTATGTTAGTTATGTTAGTTTTTCATATTCTTTTGTTAGTCCGACGGGATACGACCAGTGTCATCTACCGTCGGGTCTTGAATCTTCATCTTTCTCGATGGCTTGATGTGGTTACACAAAACAACGTATGGAGACTGCTATCAGTCTTGCAGAAGGTCGCAGAGTCTTGGGGTAGCGAGTATTCCATACCTTGCTTCTCTTACTAGGAGAAAATCTTCCGAAGAGTTTTCTAAGTCGGGCTTTTGAGAGGGTACAAAGAGTACATCTATGGCCAACAAGGCAAAAAGGTTTTGTTGCTAACAGTCAAAATAAAAGCAACAGATAAAAGTGCGGTTACTTTGGGGTTTTCGACAAGGCGGATTTTGTAAAACCCACAAGGAAAACAACACACAATAAATGCAACACACAAGCAAAGATCAATCAAGGCACTTTTAGCACCAACAGTCGTTTAATACCGTGGAAGATGGGTTTGCTCCAGTAAAACGAGCTTATCCTATTGATCCTATGGGTCTTTGTATCTCGAGGATTTTCTTCACCTTGTCCAAGTGGGAAACTTTGGCGGTGAAATTACTGCGATTTCGGAAGGTTGCACGGATCCTCGGTCTTCGCATATAAATTGCCTTGCTGTTGAAGTTTTCGGGTTGCTAAGTACCCAGGTCTGGTTTGGGGTGTCGTCAAGTATGTAAGTTTGAATGGAGGTAAGACAACAGATGGAAACTTTTGATAAACCTTTAGACAAGAGATAAGGTTTAGAATAATTCGAGAAGGTGAAAAGAGTGGAAGCTACACTTAGGCTTCCTTGGGTACAAGTAATTTTAGGTAGTAATATTTTTCTTTCCAAAATAATTCTCTCGTAAAGGCCTTGGTGAAACAGGGCTGTTGAAGTCTTCCTTTTATAGCCTTAGTCTTCAGCTGGAATACTTGGGATTGTCGAGGCAGTAACTGAGTGGAATTGTCGATATTGAGTTGAGGTCTTCGAGGTTTCTTGCTTTATTGATACTGACGATCTTGGTATTTGCAGATCAATCACCTTGATGCTGAATGTTGAATATTTGAGATGGAAGCTCTTTCTTGTAGGTGCTAGCTAATCAGGTCTCACTTGGGTTCATCGTCAAGTATTTTGAACGGGTAAGAGAGAGTAGAGAAATCCTTGGAAAATCTTAAAAATAGAGGGATGAGACTCAGAATATTTGAGAAGATACGAAGAGTGGAAGTCATTTTTGGACTTCCTTGGAAAAATATATTTTTGGTATTAATAGATTTTTAATCAAATATTTCCTTACTAACTAACGTCCATGCTAACTAAGGTCTGTTACAGTCAGGATGGCTCTGATACCAAGTCTGTGAGGACCCCGGATTAGGTATCCGAGATACTCGTTATGTTTCCTGCAACAATCCCATGATCAGTCTGTTGTTGCACATAACTCGAATTGGTATCACAGAACACCCATAAATACCGAATAAATTTACTTACGTGATTGAGGTCATAACTTCAACAGGTACTTGCAGCGGAAATCACCAAACAGCGTGGAGCCCAAGTCATTTGCCTTAACCCCACGGGCAGCTGACTAGGAAGCGCCCTAGTTCGCATTGACGTCATCGATCTCTCGGTCTTCAGCATACTTCTTCTTGAACTCTGGACATGGGAATATCCAGGGACACAGCCATGAGTACATTTAAGTACTCGCAAACTACCACCGAAATGAGCAGGCACTACTCTTTTATTGTTTAAATAAAACTTCGTTTGCTTTGAAAACTCTATATCCTTGTTGAAAAGAGAAGGATATACTTTTGTTTATTAAAACCTTGTTTTGAAATCTCTATATCTTCCTTGAAAAAGAAAAGAAGGCTTTTAGAACTTTTCCCCATAAATCTATCTTTGTAAGAATTCTCTCTTAAAACTGTTTCCCGAAAATACATCTTTGTTGAAAAAGGTAAGAAGTCTCTTTTATAAATATTTTTCCCGGAAAATCACCATTTGTTTATTTCTCCAAAAACTCCTCCTTTTCTGGCCATAACCCTTCATGGTCACTCAACCCCAACAACCTCATGCCGGCCCGTTGGCATAGTTGCATAAAACATTTTCCACTTTCAAATCACAAAACTCTTCACTTCCCGACCATAGCCTGTCATGGTCAATCATTCTCCAGCAACCTCATACCAGCCCGTCGGTAGAGTTGCAGATACAACACATCTCCATTTTATTTTCAAATCTTAAAACATTTCCAAAGCTTGCACATGGTCAGAGGACAGTCTCCCAATTGTCCATATCCGAGGACTCGGCTATTCGAATAGTTTTAACCCTCTGCAGAGGTAGCACGCTTTTCCCACACCCATCCGGTAACTCATCGTGTCAGCCACGTCCCGCCATACCAGGTGTATGCGAAGTTGAGCCACCGACCATAGCCTCTCATTTGCTCATGCTAGTACAGGATCCTTCCCATATGACACTTTCCATCGACACCCAGTCCAGTTTCCCGTCAGAAACCCTAAGTGTGAGGACTCATAGTTTTGTCCGGCGGTTTATGGTGGAACCTTCTATCCTCCCCACCAACTTGTGTGAGGACCCGGGTCAGGGGGTAGGTCCTCGGACCATCCCCTCATGCATAACGGAGTCATCTCCGTCGATGAGGTATCCCATACTAATAAGAGCAAACTACATGACTACGCCTTTTCCCATATGTGGTAAATGTGGTCGCACAGGGTAAGATTGGTCGTCATAGTACAAAGACACAATGTGCATTTTTCATAAACATCACCATTCCCCACTTCTCCATTTCCACACCGACATCTCGGTATTCCACAACCTCACGAGTATTTTCAAAGGAGCTTTGAGTAAACAATATTTTTCCCATCCTATAGTTTGAAAAAGAATTTCCATCTAATATCTCCATAGAGGGTGTCAAAATAATATACTTATAATTTGGAAAAGGGTTTTCAAAATCATAGCTTTTGTGGCAAACACCATATAAATAACTTTTGCTCTTTATAAGTAAAACATGTGAACCAAAATAGATGTATATAAATGCAAGCTCAGAGGATAGCTTGCCTTGCTCGGCAAAGTGATCTCGGTCTTGATCTTCAGGTTCAACAAATTTCCCTTCCTCAATAACTCCATTCCAAAGACCACTCCGGTAGTGTTTATGTCTAGCGTCGCAAACATGAGAATAACACCACAATCAATAAGCAAACCAAACCACAAGTGGCACACCGACAAGTAACCAACCATAAGCGTCAATCTAATCGTTCGAGCAACAACTAGGATTTACACTTACGAGGGCCTCATATTGATCAGTAGTCTATCGCCTATACGCAAGCTAGGTACATCGATCACAAAACTATCTGAGGCGAAGGTTAACAACAAGCACCTCCCGTTGAACGGGAAATACTTCAGACAAAAGTTAGGTCACTATATATTTTCTGTGAGTTAAAATATTATACCAAGTTAGGATATGATAAAGTGAAACACTAGGAACCTAGCAAAATTGGGTTTGCTCCAGAAATCATTACAGATTAATTTATAAAGCCCTTTTTAATTTTGCCCTTTTTATTAATTTATTTTAAACAACACTACAAAATAATTATCCATGTTTGGAGACAAGCTGGAATATGAAGGTTATCACTTGCTAACCATTTTAATAGATCAAACTTAATTTTTGGATCATTAGTTTTAAAGATATGAATTTTTCCAATTTATTTTATATTCTGCCATTTTCTTTATTTTAATAAAACATTAAATAACTAATTTATTTGGATAGGTGAATTACACCAAAAGACAGGTTTTACTTTTCTGAACATTTTGGTATATCATTTGTAATTTTTGGAGCAGTAATTAAAAAGATATGCATTTTATAAACTTAACCTATTTTCTGTCTTTTCTTTTAATTCCCAGAGAAACGTGGTATACTTTTGGTACCGAGCCCGTGGCTAGCCAGAGCCACTGCCAGGCGGGCCCGGGTGCTGCGCTGGCGCTGACTGGGCTGGGTGTGGTTGCGCTGGCCACCGCGGTCGCTGACCGGTGGGGCCAGGCTGTCAGCGTGGATTAAAACAGAAAAAGGTGGGGATTGCATCCGCGAGGTTTCGAACCCGCGACGCGGCACAGTGCGGCGCGGATCGGTGGTGCTGACCACTGGGCCAGTGCGGTGCTGTTGTTAGTATACGGGCGCGCGTAAATAAGAGGAGTAGACGGTGACGGCGACGACGCGCGTGGACACGGCGATCACCGGCGGTGAGGTGCAAGGGTTCGACGTTCTACGGCGTTTGGAGGCCAACTAGTACTCGCACCCGACACGCACGAGTACGGGTTACCTAGTGGCGGCGTTGTGGACCTAATGGTCGCCGGCAAAAGCTCCGGCGACGAGGTCGTGCGGCGGCGAGCTGCGGACGACGACGGATTCTACGGCTACGCGGCGAACTACGGCGAACTGGGTTAAACGGAGATGTCCAGGAGGTGCGCCTGCTCACCCTCGATGCGTGGGTGCGATTCGTTGGTGCTGAGGTGGACGGGAACGGCGGCGAGCTTGCTCGAAGCGCGGCGGCCGGAGTTGGGGAAGACGCGGACGGGCTGCTCGATGCACGGCTCCCTTCTTCGATTCCTTGCACGGAGATGAAGAGGACGAAGAGGCGGAGAGGATAGCGGTCTCGGATTTGTTCGGGGCGCCCTAGAACGGCGGCGATACGTGCGGCAACGGCGAGCTCGAGCTCGGTCATGGCAGAGGAAAATATCGAGGGAGGGGGCAGGGGAATGGACGAGTGGATGAGGGAGGAGAGGTGCGGCTCGGCGTTCTTATCCTCCTCACCGAAGCGGCAGAGGAGCGGAGGGGGGGGGGGCCTGGGCGGCGTGCGACGCGCGGGAGGACGACACCGCGGCGTCGACCACGGGCTGCTACAGAGAAGACGCCACTTTTGCCGATAACCCCCTGGATTTCTTTTCCCTTTTACATCTAAGTCCTTTTACTGTTTCTTTTTATTTCTTTTAAAACCAGTAGTGTTTTAGGGATTTATTTGAGGTACTAAAACATTTTAGAAAAATTTGAAAATATTCCTGTGGCCTCCCCATTACATGTAGAGGCTACACAAAATTTGGTTTTTGAAAATAAAATGTTTTGAACAATACTTGTTCATAAGATTTGAATATATTATTTTTGGATAAAACCAATTTGACAAATGGAAATATCTTTGTAATTGGAGATTAGATATTTTGGGGAGAGAGTAACATGATGATGAGATGGTTATCATCTCATTCCTGGATTTTATAAGATAAAGTAATTGTTATACCAAACTAGAGAATTAGGTAGAGAGGGAATCTAAATAAGATCATTTCTTTTAATCAAGAATTTTAATTTGAGGGTGTAAGTAATCATAGGGGTCTTGTTTTGTTCTCAAGTCACACTCCACCATTGTGGTCAGTGTGTTTTACTTTAGTGCTAGGCATAGCTGAGGAATTATCCTCACAAGCAACAAACACCACAAGATCCACAACACAAACATGACCACACAAATAAAACCACAAGATTCAATCATACCACCATTTCCACAATTAACAATGCTATCTTGTAGAAATGATCACCCTCAATTATGACAAGATGATGTTTTAAGGAGTATCTCAACTCATAACTTAGTAGTTTTCAGAAGATTTGATGAAGAGAAATATGTGGGGTAATATATTTCCCACTAGTGTTATTTTCAAATGGAGTAAAAATAAGAGTTTATAAAATGGGAGTTGTATACACTTGAAAATCTCAAGTTTAAAAGACAGATAGGAGATAGCATATAGATCTCCACATTTGTGGGAACACATAGTTTTGGAAATACTTTTACTTTCCCAAATAATGGGTATTAGTTTTGGTTGTTGCTAAACCAATTATCATTGAAATGGAGTTGGCCAAAATAAGAAGGGAAAAGATACATGGAATATTTTTCTTGTCATGACATGATCACCAAGTTAAATATATTTTTATATTGGTTGCGTCTTACTTTTACTAGTCAAACAATTTAAACAACAAGTCACACTAGGTTCAACATAGCAATGGGAAGGAAAACACAATCATCAGTGAAACATTTCAAAAAGTTTTTGTTGGTTCTGAATTTTGGGTCTTGTGAAACTAAGTTTTTCTTAGTTTCTAAATTTGGGATGTGACAATAGTCCTACAAGAAATCATTGCTTGGATTTAGGTACCCATTTCGCAATGGGTCCTCTTTTGTTAGCAACAAGGGTCTTTGGGACCCAAATAGAATAAGCAATGTAACCATCATAAGGACCAACATATTTTGCATAAACATCCCCATAATAATCAACATAAAGAATGTAGTTGGAGTTATTATGCCCCGCAAAGTCACGACGAGTGGTCTTGCCCCTAGTGGCATCACCACCCGTAATGGGAGTCTTGGCTTGTGCGGGTTTGGCCTTGTTCTCCTTGTGGTTGCTCTTCTTGTTCATTGCCTTGGCTACATAACCAAGACCCTCATTTCCTTTGCGTTGCTTTTGCTCAACTACATGAGCAACAACCTTTTCTTTACCTTTGGGAATAGAGGTCTTGGCACTAGCGGGTTTGGCAAGCTCAACTTTCAACCTAGCATTTTCCTCAATAACATTTGCATGATCACAAGAGGGAGTAGAAGTGCTAGGTGAGTTAGATTTAGAAAGTTGAGTTTGTAGTTGCTCATGAGACTTGACTAGAAGAGAGTGAGTCGTTTCCGGGAAGAATCCTGCAAGACTCCGGCCTGGGTCCAGGAGCTGAACAACCTGATGCTTGGAGCAGGATACACCGGAGTCTTTTGGTCCAAGGGCCAGAGTCTCCGCCTCACCACTTGCTATGACAGCATGCGCCTTTAGAGATTTTTCTGGAATTGCTAGATGGCCCTAAAGCCCACCTCAATATTTCAACGGATATAATCGTCGTTTTTCTATGATTGTTTTCAGAAAAGTACGTGAGATTGTGTTTCGGAAAAAATATAGTTTGGAAATTTCATAAATTTGCTTGTTTTTAAAACTTTATGTTGTAATGTTGTAGTCAGCTCATATTTGCTCCAAATATATATGACGTTGATGGTAAAAAAATAAGTACAACCAGGAAAGCGAGAAGAGAGAGGGAAAACTGATGGCTAGAAGAGGTGCCAAGTGTTGAAACGGAAGGTGGCATCGTGCGGTGCGTGCGCTCACCCGATTCAACCGGATTTGAGAGAGTTTTGCGTCCGCCTCCCTCCAGAACCTTCGGGTTGGCCACCTCGCTTATTTCACACACGCGTGCGCGATCCATGTTACAAGTCGTAAACTGACAGAGGCAAAGGCAAAAGACAGAGAGACTCGAGAGGTTTCGGCGGTCAGGATCGCAGGGTCGACGCAAGGTATTTTCCTCGGATCGTTCCTATGTGATGGTGTCGCGAGTTAATACGGCAATCTGTTCTAGTTTGATTTGATGATAGTTTTGCACATAGCTCATAACCTGCAGATTGTAGAGATCCATGAGCCGAATAGAGACATTAGCCGCATAATCTGGATTGCAAATTTAGTAGATCTATGTGGCATGAATTAAGCTAAACGGTATAGCAGTTGTTTTCCCCCATTCGTGGTCTGGCGTTGTGGATTCATTTTGGACTACAGTTCTCGCGATAAATCAAGTTCATGGGTAATTAACTAATTGCTGAACCCGCACAAGCATAACTTATACGGGAACTTTGAATTGTTTGGAAGGAAACTGTTCTGGGAACATATTCTAACCATGAACTGAATATGAAATAAGGTTGCAGCTTATTAATTAGGTGTCTGGCTTACAGACGTGCAACAATTTGTTGTGGCAACATATGCAAAAGAACATCGAAGATGAACAATTTGTAAATACTATACAAATAAGATTCAGGGTTGCGTGTATTGCTGATCCTGCAAACTGATCGATGAATCGACTGTCAACTGAGAAAATCTTATATGGCCGGGTTAAATATTTGTACGGTTCTTTCAGCTACTCCGTATTTGACATGGTATGTTAAGCAACCGCACCTGTTACAGCACTGACAGAAACTTTTGTCATCAGCTTAGACCACGCTGCATAGTATGTTACACAGCCACAATACGCTGTAAATTTTATTTGCATGCTACATAAGTTTGTTTCATGCTACTTATGGATATATGAGTTCGCACGGTGGGTATTGATTCATTCATCTGTCTGTTCTGCAGATGTCGTACTCGAGAGGATCAAGGTAAGCATAACGCCATTCCACACTTTCTTCTTCTTCTGAATTTCAGATATGTTATTTGTTTTTATTTATTGGTTGTAATTAGAGGAACTGAGCCCTGCTTATATTCTCCATAACCTTGCAGGCTAAGTAGCTATTCGAGGTATAGGAGTCGTTCTCGGTATGGCCTTTATGCTCAACATCGCTAATATTTTTGTGACTTCTAGGTTTTTGTACTTTAGGCATTTCTGGCTCTTACAATTTTAATAAGGAATTATTTGCTATACATCTAATATGTAGGAGCGTGGATTCAAGTGATGTTGAAAACCCTGGGAACAATCTATATGTGACTGGTTTGTCATCTCGCATAACAGATCGAGATCTGGAGAAGCACTTCTCTACTGAGGGAGAGGTAAGCTTTACGGATATATTAGCGGAGGGATATAGTGCTACACATGTAAAGATTTCTAACGATTCCACTACTTTTTTTTGCTGGTTACGCCACAGGTGATCGATGCAAGTATTGTACTTGATCCATGGACAAGGGAATCACGGGGGTTTGGATTTGTTACAATGGCCACTCTTAAGGAGGCAGAACGCTGTATCAAATATCTGGACCGTTCAGTGCTTGAAGGACGTGTCATTACTGTTGAGAAGGTATTCTCACAAGACTGTTACTCTCTGATATTTTTCCGTTTTCCTTTGATCTGGTGTGGATGTCTTATGTACACATTATCCTGTAGCTGAATATTTGAGTGCTCTTCTCGTTTGAAGATTTTGTTTGGCAGCAGCAGGTAGATGCTGGCAGCTGTCCTGCATCAAATTCCAAAGATACACAACCTAACAACGAAACCATGCTACCTCAAACAAAGGGTTGTACGCCCAACATTATATTATTTTCCGTATATTTGTAAACTTCAGATTCCGAATAATTTATTCGATCTTCCTTTTGATGTAAAAAAACAACTACTAATTTTGCTCCCCTTCTCCACAGGCAAAAAGAAGACGAGGTCGAAACTCAACACCTGGAAGGTATCTTGGCACCAAAACATCACGTGGTAAGTTGTTGTGACTTGATTTATCTTCGACGCCTTATTTCCATTACCACCCTCGACTCTCTTTATAGCATTAATCATGGACACACCTTATGTTATCTTCGTCGCAATAGCTTATCTCCATAGTGCCTACAAAGTAAGCACCCTTCATCGTGTATATCACGGGTAGCTGACACTTATATTATGTGGTGACACCAGGACGCAGGTATTCCCCGAGCATGTCGCCTGTAAGGAGAGACCGTTACAGTTCACGCTACTCACCTGAGTGGGAGCGGTCTTATTCTCCTTGTAACAGAGGGCGATCGTACTCTCGACACGACAGGAGGCGATCCTACTCACCTTATGGCAGGAGATCATACACTCCTTCTGACAGGTCCAACTCTCCGTACGGAAGGCGCCGATCATACTCCCCATACGACAGGCGCAGATCATACTCTCCCTACGACAGGTCATACACACTTCGCCACGGTCATCGCTACCGTTCGAGATCTCCATACCGGTACAGAAGGAGGCGATCACATTCCTATGACCGTTCTGTTTCACCATACTACAGCAGGCGCTGTTCTCCAAGGGTCAGAAGGCGCAGCTATTCTCGCAGTGTGTCACCGTGCAGGAGCTACTCGCACAGCTGCTCTCCAGTATCAGAAGAATCACGGAGCTGTTCTCCGAGGAAAGGACCTGAGGAAGAAAGCAAACCGCCGCGCAGCAGGTCATCGGGCATGAGGCGTTCGAGGGAAAGTTATGCTCATAGCCGCAGCTCGTACTCGAGGTCTGTCTCTAGGGAGCGGTCCAGCTCAGCTAGCGCCTGATTGTTTAAGCAGCACCGTCACCGTATTTGGTTGCAACCCTGGATTTATAGATGTTATGTAATATATATGTAATGTTCTTGCACGTGGATAGAAAACCATATTTTGTCTTAATTCTGGACCAATAAACCATATGTATATTTGTGTTTCTTATGTTATATGTACCGGATACTGCTATTTGCTGATTTCGTACCTATATGGTACTCTTGGTTCAGTGTTTGATCCGGTTATGTATTTACCTTTGTACTACTAGTTGCTGGACAACGCTAACAGATGGTTTCACATGTGCTGCTAATGGGTTCTTTGTGGGGAGATATTGCACACAGCGAGGGTACGAATTTTGATCGAAGAGATTTGGACACCACATGAACAAATGACTTATCATGAAGCTTTGCTTGGATGAAAAATGTCCTCAATCAAGAAAAAGTTTTTCAGGATTCAGTCATATGAAAGGAACGAACAGCATAGAAAATATTTCTAAAGGAATCTTAATCTTAATCCTCCTACGATCATGGAATTACTTTGAAACGTGGGAGCCCTGAAGCTTTCTACTGGAGTTGCGCTATATAGTCTCTCAGAACAGAAGCCTGTAACACGCAGCACGCAGATCCAGGTTGACCAGTAAAGCTGTAACACGCTCTCAGATTTGTAAGGCTGTCACTCCTGTAACAAGCTGCCTGTTAAGCCATGCAGAACCAGATAAGAAGCCAGAAAATAGTGACCCGTAAGGCCGCGGGCGAATCACAGCAAAGTTCCAGATGATCATGGGTGATGCAAAACATTGCACAGAAACACAGATGGTACAACTAATCCGGCATGGTCATTCGTAGATCAATGATACAGTGGGAGCAAAACTAAAGAACAGCAAAATTCCATGGAACATTACAAAATGGTCACATTATTACAAAATTGTGTGTCTGAGCTTTGTCAAAATGGTATAGTACACATTATCCATGTAGGGGCCACCTTGGGCGAATCTTACCCAGATGAGTAGGATATGAAGACAGTTCAGAGTGAAGCTGTTATCCTCCAGCTTTAAGATCTGTAATTGGCCCTGCGCCATGGAACATCATCGTTGTAGAGCATACTAGGAACTGACAGTTTCGCGGATACTTGAAACATCCTATACCATATCGTGGGTTTCATAGTCTGGAATCAAAACATGTATGTACAGTCAAACTGGTAGACCTTTTAGATTCGAGCTGATGGATAGAGGGGAGTCACTGAGGGAGGGCAATCCGTTCTAGCCCCAGCCAGAGAGTAGTATGCCAGAATCTGTGCCTGGCCATCTGAGCGAGGCTCATCTTGATTTGGTGCAATAAACTCAATGTTCCAGAAGGGGCGTACCATTGCCATGAGATCGCCACCAGTAGGAGAAGCCCTGTATCCCTGCACCCATAGATATCTGAGTGACTTCAGCTGTAACGCGGCAATGGCAATTGCACGTTCACTGAAGCAGCAACTCCTTATCTCCAATTTCTGCAAGCTTGGGCATCCTCTTGCTAAAGCCAGCAGTCCATCATCAGAACTCCCAGCATTCCCAAGCAACATGTAGCGGACGGTCTTGCTGAATTCACCAACATAAGAAAGGCCAAGATCTGATAGAGCTCCAGGTCTCACATAAAATGCAAACCTCCGGAGTTTGGTGCATCCTCTCAGCAAAGCACGAACCCCATTGTCAAGGGGCAATTCGGTTATAAGCAGTTGTCTATCAAGCAGGACAAGTCGGAAGTCGTTCAGGTTTATGCTGTGCGTACCGATGGCTTCTAGAGCTGCATTTGTAATGTCAGACACATGCACCGCCCAGTACTGCAAATCAGGGCAGCCTTCAGCTACAGCCATCAATCCCACATGTGTGACTCTACCCTGTTCATCCTCAAGAGCTCCTTGGTCATCATCTCCTCTCTCTACTCTGAGTCTCTGTAATTTCTTGCAGGTCTGTGCAACAACTTGTAATCCTCGATCTCCTATAACATCTCTCACCTGTTTTAATTTCACAAGCAAAACAAATTATAAGCAAACAACACGTTCAAGGTAGCTTATCAAACCTCCAAACAGGAAATATAGCAAAAAGAAGTAAATAATCTGCCAAGAAATATACCTCCAGAACTTCTAGATTTGGACAGCGCTGGACTATTTGAGAGTGATCCTCTGTGGTAAGGAGTGCAAACTGAAGGTCTAGCTTCTTGAGTGCAGCGCCATATGGAAATAGTACCTGCAGCTCATTTGATCCCATGTAGAGCAAACTCAATCGCTGTATCGAAGGAGGGAAATAGTAGTTTTGGTAATTTCTGATCCCCCCACCATTATCCTGCTCTGCATCAAAGTTACCCCCAGCAAACTCTTGTAGTGTTTGTGTTGAACGGAACAAATCGAAGAGGTCAGACATGAAACAGTCGCTAATCTTGAGCGTTTTCAGTTTTTTGCAGTTGCTCACAATGAGGGCAAGATATGCCGGGGATGCCTTGAGATCTGTCAGAAAGAAATTCAGCGTCACAAGGACAGTATTGCTGGTAGCAAGCTCGCGAAGCCATTCATCATTTTCGTTCTGAGCAATTGAGCTTTCTTCAACAAAGAAGGTTTCCAGTTTCCTGCACATGACAACGAACGTAACTGGTTAAACTAGGAGCGTATGCTCTTACTACAACACTATTACGGAAGCCTGCCAAGTATCATACGAATGAGTTCTGGAATGAAGTATCACCGAATCAAAACAAGTTACAGCTACCAAACCAGGCATTAAGACATTCACATTTCCTAATTGCTAGTAGTACTCAAAAGCTAGAGTTCATCCCAAATTCCTAATAGCACCAAGATGTTTCTGCATCATGAAAAGTTAACAGCACGTTACATGCACTTTTCCCGTTTTCTCGGGAATCATTTACAAGCATCTCATCCACCAACCCTTTCCAAGGAGAACCTAACAGAAAATACATCTAAGAGCAGGCGAAAATACTAATTCATCTGGAGGACAAGCGGTGGGAACTGTAATCGAGCTAATCCATGCTAAATCTGTGAACGAGAAGATGGATACGGAAACGGGAGAGAGGAAATTACTTGCAGGAGCGGGCGATGAGGGCGAGAGAGGGCGTGGAGAACCCGGAGCAGCGGTCGAGCTTGAGCGAGACGAGCATGTGCGCCTTGGCGCGGACGAGCACGGCGAGGTCGTCGTCGGAGACAATCATGCGGCGGAGGTGCAGCGCCTTGAGGAAGCCGAAGGAGGCGGAGAGCTCCCGGATCCATGGCGAGGCGGAGCCGCCCCAGTTGTCCGGGATGAGGTTGAACATGGCAGCCCGGGGCTTGGCCTTGAGCTTGAGCGACTCGAGGCAGGGGAAGCGGCGGAGGAGGCGGCCGGGCGTGGTGGAGTAGGCCATGGCGATGGTGACGTGCTTGCGGCTGTCCGCGTCGAGCTTGCACCAGTGGCGGCAGACGAGCGAGATGGCGTCGCGGTCCCAGGGGTCGTCGAGGAAGCCCATGACCAGCCCCAGCGCCGTGTCCGGGATCCCGAAGCTCATGGTCCTCGCCAGGTGGCGCTCGCTGCCGTCCGCCATCGCCGCCGGGGCGGGGTCTCGGATCCGCCGCGGCCCGATCTGGTTCCGCCGCGGATGGATTTCTACGGAGGTGGGCGAGAGGGTGAGGGCTGGGGGCGGGGTTGTGGAGTGGGAAAGGGGGAATGGGGAAATTTTTAGGGATTCTTTCCGGTCGCCCGGACGACGCGAAGGCTTTGCTCTTTTCTGCGGGTGGTGTTGTGCGGCCACGCGATGGTGGCGGCCCCTGCCGGCCTACTCTGCTGCGCCTCCGCTCTCCGCCAATCCGCGCCGCTGACACCTGGGCCCAGGGGGCGCAGATATTTTTATTCCCAATCTTAGGGGCCTTTGCGGTTACCTGTGTTCTAGCGACATCTAGATTCAGCGGCGGATGAGTGGTTGCTAAAAATGGAAATATCTTCAAAGACGGCGAATATCCATGCCGATGCCATGCACTCCAACACTTTGTACTACTAGTCATACTAGTTGCTGTGCACGTGCAACGCACGTCTCCAAAATATAAATATACATCAATATTCAAAGATTCTAATTACATAAATGTACTTCTAATTTTACATGTGAAATGATTTGAATACATTCCATAAACTCTCGTGGATTCCAATCTTTAGGGGAAACTTCACAAAACTTTCTACCACATATCAACAAAATTATCCCTTGGCATAAGGGCCTAGCTAGTGTAGTTTAGTGTCCTCCAAGAACAGATTCGGTAACTTGTAGATATTCACCAATGTCCAATGTAAACCTTCGAGTTCTGACTCACCCTCTGATGTAAAGAGAAAGCGTCCCCGTGCTGTTGGTGCAGAGAAAGCGGTAACTGCCTCATAATAATAAAAGTCAGCTCTTGGAACAAAATCAAGAAACAAGTGTGGGTACCATATACGCCCAGTTCATCACTCGGGTCTGTTGATAGCAAGACGGTAATACTTACAGTATATCAAAATTACAACTTGCTCAAGTGGCTCCTTTATACCAACCTCGAACCTTTCTTGCACCTTCAAATAAGATATACTATGTGAAAACCCAGTTAGGCTGCGCTGTGCTGATCCATCATACCAGATAAGTAGATGAAAAGGTAAATGTATCAGTTATACAAACCTAACTGATTGAGAACCTAAGAAAATGTATAAGAAACAAATGCTATTGCAAGGCCTTTTGGTACAAAATGTCTAGCTCTTCCAACCTGTGGAATTGTATATGTTAGCCATAGTTAATAACAGCAAGCACAAATAGTTACTCGTTATTGGATTCCTGAGATACCTGAACCAACTCATCACTGTGCTGTTCTGAAATTGCAATTACAAAATCATTAAGATATTTGCTCATGTTCACAATGCTACCAGATTAGAGCTCCATGCGCAAGCTACAATACAAAAAAAACCGTGAGTGTCAGATCGTGGTGGTATTTTTGCAAGAATGATTTATTGAATAAAAGATAACTATGTACCTTCACAAGAGAATGGCTAGTGGTTAAATACATTCTATACCTTCCCAAGAGAATGCCTACCGGTTAAATACCAATGCTCCAAATAAATTAAATGCAGTCTCCAGTTGTTGAGATGGGCCAGATAAATGTCCCGTCTTAAGAAGAGTTAGTTCTTTGATGTATTAACAGTTTAACACAAACAATAAAGTACAGTAAAAGAAAGGGGGTGAAGGCAGCGACGTGACAAAGAGATATCAGGCATATATATTAGGGGAAATATGCATGTGATACTTACAGTGGAGAACCAGACCTTGGTGAGTTCCTAAAGAGATGGAGCACGTGAGGCAACACAGGAGATAGGCAGAAGTGGATAGAGCTGGAGATGGAATTTGTTTTTCTTTTCACGCCTGATTGGCAACCACCTGCGAGATGAGCACACCGTGTCATAGTTAAGGAATTGGTATTTTCTCTCATATGCGCGATGGTTGTTGGAATTCAGAACTACTCGCTCATGAAATTTCGAACTCAAAATCGAACTAAAACTTCATTTGGCCCAACAAAAATTGCAATTCACCTGCAGACGCTTGCACGCACTGATTGAAATTGTTCAAGATACTAACCTCCATAGGAAGATAATCGTCATTGCTGATTGCCCACTTTTGCTGAATCTCCACTACTAACAAGCGTCTTAAGGAAGTGTTGCGCCGCATTCTTCAGACACCCACTATCATCAAGAGAGCATGTCCATATAGAACCAGCCAGGAATCAATAGCCCACATATTTTCTCGATGCATAACCTCAACTTCTACATCTCGTAGGCCTTTTTAATGTGCAGGAGGGAGAGTAATTATGGTAACTCTGCATAAACTGGGCCGGGATGCTTTAGACACATGATATAATTAAGTAACTACACCACGAAATAAAACTGCAGTGACATAACCGAGGTAATACAATATTGTATCTAGGTTTTTGGATAGCCGATAGCCTAAAACCCCAAACCCAATTTCGCTCTATTTATGGCAGGTAACTAACATGGCAGAACAAAGTACTCCATATCTGAACTGAAACTGCAGCAATGACCAATGCGTACACAGATCTTCATAAAAACATGAGGAGACAAGACTACGCACTTAGTGAACAGGGCGGTTGTCCTGGCGGAGAGGAGCTCGCGAAGGTAGTCGGCGGCGGGGAGGAACGCCTTGTAGAGGGATCGGGCCTTGGGGTAGACGAATCCGGCGCGTGGCAGGGCAGAGACACAATGCAGTTAGGCGCCGGAGCCCGTGACGCTGTAGTCCGACTCGTGTCGGTGTGGCTCTCCGGCCCGAGGAGGCGGCGACGACGAACAGGGCAACAGGTGCAGGCACACGTGGTGTCCGCGCGAGAGAACGACTGCGGGGGCGCGGGCAAAGCTTTGTCGCGTGGAGCGGAGGCGGCGGCGCGGCAGGGGGTGTCGCATGGAGCGGAGGCGGCGGGTGAGGGGATGAGACATCGTGATGTAGATCGTGCGAGTCTTTTTTTTTTTTTGAGAGAGAGAGATCGAGGCGTTTTTTTCTTCGCGTGCCGTGGAAGTTTTTTCGTCCGGTCGGGCGTGGTCCGCCAACACTAATTGCTACGCGCACCCAGCGATAAATCTGATCAATCCAGCCCGTTAGATCTAACTTGTTGGGACAATCTAATGGTCTAGTTTCGGCTGTGTACACTGGGCGGGGTGGCTGTAGCCGAACTCAAGTTCTCTTGTTTATTAGTAGTGGAGATTCTGTTAGGCTCTTCGTACAGTGCCATGAAGGTCACTTGGACTCTTTCCCTTAATGTGGCCAAGAGAAAATTGCTCCATATGGAACACTCTTTCTGAAAGCCCAACCATATGCAAGTAAAAGACAGTTAGTGTAATTAATATACAATTATTACAAAGGATGTACTAAGTATTAGAGCGTAAGAACCCCAAACCTACACATAAGTCTCAACGAAGACCGATATGTGACAATACATTCGAGGAGGAACCGGTTAAAAGGAAAATATCTATTTTAGGCACTTCCATCCTTAAAATATCTTGTGCCATGGAGGAAAATATTTTGGCAAACGAAAAAGTAGGCATGCTAAAATTAGGGGTTTGAGTGAGAACGATGAAGTAGAACTCACCATATTTAGGCTTTCGTAAGCGAAACGAAAATGGATAACTCAGGGCATGCAATTATTTTAGTGGTGTCCATTATGTGTTACATCGGTATTTTTTCTTCGTGGGTTGAGGGTTAAGTAATTACTTGATAATAAGACTTTAAAGATTAATTGAGCATATGGTCAAATACTTATTGTTTACAAGACCAAATTCATTGTTGTGGGTAACAATGCATCAAACTGCCCAACAACATCTGGAAGAGATGTGTGCCTTCGGGATTTTTTTTAAAGTAATGTGTAGGGGAGACCCCTAGTCATTTCGTTTCTTTTTTTAATGATAAGAAACCAAATATGAATCCAGAGGATTTGAATCATGATGTTTGGGTTGTACATGCACTTTCCTAACCAATTGAGATAGGCTGGCTTTAAGGTATTGCTTTGTGGAGGAGTACAACAAGAGCTTGTGAATGACAAATTAATCGAGGCTACATTTTACTATATCTGAAGACATAGTGAACTTTTTTTCGAGAACCCGCAACAGATTTATGTGTTTTTGTATTAATCTTAAAAGGAGAAAACAACGCCATAGAATGGATACAACACCACACTCCCCCAAGACCAGCCAACTGCTACAACACACTCCTTCAACATCCAAATAACAAATCTCGCCTTGCCCAACCTCCTGACAAAAATGGCGAGAGATGAGACACCAGGCCTCAAGGCCACGTCACGATGAGACCAAACACCACCATAGCACGACTACAACTCTAGACTGCCCGGAACAACGTACCACTGGTATGCGCCTAGAGATCGGTGAACAGATGGCAGGATCCGACCAAACTTGAGGAAGTTGTCAACTACATAGTGTTGGCGATGACGTACATTGCGCCCCAGAGACCCAAGTCTTGAGTAGTAGCCAGCACTAGCGATGCATCACCACTAAGCCTTGCCGGTTTCCTTCGCAGCCTAGGCAACGACTTCATGAAGGGAACACATGTTGTGGCAGACCTAGGATTTCCCCCGGTACCGAGGAGGAGAAAGCACGATCAAGCCCAAGACCACGCCTCCAAGGAGGAAGCGGCACCCGCAGGTGTCGTCGTTGTTAGTGTCTGAAGCCGCCAAGAATGGTTTTCACCCAGGCTAAAGCCCGTGCCCGACAAACTATAAATGGGTTGACATGGAGGAATGTCGCAGGCATGTACCACCACCGCAGAAAGCACTCGTTGCCGACGGAAAAGGGAGCCTTGACCTCCACCACTCCAGCCACCTCTACTCTACAGATCGAAGAACAAGATGGCTGATTTGGACGGAGTAAGTCTACCACCAGTCCACCACCGGAACAGCAACTCTAGGCCACCATGCCACTTTGGCCACCACCATGTGGGCCACCACCCCCGGGAGGAGCAACGCCCCCACAACGGCTAGATCCCGAGCCAAACCGGTTCAATCTGGGTGAGGGGCGACCAGGCGAGGCCGGACACCCCCAGGAGCAGCACCAGCTCCGTAGCACGCCACCGGAGATCCGCACCACGGCCCGCCTCGCGCAGCAGCCGCCATGGAAGCACTGCACCAAGCATGCATGAGCTATGTCCGTAACCGCGTCCACCGCGAGCTCTCCCTACCGACTTTGGAGGAAGGGGTCGTTGCCACCCCGGCGTGGCCGGCGACAGCGTGTTAGGGTTTCCCCGAGTCGCTCGATAGGAGCGACGTGAGGGTTGGTCCTCTTCCCAGGTTCCCGATTTCACTTTGTTCTCCTTTCTTCAATACATAGTGAACTAGGAATGGCCGTGAAGACAAGAGCAGACGTGTGTGACAACTAACATGTTCCATAATCATGGGTATCTTTCAAGGACGTCAATACATTAAAATTTAAAAGTAAGCATTGCGATGTACTAAAACACTTCATTTCAGTGAAATAATTTGCAAAGGTTTTGCCAATTCATGAAAAAAGAGACCCTAAAAAGTCACCGTAGGTATGTGTAGCGTAAGATACACGACGATGTAAAAGAAATCAGGGAACAATACCTTGGCCTCGGTACGTTTGCGTGTTGATATAGTGCCGAACTGGCATAGTTTGTTACACGAGATATTACAGGAGGATTTCTAGGGATAGGATCTTGAAGCACAATTCTATACCGGATTTGTTTTATACAATAACAAACCGGTTTACATGGACAAAAATCTATTTCCTAATAGTCTCCCTTAATCAAAACTTGTATAAATTTAGATTATGCTTGAATGCTTCTAACTCTCTTGTTGGTAAAGCTTTTGTGAATCCATCCGCAACTTGATCTTTTGATGAAATGAATCTAATGTCAAGCATTTTCTGAGCCTCGGTACGTACCGAGGCCAGGTCAGTAAGGTTTCCTCCATTTGTCGTTGTCGCCGACTTCCCCGCGCCGCCATCTTCCCCGCACGGCCGCGGCGTGGATCTAGGAGCATGAGGTGCCCCCGCTCCTTGGCTTCCTGCCCGAGCGCACACCATTGCGCCGTCCAGGAGTAGGAGGCGGGTGCCCCCTCCCCCTCGTCGTCCTCCCCGAGCGCGCCACCGCCGTCCTCCTTGATCAATCGAGGTATGACCCCCTCCCCCCCCCCCCCCCCCCACGCCCCCACTTACTTGTCGCTCTCGTGGTGTTTGAGGAAATAAGTAGGAAACGAAATTCTGTAGTAGTATTTGATTTAGGTGTGTAGTAATATTAGGTCATTTCTAAATGTTCGACATTGTTACATTTTAGATGTTTGTCGTGATGTCATGTAATATGCAGTTAATTTAGTTTGCACTGTTTAATATAGTGCCCGTTGACGATGGTTTTGATTTCCGTATGCCCTATCTTCGAGTGTTCGGACGTGGTATATTATCATTTCAAACTAGTACTTTCATTTTCCGTGTCTAAAAAATTATACTGACACATAGAATTTTTTATTTAGGATTCCATATGTGAACCGGATGTGAAAACCGATTTGCAATGTGTTGCTGAGAGGTTAGATATTGTTGAAAAGGAAAGTCGAAAATTGAAAGAAAAGGTGAAACACTTGAAGAAGAGAACATGAGATTTGAGTTGTATGTTTTCGATATCGTTCATGATCACAAGATCAAGATGGAGGCAACCCGATTGAAGCTTAGAAATATTTGAAGATATGCCATTGATAAAGAGTCTTGGTTTTATTATCTTGTTGGATCCATTGTTACCTTAGTTGCGATTTTTATCACATCGTTGTTTTATTTAAATGCACCAAATGATTGTATGTTAGACTAAGATAGATGTGCATCCTGATGTTTAGACTGTCTAATGTTTACACTAATTGTACTATATACGTTGTAGCAAATCTTTCACATGTGTGAGAATTGTGGCTACGACGAGTGTGTGAATAAGGAGTTTGACGCGGTTTTACAGAAGAGGTTCGCACCAGAATGGTATGTTTAAATCCAACATATATATTGTATCGAATTTGTTTATTTCTTTACATCATGTGTGCATGTTCAATGTGCCAATGATTAGACTCTTGTACATTATCTGTTCGAGTGTTGGACTAAAGGACCTACTGATATGTATAACAACATTGGTTACACATTTTCCGTGGTCCTTTAGTTCGAAAGCTTGGAAGTTTATAATGTGCACTCTTTATATGAGGCACTTTTTTTATATATGCATGTTCCTCTAAATAGTCTATTATCTTGTTGATTAAACTGTTGCATTATATCTTGTCGATTTTTTAATTTCTTTACATCACATGTGCTTGTTCCATGTGCCAATGATTAGACTCTTGTGCATTATTAGTCCGAGTGTTGGTCTAAAGGATCTACTGATATGTATAACAACATTGGTTATACATTTCTCTTACTCCTTTAGTTCCGACACTTAGAAGTTCATAATGTGCACTATTCACATGAGGCAAAAAAATATTTGTAATGTCGGTGATTAAAGTGTGGGGCACTATGTGATTTTGGGACGGTGCGAGTGATCCTTGTGATCTGCACGAATAAACATCTTGTGCATCCTACTTGGCTCACTCGTACAGTCCCTGGAATTTATGTGCCAATCTAAGTATATATGAGGCACGTTCCTTGGTAAATCTTCCATTATTTCGTTGACTAAATTGTTGCATTATCCTAGCCTTATAATAACACTAGTGTCCAATTGTTTTTTCTCAGATCATTCCGTGCAGGTCTAGGCGTGACTTATTGGAGCATGTGGGCGTTCTAATTATTGACCACATGACATTTAAGGTCAACCTGGTCCATATGACGATGCTCACTCGGACCTTCAGAGTTTTATGCACCAACAAGCTGGGCCGGATGTATTTCAATAGTGCTCGTTTGACAGAACTTGTAGCTTTCTATGGCATGCAACCTGCTGAGAGGTGCACCTTCTTTCTTGACCATGGTAACATTGAGACTATACCTGACCATGGGCAGCCCGGCCCAGACGGGCCGACCCAAAAATCTCGGGTCAGGCCGGGCCGGGCTCGGGCCTGAATTTCGGGCCCGACAGAAAGGTAGGGCCGGGCTCGGGCTTAACAAAACGTGAATTTAGCAAGGATCAGGCCAGGCCGATCGGGCCTAGTCGGGCTCTGGACTGATTTCTGCGACTTTTTTTAGGCCCGGCTCGAGTCCGGCCCGGCCCAAGAAATGCCCAAGTATAGTTGATACCTACTTCATGTATAGGGCCCCTAAAAACTCCTCCAGTTCCGAGTCTGAGGATCATGATCCTAGAGATGATCATGACTTCATGCCTGTGTCTGAGGTTATCGAGACCCTAAGTGAGTAGTTAATATTGATTATTCTGTCATTTGGTATTGTGTAATTATCATTATTATTGTTTCTGATAAATTCAATAATAAGGTAGCAACGTGTCGGATGGATGCGCGTTCCTGGTACTAGAGAGTACTAGCAACGTGCAACCCGAGCACACGTTGTCACTAACCGTCGTACTGGCAACATGCCGGTTGCACACGTTATCGGTAAAAATAGCATCAGTGCGCTATTGGCAACGTGCCGCCACACGTTTCCAATGGGGCAAAACGGCACGTTGCTAGTAGACTTTTCCCTACTAGTGTCCACAACCATACAATGCCGGGATTTGTTCACCGGCCACATTGGGGAGCGTGGGAGCTGGGCGGTGGCTGGGGTTCACCGGAGTAGACAAATTGTGGGTGGTGGGAAATGCTCTTAAAACGGTGGCGAAACCCGGAATATATCACACGAGCGGGACGATTTATGGGCCCGTAAGGGTTTCTTTGGATTGGAGGATTTTAAAAATGTAGGAATAGGGAAAACACATAATTGAGATGTCATGTGAAGTGGATTCCCACAGGATTCTAATACGCAGGAATTTTGCAACATGTGTCTTTGAATGATGCACAGGAATTGAACACATGAATTTTGCAGGATTGATGAGAGAGAGTAGAGAGATACAGTGCATTGGACTTCACGTAAGAAAAGTAAAATGAGGTTTGAGCTCATGTTGAGAATCCTATGAAATTGGGGTCGAAGGAACAGATTCCATATGAATTTGATTACCCAATCCTATGATCCAAATGGATTCCATAGGAAAAAAATCCATGAGATTCAAACCCTTCAATTTTTGTACGAAAATCCTACAATCCAAAATCCAAAGAGGGCCTAAAAAATTATACGTGCCGATTCTGTTAGAGATGCTCCAATCAACGAAGGAAGCACACAAAGTTGCGTGTGTACCCATGCAGTGAACAAACTGCATCATCGACAAGACTGCTCCGTTCATAATTAATTGGAGACATCGATCGGGGTGCCTAGCACTAGAGATAGATTAGGCTACCTCAGCGAATCCCATGCTTGTAGCAAAGGGCTGGATCCTTGTCTCCGTCCATAGATTTGATGCGATATGTGACGTGGGAGGACTCCAATCCCCGTTCTATATATACATGGCCCTAATTAATAACGAGTCTCGCTAACAATGGCTGAGGAGCAAGTGGAAGTGGCGGCACGTACGCAACGGCACGGCGCCGGCAGACGTGCGCGAGTACTCCTCTCACGAGGTCGAGGATGAAGATGAGTAGCAGGGATTTGGTGCTTTCCGACCGTTAGGAATGGAAAGCGGCTGCGGGCGAGTTCGGTGGGATGGCGGATGCTTTCGGCGAAAGCGCAGTGCGGAGGGTGTGGGCGAGCGGCGCGGCTGCTTTCTCTGTGTCCGCTCCGAAAGGTTGCGCGTCACCGACCTGGAACGGGAAGAACCGGATTAGCTCCACTGCCCTTGCGCGGTCACGCCCACGTACTTGGAGGCCAAGGACAGTATAAAATCGGCGCTGCAGGGATGTAAATGGTCAGGTATATGGCGCCATATAGTCCCATTTATCTCGGTCATTAGTTCAAAACGTTTTTTGTTTCCTGAAAAGGTAAACTAGGAAGGCATTTATGTGGGATTATGTGGAGCTTCCAGTGCACATGCACAGCGATGGAACTCGTTATGGGATCCCGTAACACCTACACAAAAGATTGTACGTAAATGCTTACCTATGCGGGTGTGTTTAGAGAAATTTTTTTAATCAGTGATATGCTACGGCATTTTCCCAAAACAAAAGCGAGTACGAGAATCGTATGCTGATATGGGTGCACGGAATGATGGTAGAGCGCGTTAGCTGTCAGCTAAATAATGTACAGGTGCGGACGAACGGATATGAATTAACTAACCCAGCTCTCCCAAGATCTGAGCTTGTAAAGAACAGATAATAAAAACTATTACCTCCGTTCACAAAAGGATATCTCAATCTAACCCAAATTTACATGTACTACTAACTAACACTCCATAGGTCCAAACTGGAGCAAATCAATTGCACAAAGTTTATGCGTGAACAGTCTGCAACAAGATAAATAAGATGCGGTGCTAAGGTCCACACTCCCATAATTGCATGTTTTCCATCCTAGTGGACTATATAATAATGATGCTTTATATCCAGCAAAACCTTAAAAACAATGCAAAGGATGTTGGCTCAACCTAAATTAAAGATTCTTCTCTTTTCCGACCATGGCCATAGTGGATTATTGTGTCAGTCATCATCTTACAGATAATCTGTTAATATTGTCAAAAGCAGAGAAAAAGGTGGAATATGTAAGGCCCACCAAAATGCAAGGTTAAAAGGGAAATCTAACACAAGATCGAATTTGCACCGTTTAAGAGATCAAGCGTAGATGGCGAGAGTACTTCGACGACCTGTTCAATGAAGAGAATGAGAGCTCTACCATTGAGCTAGACGATTCCTCCGATGATACCAGCCGACGCTTTGTGCGGCGTATCCAGGAGGCTGAGGTTAGGGAGACTTTGAAGAGGATGAAAGGAGGCAAGGCAATGGGCCCTGATGGTATCCCCATCGAGGTGTGGAGAGGCCTTGGAGACATAGCGATAGTATGGCTAACTAAACTTTTCAACCTTATTTTTCGGTCTAACAAGATGCCCGAAGAATGGAGGCGGAGTACATTAGTGCCAATCTTCAAGAACAAGGGGGATGTTCAAAGTTGCACTAATTACCGTGGAATCAAGTTGATGATCCATACAATGAAGCTATGGGAGAGAGTCATTGAGCACCGTTTAAGAAGATTGACAAGCGTGACCAAAAATCAATTTGGTTTCATGCCTGGGAGGTCTACCATGGAAGCCATCTTCTTGGTACGACAACTTATGGAGAGATACAGAGAGAAGAAGAAGGATCTTCATATGGTGTTCATTGACTTGGAGAAGGCGTATGATAAGATACCACGGAATGTCATGTGGTGGGCCTTGGAGAAACACAAAGTCCCAACAAAGTACATTACCCTCATTAAGGATATGTATGATAATGTTGTGACAAGTGTTCGAACAAGTGATGGCGACACCGATGACCTTCCAATTAAAATAGGACTGCACCAGGGGTCAGCTTTGAGCCCTTATCTCTTTACTTTGGTGATGGATGAGGTCACAGGGGATATACAAGGAGATATCCCATGGTGTATGCTCTTTGCGGATGATGTGGTGCTAATTGACGATAGTCGGGCGGGGGTTAATAGAAAGTTAGAGCTGTGGAGGCGGACTCTAGAATCGAAAGGTTTTAGGCTTAGTAGAACCAAAACTAAGTACATGAGGTGCAGTTTCAGTACTACTAGGCACGAGGAGGAAGAGGTTAGGCTTGATGGACAGGTGGTACCTGAGAAAGACACCTTCCGATATTTGGGGTCTATGCTCCAGAAGGATGGTGATATCGATGAAGATGTGAGTCATCGAATCAAATCTGGTTGGATGAAGTGGCGCCAAGCTTCTGGCGTCCTCTGTGATAGGAAAGTGCCACAAAAGTTAAAAGGCAAGTTCTATAGGACGGCGATTCGACCTGCGATGTTGTATGACGCAGAATGTTGGCCGACCAAGAGACGCATATCCAACAGTTAGGTGTAGCGGAGATGCGCATGTTGAGATGGATATGTGGCCACACAAGAAAGGACCGGGTTAGGAATGATGATATACGTGAGAGAGTTGGGGTAGCACCAATTGAAGAGAAGATTGTCCAACACCGTCTAAGATGGTTTGGTCATATAGAACGTAGGCCTCCGGAAGCGCCATTGCATACCGGACGGATAAAGCGGGATGAGAATGTTAAGAGGGGTCGTGGTAGGCCAAACTTGACATGGGAGAAGTCTGTTAAGAGAGATCTGAAGGATTGGAATATCACCAAAGAACTAGCCATGGATAGGGCTGCGTGGAAGTTAGCTATCCATGTGCCAGAACCATGACCTGATTTCGAGATCTTATGGGTTTCAACTTTAGCCTACCCCAACTTGTTTGGGAAAAAAGACTTTGTTGTTGTTGTTGTTGAAAAAAAAAAAATCCAGCTTTGGCCATGACCCACTGCAGTGCAATGTCAGGATAATTCGGAAAAGTTATTGTGGACAAAAAAAAAGGAAAAACACTTATGTGTGCTTAAGAAGGGATAGGTAAGCAATTTTCTTCTTGCTCGGCCCATGTACCCAACAGCCCAAGCATGAATGAGAAATCCGGGTGTCATTTCGGTACGTTTCATAACCTTGTATATTCTTTGTTACAAAGCACATCCTTAGTCTGACTGCGGTCAAATAGGATGCTTATGTAGATCTACCGGGAAAAAAAATAGGATGCTTATGTAGATCTACAGGTAGATCTGAGCACAACGATCCGTTGTTTATGGCTGGTCCAGTGTTTCAACAGCAGATGCTAACGATATGAGTTTCGTACTGAATTCCCAGTTGAGCTAGTCCCAGCCCATCATGCTCTTGCACATAATTTGTTTGCATAGTGTACAAAAATGCAGTGAGACGGCCTAAGGTTGAAGAACTGAGCCCATGCAACTCGAACAAAAATTTGATCATAACATGGCGTATTCTGGCAATTCCAAGAATAAGATATTTGAATCCCATCAATCCTGAGGATGTGTGAAAGGTACTAAGCTGATTAACGCCCGGTCTTGAAAATAGGGATGTGATACTCTATAGAATTGCAAATAATATACGTGCTCATTGGAAACTCGACAGTGAATCTGAAAACATATGTGAAGTTTGAAAATCTAATATACTGCATCAGTGAGAAAGATGCATAATCAACTTACAACAGAGGCAAACCAAAAAGGCTTCTTCATTGGAGAGGCAATTCCCAAACCAACAAACAAGGAACGCCATAACAATAACCTAGGAATCGCTGTCTGCTTAGGCCTCTTCAGTCTCATCTGAAAATGACAAAGCACAAACTCCTTAATAAGAAACTAAAACATAATACAAATACTAGTAGAGATGGCCAGCAGCAATTAAAAGAATATCAAAACATTGAACCAAATAATAACTTATCCACTGTAACCCCGTGCTCTTGAGAAAATATTTGTTATAAACAGGTTTAGGCCTCTTATTTTACTGCATCCAGCATATTTACTACTAGCTGCTTCGGTGAAGCGGTTCCAAATTGTTTTTATTTTCTTCCACGTACTATGGAAGGAGCCATGCCTACCTTTTCATTTAAAATGAATAACAGTTAAAAAAGTTTGTTATGTTAGAAGACCAAACGTTCATTCGTCGCCACCTACTCTTATCTGCTCAAGCTAGACATCCTCCAAATGGAAATCTATATGTTTCCAAGTTCTAAGATCATCTTTATCTAACAAAGTATCAGGGGAACATGTATTCAGATAATAAGTGGTAGGCAGGTGGCACACCAGAACATGCCGCTACAACGAATGCATCAGGATTCCTGGAGTTCTACTTCCGTGGAATTCATGGAATGCACATGGTTTCATCCTTTTTTGTTTGTCGATTCAATGCTTCAGTTTTAAATCCATCTTTGGTGTAAAAGATTAAATTTCACTATGTGAGGTCATTCTCTATTTGTAAATTATTCAGCTGCTTCTGAGCGTTAACAGAGGAAGGGCTGCAATCGCTACAGAAGTACATAATTAGCATATTGTCCTACCCAGTACATACCTGATACCAGGCCTACATAGAGCTAGCACCGGCATAGGTAAATCTCTAAGCATGATTCTAAAGTAAACCTTGAATTTTATCCATAGTCAACAAGATATTTTATTTTATTTTTTTACGGAAAACTGTGGGAAAGGACCCAATTAAAAAGAAAGGTCACTGTAAACTTGTCACAGTAAAACAAAGGGGGAATGCGGCACAGAGTGCAGATTAATAAGAGACCCAAGCATGATGAGACCTTGAACATCAACGGTGTGTCAATTGGGAAAATATGATTTTACTTTAATATTATCAGTAAGTTTCGCACTCTCACTGCAAGCTTAACTAGAGGGGGCAATGGAAAATGGGTGACATGTAATGCTGGCATTTCAGTGAATACATTGCATACGCTTTCGGATTTCATTCACCTTTTATGCCACAAATATTTAGTGCAAATGCAATACACTGCACAGACGGTTTGAAGCAAGAGCTGGCAATTCAATCCACATCACTAGATAATTTGAAAGCCCCAACCATGGCAATCTTAAGATTTTTACTATTAGTCTCTAAGAACCTATTCATTCCTGCAATCCTGCCTATTGGTTGCCTCACTGTCTGTTCAAGCGTATACACCTAACGAATTGTGGCTTCGAATTACTAGCTCACTTCATGCATGCCTAGCACAGATATAATCAAACGGTACATTGAGATTCACACTGCAAAATGTTCAATGCATAGCTAGCTATAATGTACCTTGGGCAGCCTCCTCTGTGATTCCTTCTTCCTCTTGCCCCTCCACCGCTTCCTCTTCACCGTCATCCTCGGCATCGGTGTCGCCCTCATATTCGTCAAAGACGGTGGTACCGTACCTGGAGTTGAGGTAGTCAATGGCGGACGGGGTGAAGAAGTGCTTGCGGGCGTCGAGGATGTCGTAAAGGTTGAGCGTCCTGGGGGTTAGCATCTTGAGGGTGCCGATGTTCCTGCCGCTAAGCCGCACATTGGTATCAAGCTCCGTGGAGAAGAACATGGCCTTCTCCGTGGGGTCGAGCCCCCACCGCTGCAGCGCGGCCACGAAGTCCCTGGTCCGTGGTCCCGTGGCAAACTCCTCGTCGAACTCCTGCACGACGAAGGAGTCGTTGGCCACGGCGGCGCTGGCGAGCGCGGTGGAGATGGCGAGGCGCTTCTCCTTGCGGTTGATCTTGATGGACCAGTCCCGGGGCTTGGGGCCGAAGATGACACCACCGCCGGGGCGGAGCGGGGTACGCGTCGACCCGCGCCGCGCCTTGCCGGTTTTCTTCTGGCCGTAGGGCTTCCTCCCGCCGCCCCTGACCTCTGCGCGGGTGAGGGTGGAGGCCGTGCCCCGGCGCGCGTTCTGGCGGTCGGTGACGAGGGCGCGGTGCACGACGGCGCGCGCGGTGGAGGGCGGCGCGGACTTGATGTCCAGGGCGACCTCCCCGACCTTCTCCCCGGTGAAGGAGATGACCGGGAGGACGGTGGCCTCGGCCCGCAGCGCGCGGAGGATGGAGGCGGACGGCTTCCCCCTGCCGGCGGCGACGGAGGAGGTGGGGAGGAAGGAGACCGAGGAGGAGGAGAGGAAGGAGGAGGAAGAGGCGGAGAGCGAGAGGAGGAGCGATGAGGCCATGGAGGAGACCGGCATTGCGGCGGCTCTGCTGCGCTCGGTGAGCTGCGCTGGGGGCGGACGGAGAAGGGGGAGATGACTCTGCCGCTGCGGCTGCCACTTCTATCTCTTTATCCACACCCGTTCGGCCACACGCACAACGGCACGAATGCATAACAGTGGAGTATACAGCACTAGTATCCATCGGCTCGCCTGTCTCGTTCTACTTGGCCGCGCCAGTGAGTACACTAGTCAATAACTGAAGGATTACTGAATATTACTCAATGCTGGTATATATAGTTTCGAATATAGATTTTACATTAATAACTGAATGCAACTCACCAGTCTCTAAAGCCAGGAGTGCTGGTACATATCACTAGTCTCTGAAGCAACTGCTTATTTTCAGGCATACAAGCCATCCGTTCACAAAACATACTCCTACAGTACAGTAGATACTAGAAATTCATATTACCAGCTTATTCTGGATGTTTTCGCATCCCTACATATATTTTACATTAATAGATTAATATCCTATCCAATATTATATAGTTTCCGGTCCCTACAAGAATTGTAGTTTTCACTGTATAGTGTCAAGCTCATACATCCTTCTTATTCACTAGAACCTACAGTTTGTAATTCGGTACCTCCTGATAGAGGTGAGCTCTTTTTCCTGACCCCGTTCACGGTTTATGATGTAATCAGCGACTAATACATCTGTAAAGACCTAGATCATCTTGAGGGCTTTGAAGGCAACTTCTTAACCAGACTGGTGTCACCGGTTACCAATAATCGAGCACCCTTCACCAGCTCCTCCTTGATCATGAAAAGGAGAGCGGAAGCAAAAACACTTTGAACAATTTTTGTGCCCATTCCTTTATAAAGGCCTGACAGACCTTCATAATGCATCATTTTTGTGATTGCATCAAATGTGCCTGAAAGCAAGACATGGTGCAATAATAAATTTCACAGGAAAGTCGGTAAAAATAAGAAACAGTGTCGGGAAGAGACGTAAACACTTGATAGCAGGAGGACCTAAAGCAATTTTACTGACTCAGCGTTAAAAAAAATGAATGGTGGCTATCATGTACCTTTGTAGCGATGCTTCTTGTCGTCACCAATCATGTGCTTCGCCTGAAGTCTTGCCTGAAGCATAAACATGGTTATTTGACATGCCCGCACAAATATGCAGCGGATTATCTGCAGTCATATTGGGTGCACCCAATTACCTTCACAACTAGAAGAGGATATGTAACAAGAGTTGCGCCCAGTTTTGCAACTGCTCCAAGAAGAAAAATCTGAGCATGTGTTTTTACAAGGGAGGTTAGATATTAGGAATTTCCATAACATTGTTAACTAACAAAGAGATACTAGTATTAGAAGAGCACATCAAAATGCCAAAGCGCTTCAAAAATCATGCCCTAATTTCTAGACTGAATATATGCCATTAATGAACAAGCTTTCGAGTATTTATAAGTCATAATTGCACAGGAAAGTTGACGTGACACATAATACATGCCCTAATAATCTGTAAAATGATTCACCAGAAAGCTAAAGCTTACTTCAAGAGCAGTCAGTCCCTGAGCCCCCTTCAAATTAGAGGCCCGTCTCGTCTTCAGCTTCTTTAAAAGAGCCTCGTACAACATGAATTGGATTGCGGGATTGCTGACCTAGCAAGTAGTAACAGATGAAACGTGGTGAACATCCCTTTGTAAAATCATTGAGCAAAAGAAAGATGTGAAAACAGAGACTTACCATAATAAGAGCTGGAATAACCCCTTTCCAGAAACCAAACACTCCAGCTTCCTTGTAAAGATCCTGAATCTGCAGCTAGACCAAGTCAATCAACCATACTCTAAATTTAAATAAAAATTGTAGTAGTTGAGGGTAGTTTTGTATTAAGATCAAGTATAAATAGCAACCTTAGATGAATAAACAAAAAGAACTATAGGGAAAAAACATGAAATTGTTTTTTTGCCTCATAAAGTAATACTACTTGGCCCGTTCTCCTAGTAAATTATTTCTTGGTCTCTAATTTGGACCACAAGATGATTCACAGTCACAGGTCCTTCCATCCCGTCATCTGCAAACTCAGAACTTGTTTACAATTCATTTGGTTATCATGTTTACAGTCTGCTGCTAGTCTATTCTATAGCTAAGGTAAAGGTTTAAATTTAAAAAGGCAAAACAAATATACAATTCCAGGTCGACAAGGTTTGCATTTAACTAGCTTGACAAAGAGTCAGAAGTAACATGAACCAATAGGTAAATGCTTGCCATAACTTTGGCTCATATAAGTTATATTTCGGGTTTTTATTGTTCAGCTAGTGAATCATGACACCTTTTGTAACTAAGAACTGAATACTTAACTAAATTTACAGAATTACCAAATCAAACCAGGTGGGCAAACAAAAAGGGAGGAATTAATTAGCTTCATCTTAGTGATTATGAGGACACATATGTTTCATTCCTAGACAACCTTATAGGCATGTGGCTGATAGACATACTGCTAAATTACAACAAAGAAACCTGGTTGTACAAGAACTATCAGTTACAAGATAAACATTCATGTGGTAATCAGCAAAACAGAATTGCATGAATAAGTATCTTATTCTACAGGGAAAATGATTGGATATACATACAACATTGATAGTTTTATGAGGGGTGTTTTCAACTGGGGCAGTTTGTAGGGTCTTGTCAAGAGCAGACGTCAAACCCTCAGGGCTTTGCTGTTTGTTTGCCTTTCTGTGA
This sequence comes from Poa pratensis, assembly GCA_947311845.1. Classification (NCBI taxonomy): domain Eukaryota; kingdom Viridiplantae; phylum Streptophyta; class Magnoliopsida; order Poales; family Poaceae; genus Poa; species Poa pratensis. The sequence goes on along the minus strand of CAMZMU010000073.1, from coordinate 25,367,584 downwards.
GTCTGCAGGCAACAATAAATTAGAATTCAGGATGTGTTGTGAAATGATTGATTGGGAGACACTGTCCAGGAAACTTGCATTTGCTTACTTGCATTCGTGTAACAATAACCCAGATTGGGTTTGTGAGAAGTACATTGACGCATCTGCAAATTGGGAATCAACAACACCGTCAGCTTACAACAAATTACGTCCAGGAAAAGACAATGCAGTGCATGAAGTCAACGATGGATGCACACAGGCAATTCGAACAATTACCCAGACAGTGCGGCGACAGTGAGCGACTGAAGCATCCCGACGGATCCATCGCCAATCCCTCTGATGGATCGCCGAAGGGACGCCGCCTCCGCCCTGCTCCGGAATATTTGGTAGAAGTAGTAGTAGACGCCCTAATAGCACAGGAGTTAAATCCAGAAGAAGCGTGCAAAGCGTCTCAAAACGGAGGCAGGAAGTGGGTGAATCACTGAATCTACCAACCTGGGAGGCCGCGGTGCCGACGAGGGAGGGCCGCAGGCCGGCGTAGAGGCGCTCCCACCCCTCGTTCTTCACCACCTACTACAGCAGAATCGGGGATCACGGCAGCATTAGACTCGGATCAAGGTGAAATTACTCGTGATTTCGTGTGAATGAATGAATAGGAGAAGGGGAAAGGGGGAGGACCAGGCACAACTGGCGGACGGCGCCGTCCTTGAACGCCGGCTTGGAGGGGTCGCGCTCCGTCTGCTGCCGCGCGTTCACCTGCCGCAGCAGAAACCCTTCCCGTTCAGGACGCGGAAGCAGCAACAGTAACAGGAAGCACGGGGAGAGGAGGCGAGACGTACGGTCTGGAGGGGGTAGGTGAAGAGCTGGGCGACGATCCCGCCGCCGGCGCCGGCGAGGCCGTTGATCAGCGCGTCCGACATCTCCGCGAAGGCGCCCTGCTCTCCTTCCGGCGGGCCGCCTCGCCACCCTTGGTATCGCCGCCGCGGCGTGGTAGGCTGGCTGCGCGTACGACTTGCGGTGTTGCTTGCCCGGACTTGTTGGGTTGTCGTGGGAGAGACGGAGGCGTCTTCTTCGTCGGTCCCGTGCTGTACTGCTCTGCTTCCCCTTCAAGTTCAGACATCTACACATACTGTAAGGATTTAACAACATAATAATACTGCCACCTTTTTAAAACAGTTTCTTCTTCAATACACGTTTCCTTAATATGTTCAAAAAATACACGTTTTTTTTATCGAATGGTATTTCTGGGGGCAACTGTCACTAGCTCGAATTAAAGTAGCGAGTTCTCCAACTAATACCAGACCAGATCACCCGGGTCCCCTTCAACTGTGATGAAACAGATTGGGGAGCAGTCTTGGGTTTGCTTTCAGCTCTTTTATTCAGGTTTCAGTTTTATTTATATATTTCAAATTACTAGATCCGTTTTCAGCTGATCGAGACTGACGAGAGGAGTTTGCCCTTTCGTAGGATATCTCACGCCTTGGCATGTTGCTAGGAAAGCGCAGTCGGTACATTTCACAGGAGAAGACCGGACAGTGATGTGCCCATGTTTTTTAGTTTACCACGCCAACATCGATCAGATGTTTCATCTTGTGTTGCTGTTCTTCCATTGACTTCTTCCTGTCCATCTAGATCCATCGTTAATTCCGTCGTTCCTCTCTTCTTGCTTCCGTTCCGTGGGTGGACTTTCAACGGAGGACTTCTTGAATATTTCGAGAAACCAAAATGTGGGAACACGCAAACATGATTCTCTTCATTCTTGGGATGCTCAACGTGGATTTTGCTAGTAGATTTTTTAAGGACGAGACCATGCATTGAACACAAGCTCTTCTTACTAGTAGCAGCTTTCTACTCAAAAAACTTCATGTACAAGTACATAACTATTCCGTATGCTTTTGGTGTTCTCATTTTTCATTCCTACCAAAATAGTTCAAACACATAGTCCCTAAATTGAGAGTCGGAACACACACACACTGACACACACATTTTAAAACGGCTAAAGTAAAGGAAAGCTGTATGATACTTGAAGTCATGTGCATCATCATGACGCAGAGTTGGGGCTTTGCTCCCATTTCGAATAAATAAATAAAGGAAATTGTCACTCCCAAATAACGAGAATACACGACTCAACAAAGTATTTGAGTCGCGACTCAACTTATGCCATACGAGCATTTTTTTTCTAAAAGAACTTCACATACAAGTAGAAAACTAAACCAGTGTTCTCTTTTTTTTATTCATACCAAAATAGTTCAACACATAGGGTTCCTAAATTGATTGAATATGTTGGTTAATTAGGCAAGTTAATGAACAATTCTAGGATATAAATCATGGCTAAATCGACTAACTTACATGGAATTCGAAAATACTAGATGTATTAAAACAGCATGAACAATAGTAACAATAACAACAACAATCACAATAGAACGGGCATGTATTGATCTGTCTGGTCGGTTGTATCTCCCGTGCAGGATCAGAAAGGCTCAGGTTCTAAAGACTTCGTCTTCCGTTCCTCAATGCTTAACAGAGAGATGGCGAAAGCCCTACCTCGGTATGGTGTATTTTATACGGTCGTTGATAGATCCTATATATAGGAGGAGAACTGAACAAGCTCGTGTAGCGATCACGATGTAGAACAGTTTAGACCTAGAGTTCTTGTCCACTGAATAATGGGACTACAAGCCGAAAGCTGAACAACCGGGAAAGAAAGTCCACCGTGTTGCACGTCCCTCTTCTTCCCCGCATCTTGATGGTCACCGCACCACACCTGTCGGACGACAACATGCATTCACACGTCGCCTCCTTCTCTGCACCGCACCTGGCGGCAACATGCATCCAGCCATTGTCGCTGCACCCAAATCCCCGTTGCTAGGCGATGGTGTTGTGCCGCCCCTCAACTCCTGCCTCGTGCTCACCAACTCTAGACCCGGCGAAGATAAACAATGGAAATGGCCCCACGGTGATAATCAGTAAGGGGGGACCTGAGCTGCGAGCAAAGGGAAGGGTTTCTGCGGCGGTGGCGGCCTACCTAGATTCGTGTCGGTCGTAACAGTGGAGAAGAGCGGGATTGGGAGCAAAATATGATGGGGCTCTGTATTGATCTTAGTTCGTAAGGACATGGGTAATTTTGTCCGGAAAAAATATGTGATTAATATTTCAAATATTATTTACCAAAAACTGTAGTGGAATGTGCTGAATTATTCAAACACTGGAATGGCATTATTCAAAAGATAACCGGAAAGTATAAAAATGTTTTCCATATTACTTTACATCAATATAATCACATTTAGTTCACATGCCTTGCAACTTACTATTGTTAAGTTCAAGATAACAAACCAATTTTCTAAGCTTTCATAACAGTGATTGAAGATGTGGGGTGAGGCATAAAGCTCCTTGGGTTCCATATTAGTGCCTGAGCTAGGGAAATATTGTTTGCTACAACACTTTGCACTTGGACACCAAACGAAACTACAAGTACGTACCTTGCAGTTACATCAGGTGGATGTTGTGGCTATGTTTGACCCGGCTTAGCAGGCTTTGCTCCGGTATGGCATGGTCAATTGCTCTTTTAGGAGGTAGTGCTTTAGGTCCCTCAAAGACTACTTGGTATATAGATAGCACCTTCTCAATAGAATGAGGCATAACAGTCTTAGTCTGTTTTGTGTGTGGGTATGTCGGTTGGAATCATCAAGTGTAGTTCTCCTTTTCCTTCCTCTTTATTACTCATGTGAGCCATTAGTATGCACTTCTCTTCTTTCATTCCTCTAATCATGAGTTGGTCTGGGTGGGCAATAGATAAGAAAGAAGTTTTCTTTCCTTCCGAGTGTAGATATCTACAAAAGAGGCACAACATATCCTATTTTACTATTCCCTCGGGTCCAAATAAATAGTCGGAGGTTACGCCTAGGATTTGTGCTGCTGACGTTGTATTCTCACGACGGATTTTATGGACCGGAGGATTCCTAATTTCGTTGCCCATTCGGTCCCCATTAATCATGTAGGTGACCTATGTAGTCTAGGGTTAAAGAAGCTAGACAATCACCGACGTGATATCCATCCATTTCGCTGTTTTCGTATCCATGTTTGCACCGTATTCGACATGTATCTGTTCATGTATTCATTTATAAAGAATTTGTATTTGTTCATGTTTCTGAAAATTGTGTAAACAAATGTGATTGCATTAGTTCTGTCTGTTTCTGCTTAGTTTTTTTTATCGCACCTGGGTCAACCAGTTATAGACTTAAAATTGTAACATCGTATTATTAGATCCAACAAACTCCTTGGCCAACCGCGACAAGAAAGTTGACGACTATTAGCGGACATCACACTCCAACCATGGCTCATCGAATCTTTCAAACCGATAAACTTAGTAAACGACATGATAAGAAATCTAATAAAACTTAAAAGACACCATTAAAGTGAATGAAATTGTTTGTCTTTCTCCTCCACAATCTGAGAGGCGCGAGACAAAGGGTCGGGTAGTCAAAGGAAGTAGAGAAAGGGCGGCTAGGGTAGAGGACGGAGGAGGCTTTGTTGCCTGACGTCGAAGGGATTTTGGTTACGTGTCATGAGCTCCTTTGTGTACGTGCGATCGCGTAGCAACCCAAACATGGTCGGAACTTGCCTGTGGCAAGATGGTTAGGAGGTGGTTGTACCCCCAGCTCATCAGAGTTTAAACCCCAGATTTGACGCTGGTGTTTCTCATTTTGGCGGGGAGGCGACGTTCCCGTCGATAGCGAGGCGCTCGTGGTGACTTCGTCTATCTCAAGACCCGACCGTCGGCTCAATCTATCGGAGGTGCTCATAGGGGTAGGGTGTGCGTTCAGAGGAGGTGAGTGTTATGTGAGCGTGTGCGTTGTACTGTGTTTGGAAAAAAAAACGTGGTCGGCACTTTAAAACCGTGAAAAAAAAATTCCCAAAAGGCGAAAGGAAAAACGAAGGGGCGTCACGATTAGGCGAATCCCCCTTCTGTTTGGCTTCCAACCCCATCCGTGGCGGCGGCGGCGGCGGCGGCAGCGTTAGCGGCGAAAGCTTTAGCGCGGCGGTGAGGAGAGAAGGGAAGGAATCCGCCGCCGTCCCGTCTTTGATTTGCGGCGATAGAACCCAAGCCCCTGCCGCCCCTTCGATCGCGGCAGCATGGAGTCGGCAACCAAATCTGGAGCAAAGCCTGACGAGGAAGGATCAGGCTCGGCGGAAAGCAGCGGCGGCGGCGGCAGCAAGGTGTACCACGAAAGGCAAAGGATGCAGCTCTGCCTCCTCCACGCCCTCAACAACCTTATGCAGGTGAGCCTCCTCCTCACTTGCTGGTTCATACCTCACCCTCTCATCGTGCTCTCAACTTCTTGTTATGATTACAGTAACACCAGTTGATAACTTTTGCGTAATCTTAGGCTTTCAGTCCAGTCCCGTAAATTAAATCCGGTCTCTCTTGCTTTCTTGCTCGCCTGGTTAATCCCATCAAGCATCACCCACATCTGGGAGGTGGGAACTAATGAATCATACGAGTTACTCTATCTGTAGGAATTGAGCGTTCTGCTCTACTCCGTCCGTAGTGGCGACGGTGGGAACGTTTTTATGTGATTAAATCCACCTTCTTATCTCAAGTTCTTAACGACGGCATATAAAAAGAATCAAAAGATGGAAATGACGCTCTTCTGAGCCCCGCAAGCAAGTCACTTTCGCCAATTCTTGGGCCATCCAGTGGGGACTGTTGGCCATTATCTCATATCGATGCATTTACGGGTATCACCCATCTGGTCTGCACTCTCATGCTCAACCATAGCTAATGAAGACTAGCTAGTTGTGAGTCGTGTGACCATGTGACTTGTTTAATGATGTTTTGAATTGTGGCCAAGGTAAAATTTGGGAAAATACACACCATAGTCTCTAAGAAAAGAAAAATACCCCCTCACCAGACACAATCCTCTCACCAAACATAAAAATATCTCACTGGCTCACTTTGTCTCGCCGCACAGAGCCACCCTCGCACAACCCCTCCCATCAGCACAAGCCAGCAGATAACTCAATCCCCTCCTACGTCGCACAACACCTCGCGCCGTGCCCCAGTTTGTAATCCATGTGGCCATTGAGCTCACGCCGCGACCCAGTCCGCCAACGCCGTGACAATCTTATGGAGGGAGAGTGAGCTGTCCTTTGTACTACTTATAGGTGCCTTCCGCGGCCACGGATCATACCTTGTCGCGCAGGTGGATTGGATGAAAGTTTGATCTCCAATTTGAGCTACATCACAACACACATCACTTCATCTCCACCACAATCTTCAAAACTGAATAAAGATCTTGGCTATTTCCTAAACCCTGCAACATGCTTCGGTAACTTGCACGGTTGAAAACGATAAAATGATATTGAATACATAGAGCAACTAAAAAAACTATGAGCGTTTATATAATGCAATCACTAAATCACCTTAAGTATCTGTCGGTAACAGCATTCGGGAGGAGTTCAGGATTCAGGATTATCGTCACTTTTAGCTTCATCCTGCATTGTAATATAAGCAACCCATTTTCATTATACGGGGCAACTACAAGTATATGCAAAACGAGAAGTGCTAAAACTGGTATTTCCAACACATTCTTTACTAGGGGCGTTAAGGAATATGTATCGAGCAAGAACGCCTCTTTGTTAAGGGGGTGTTCAGGATCTCGGCGTGATTTTTTTCTCAGTTATTTTCAGCTTGAGTTCTTGCGTGTGATTTTGGAAGAATAGATATGTAGGTTAGCTGCTGTGTAAACACAATAGAATGACATGTTGCACCATGATGAAGAGGGAATGACCAATTTCTTCGTAGGCGATCAAGCGAGATAACACACATGAGGATATATAATAATTGGATAAGTAAAACTCTTTTAGGTACCTAGCCTTGTTACGCTGAAGTTGAAAATAATAATATGTAAGCTCTTCGGACTGGCTTTCGCTCCTAGCATTGTTATCCTAGTTTAGTGTGTTGTTCCTAAGTTGAAAGGTAGCGTTCATGTCGGCGCAAGGTCTGGCAAAGTTGGTTGGACTAACACAGTACAGATGAATTTGTCGATGTTCGTGCTGCCAACCTTTCTGGACCTAACAAAATTCACGCCTACATCAATGCTACCATGATAGGTGCCAACTGTTGAGGGTTTTTCGAGAAAGATGTCATATGGGGGTGGCTTATCGGAGGTGTGGAGCTACGCGACATGAAAAAATCACGAAGGGTTTGACACACACAAAGTTTACCCAGGTTCGTCCCCTCAAGAACTACTCCCACTAGATTGGAATTATGTGTGTAGGGTTACAAGGTGCGCCAATGGCGATGTGCGCGGGAGCCTTAGTCGCTTTGGTGCGGGTGCCTAGATGGAGACTAATTGAACATACCCCTACGGTTTCTTCGCTGCTTTATATGCAGCCGACTAGGTTACGAGATTACCCTGAGTCGGTTCGAGGGATCGCTACCTTCTTCTGTCTTCAACGCTGGTGTCTAGATGTAGCTGGGTAGGTAGTGATCTCATGAACTGACTTGGGGGAATCTCGTAAACCTTTTTGGTCGATTTTATAAAGCCGGCAGGGAAAAACAGTATGAGCTACGTTCAACTAGTCTCCATCCTGACACCCGCGCCGGAGCAACTTCCACACACATAACCATTGGCGCACCTTGTAGCCCTATACACAGAATTTTATTCTAGTAGGTTTACGTCTTTACCTTCATCGCGAGGGGCCGAACCTGGGTAAACTTGTGTGCGTTGAAGCCTTCGTGATTTCTTCATGCCGCCTAACTCCACACCTCCGATAAGCCACCCCGATGGCATCTGCCTCGAAAACCCTCGACAGCCTTCCAAAGTGTGAATAATGCATTGAACTAGGATGACGATGATAGGACTGAGAGCGAGTCTGGACACCTTACGTATTATTATTATTATTATTATTATTATTATTATTATTATTATTATTATTATTATTATTATTATTATTATTATTATATTGTTTACTTCAGCGTAATAAGTTTAGCTATGACAAAAATTAGTCTCAGTTATCCTATTGTTATGTGGGCCACGAAAACATAGGCTAATACTTATTACTCCCTCCGTTCCTGAATGTAGGGTGTATCGTTTTCTGCACGAGTATTAAGACATGGGTATTTTGCATAGAGTGGACTAAAAAAAATTCTTAAAAAATCGCGAGAGATGAGTTCTTAATAGGCACAAAATGAATACAATCCGTTAAATTCCTCTTTTGAGACTCGTTCTCATCGAATTATCCATAAATAGCAAATACACCTTATATTATGGATTTTTTTATAAAAAACTATATACCTTACATCAAGGAACTGAGGGAGTATTTATTAATTAAAGCTGCCTGACTGTCGTGCATGTCCTCCCGTGATTATCTCAGGCGCATGCAACCAAATGGATGACACATGTACTTTATTCATGAAACTTTGCAGGCACATGAGACACAAACATATATGTTGTAAAAGAAATGAATTTTCTAAATATGTTTAAAGATGGTTAAGGATTGTACTGTTATTTGTAGAGAAAATACTTCCGGAAGCCAAAGTGCTGCTCCGATATTTTAGTTGTTGTTTCATTTCCCTTTTACTTCTACTGTTGAATCGTTATGATCGTAAACTAGCAATCACAAAGAGAAATGATTGGCACTTTATGTTGTCAATATATGCTTTCAAGCAGCATGATCTAGTAGCTACAGCATAGCTCGTTCTTTTGCTTCCACACCTACTTCTTCTGTCTTATCTTACCATGTTTTTAATATCTCTATTGTATTTTCTATGTTTCAGGAAAAGGAATCTTTCACCCGAGCAGATTTGGATGGTATTTCAGAAAATCTTGCTCGTACTGATCCAAACAAGGACAAATGGACTCCCCTGTCATTGATTTGGAAGCCCCACCACAATGCATTAACGGGTAACTACGATGTAAATGTACTCATCGCGGCCTTAGAAGCTAGAAAGAATAAGGTAGTCTGGCATGATCATCGGAAGGATGCATCTTCCATAGATCTGGATGCAGTAGCGCTGGTAGGTCTGTTGATCAATGTCCCGGTCAGGAGGTGGAGGGGGCTGTGGTCCGGCAGGCATTGTGTGGCAATTCGAAGGGTTGATGGTTTCTGGTTCAATTTGGACAGTGACTTTTCTTCAGCCAAGAAGTTTCAGGGCAAGGAACAGCTAATCGCGTTCCTGGACAACATTCTCAGTGAAGGTGGAGAACTCATGACCGTGTTGCGAGACGAATGATACTGTTATTTCTCCGCTTTGAATCTCAAGAGCCTGGCCTTGTGGCCCGTACTTCTGGATTGACAATGATATCACATGCATCTGCAACTTGCAATATCATTGGTATGAATCATGGGCAGGGCATGTAGGAGTGCAGGTACATGAAACAGTTGTTGATTGTGTATGTCAAATACCAACGAATTTTCAGCAGAGGCGTATGACATGATTGGGAGTAAGCTCATAAGCTTTGGCCGTGAGCCTGTTACTTGTACATGAAAACCTTCATCTCTTCGGTGATGTAACTGGCAACTGTGTTGTGTATGCAGAGCTTAGGAAAGGAGGATCTGCTGCAGCAGTGTACATGCCATGTGGAAACCATTTTGTTACATTACATCTTGAACGTGCGATTTGATTTTGCTTTTATGTTCCTCTTGCTGGTCATGTACCCTTCAAATTATCGCGATCGTCCGGGGCTGTGCTACTGTTTAAGCCTACCAGCCTCTCTACTTGTCCACCTTGGCTGTGGGAGGGGTTGTACCTAGCATTCGTAGGGCAATCGCTGCAGCCTAAGAGCATCTCCAGTCGGGGCGCCCAAAGGCCTTTGGGGTGTGCCGGACACTTTTTTTCCCCACTCGCGCTGCCCAAATCTGATTTTGGTCCGGCACGGCCCAGTTTTGTGTCCGGCACGTCCAACCCACGCCCTCAACTTGGGGCGGCCCCGGACACAACGAAACGGCCGCCTCCGATGCGCGGGCCACGCCTGGCAGTGAGACACGCCACGAAGCGGCGGGCGACCTAACTTCTGGTCATCTATTAATGGCGGGCGGCGTCTCGGTTTCCTAGCCGGGCGCAGCGACGCGTCTCTTCACCTGCGGCGATGAAGCGTCTGCGCCACGGCGGCGTCAGTGCCAGACGCTTCTTTTGAAGCGTCGGCGTTAATGGTGCGGCAGGTGAGCCGTTGGCCGGCCGGAGTTAAGGCGATCTCATCTGTTCGCCTCCCCGGCCGCTATATAGAGCGGGTACCTCGCCGTCTCCAGCACAACCATCTCCACCAAATAACCACCGGCGAAGAGGCGATCTCCACCTCCAAAACTCGCCATGGCCCCTGCTGGACGCTCCGCGGAGGAACGGACAGCGGCCCGCCGGCGCCGCCGCGATCTTGCGCGCATGCGCGAGCAGCAGAGGAGCTGGAACAACCGCGAGGCGGGGTCGTCTGCTCCGCCTCCGCCTACGCCACCACCTCCACCGGTGGCGAACTTGCTCACGGAGGCTGAGGCGCGCGAGCTCATCCGCACCAACACGCCCGTGCCGGCGAACAGCCGCCTCCCCGAGGGCTGGGAAACAAACCCAGTCCACGTCCCGGTCGCACCAAGGCTTGCCGGCCAGGCACGCGCCGACTACGTCGCCTTGTGCATGCAAGCCATGCCGCCGGAGATGCACGACGACGCCAGGTTCGAGCCGAACTCGGCGTACTGGGATGAGCAGATCGAGCTCGAGTACCAGTACCGCCGGAACTCCTTCTTCGCCGACGAGCCGCCTGCGGACTGGTTCGACTCCGACGACGACGTCCTCACCAACGCCTCCGACGAGAGCTTCGCGGCGAGCATGGAGCGGGAGAAGGCTTGCTACGAGGAGATGGAGCAGGCTCGGCGCGCAAGAGCAGAACAACGCCGCGCGCAACCTCCGCCGCCGCAACCTGACGAACAAGTGGCAGAGAAGGCTGATGGTGATGATGGCGGCTCCGACTTCAGCTGGCCGCTGACGCTGGAGTGGGATCCCGGCCACATGCAGCTCGCCATCCAGGCCGACATAGCCGCCGCCGCCACCGCCAGCACCTCCGCCGCCTCCACCTCCACCGGTGGCTACCTCTACTGCCTCTGCTCCGGTTGCCGCCGGGGTCCTGTTCTCGCCGCCGCAAGGGCCGGCGAGTGCCCCAACTGCCGGTGCCCGGCGTGCTACCCCTTGAACTAGATCTAGGTTTAGATTTGAATTATGTTTGTTTTTAATGAATTTCAATGAAATGTAATATCTTTCGTATGAAAAAATCGTATTTGAATGAAATCCGCCGAAGTTTAAATTTAAAATTTTATTGGTTTGGGCGGCGCGAGTGGGGAGCGACGGCGCCCAAATGCGCCAGGCCTTCCGGACAGCGCCCAAAGGGCCTGTCCGGAAGGCCTTTGGGCGCTCCGACTGGAGATGCTCTAAAGGCCCTCGACAGTTGCTAGTAGTCTATAACTTGAGAGAACCCTTTGATTAAATTTATTAGTACAATAGAAAATGGACAATCTCAAAGAAGTTTGTACTGGACAGGAAGTCAGGAACTGCATACAAGCCTTGGAGCATTCCAGTGAAAACAGCAGGCATGACTGACAAAACAACAAAGCGTGGCCTAGGAAGGAGATACGCAACGCTCAAAGAACACTGCGAGATCGAGGATTCAACGCGTCTTAAAATAGCTACTACTTGAAGAAGGACCAGGATTAATTGAACATGGAAGCTGCACGGGAAAGGAGAAGCTTGGAACGGAACTGGCAACGTCAAAGACTAAGATCATATCTGACTTATTGACAATTTCGGGAGTTTTTCGTTTGACCGGCGCGTTGCGCGAGAATTTGCCATGTTCGCACCAATCCTAGCACTTGGTTCCCTGATTTTTCTGGGCAGGTGTTAACTCACACGGATCATCAGTACTTAAACAAGAGGATATAGCGCATAAAGTTCAGAGTGAGGGGAGAACTTGAGCAATGGATACAACAGCCGCCTCTTTGAACCTGTCGAGGTGGTACTAACTAGGCAAGTTCCTGGGCTGTTCCGCCGGCAACTTCACTTCACCGACGGCGCAGGCAGCCTCACGTTCCGGACCGTGAGCATCGGCTCCGTCCTCAATTTCAGGCAAAGGACAGCGGTCGCCGACGTATCCGGGAACCATCTCATGCGGTTCCGAAAGAAGGTACTTTGCTTATGCTTATCGAGTCTTTTTTAGCTAACAGCTTATGCTTCTTGATGAACTGGTGGATGCATGTAACAGTGTAGTTGCGTTTTGCAGTGGATGAGTCGGCATCACGGATGGGAGGTCTTCAGAGGAGAAAGCTTTGAAGCAAACGACCTCGTGTTCACCGTGGAGCAAGACAAAAGGTTTCAGATCAAGGTCACCATGAAGCTGTTCTTCCCTAATAACTCAGAGAAGCAAGAATGTGATTATCGCGTCGAGGGAAGCTTCCTCACGAGATCTCTCAAGGTCTACAAGGGTGATTCTTCCCAGGTTGTTGCGAAGGTAAGAAGCAACGACACCAGCTACTTCTACCGTCCCTCATCAAGTTTCTTTTTCTTATTGGCGTTGTTCATGAGTGCAGCTGGTCAAGAAGAAGCCTGCTTCCAGCATCAAGGGGAAGAGCTATGTGATATCAGTTGATCCGAATGAGGACCTCGCGCTGATCATCGTCCTTTTCGCGATTCGGCATGAGAAGTTCAGGATCAGAAGGATGAACCTGTACACTATGGGTATCTCCAGTGTTGTCAGTGTTGTTGCCGGGCTCTTCTTCTAAGCAGATGGTATGCTCAAGCAAAATCCCCCGGACAACTAAGATTTACCTTCTCGTAATTTGTTGTCTGATTTTACTTGGACCAAGTTATTTGATGAATGATAATTGTTTATTAGTTGTTTGATTTGATGAATGATGTTTGTTTATTAGTTGTTTGATAGTTTCTGTAACTTGAATGTCTTGATGTAATGTGGGCGTAGAGATTCCCAACAAACTTATTAGTCAGTGGTAACATTCCCTAACAAAGTATCAGACAAACACTACAGTGTAAATGACTATTTTCAAAGAGCTTTGAATGTACATGAATTTCATACAAGCGGTCGGTCACTGTGGACATATGAATGCAGCTGGCCACGCGAACTCGCAAGCTGCTGGTTACAATGTACAAATCCTTTGGCTGTATAAACACTAACCAGGTGGACAGGGCAGCGAACGGAATGCTGGGCAGAAAATCACAGCCTAGCCAGTTCTGCCTGTCTTCTTCCGCCAGTAGGACGTCGCTGTGCTGTAGTGTTCATTGCGTATCGCCTTTGAGGCCGTTCTCCAGTCGCAATTCTCCATCTCCTCCCTGGCAGCCCTTCCGATGGACTCTCTGAGGTCCTTTGAAAAGAGGAGCTGTTCGATCTTCCTCACGCACTCGTTGAGATCCCCAGGTGTGAACAAGAAGCTGGTCTTGCCCTCCTTGTCCTTGGGTATTATATCAGGTATGCCTCCAGCACGAGCAGCAACAACCGGGACTCCAGAAGCCATGGACTCCAGCACTACCTGTCCAAGGGTCTCAGACTCTGAAGGCATTGCAAATACATCCCCACTGGCGTATGCTTGTGAGAGTTCATCGCCTTGGAGCATTCCGGTAAAAACTGCAGGCATGCCTGTGAACATTTTTTCCAGCTCAGCCCTGGTAAGATGAAACAGGCAACGTAAACTTCACTGGAATTAAATATGAAACTACAAGGTACACTCAGATGGCCGAACAAAATAAGGTTCATTCTCCGATGCTCATTGAAAAATGAGCACCCGAAGTTCTTAGTTGGCACTTGTGTATTGTTATTGCTTGTGGACATGTGGCACCTTACATTTACTTCCTGCATTAGCTTGCACTGTCCAGACGTGTTTTGTGCAGTTCTATCTAGATCACTGGGAGAACATATACTCAGGCTAAACGACGTGTTTTATACAGTATTATCATGATAACTTGCATAATAAATCCTCAGGCTAAACCATGTACACAAATAACTCAAAGAAACATAGAAAGGGAAACTAAGTCACAACTTTTTTTGCGAATAATACTAAGCCATAACTTGTGAGCAGATTTTCTTCTTCTCACATTTCAGTCAGCAGTTAGGAAATGTTTGGACACCTAAAACTTGGTGGGTATATGATATAAGGCGGAAACAATAAGAATGAAGTGATCCTTCAATACATAGGTAATTGCTGATGAACATAAGCACTTATGTTAGCAGGTCTTTGGCTTATTGAAAACAGAAAATAGTTAACAGTTGGACAACGACGCACCTGTACGGTCCATCTCCAACAAAAGCAATTCTTACTCCCGGGAGCTTTTCCATAACCCTGTATTGTTAGTGAAGTAAGTAAAGTGCTAACGGCATGACAGAAAGAATCATGTAGAAAATACTTAAGCTGCAGATAAGTGGGACGGTTCAAGTACGACCTACTTGAAATTCTTGCTTAGTCAGAGAAAAAGTACGATCCTATCAGTTATATTATGAGCACAAGTATAGCTAAAATTCTAAGACCTACTAACATGGGGACAACTGATAAAGTTGACCATACAACAGGAAAAATAGATTATTTTGCAGTTTATCAGCAGCAAGAAGCACAAAATAGTTCCTGTAGAAGTATACATAAATATCATGAACCAGATGGACTCCACAAAATATCACATTATGACTGAATATGCTGAAGAAGTTACCCGTCCCTCCATTTTTTACTTCCATGTAGTTCAATGTTTCTAGTTCTAAACTCGAGCCCATATTAACAAATGATGATATATTTTGTCAAGGGAGAAGCTAACCTCTTCAGAAAATCCAAATTCTTTTCGCGTCCAAAACGGCCCACATGTATTATCAATGGCTTTTCTGGTTCACCACCACTAACAGGAGAGGAAAATAAATTCTGTTAGCCTGTGCATTGACCCTTTTTAACTCTTTCATCATTGAATTTGAAGCAATAGGCAGCACCTCAACTTGACGCGCATTTCATTGCTCCGAAATTTAGGATGGAAGCTTTCAGAATCAACACCCTTGTTCCAAAGCCGTATTCTGTTTGCTACAGAGGCAAGGGGGTCATGGTTAGGATGGACGAAGGGGATAAATATGTAAATACAGATTAACTGTAGCTGTTTACCTGATACTACTTTAGCAGTTTCAAAGTCCTCGGCAATAGCTACTGAAGGAACTAGAGTAAGATCTGCAGACCTGTGGAGGCATCCTTCAAAACAAAATAAAAGTGTCAGCACCGAGAGAAAGACCAAGTTCATTTTTTTCTCAGCTCCTGACATTTGTTGAGAGCATACATGAAGCGATTACAGTGGCTTACGTATAAGACTCCATGTGGGCCCAAGTAACCAATTTAAATTGTATCCTGGTAAGTACCTGAAGTCAAAACATGAAATCAATCCAACAGTGCAAATCTACTAACATCCTTGGTCTAACTGATACCAAGCAGTACAAAAGAAACTCACGCTGGAAGATGTGTGTGATAAGACATCACCAATGGAACTGAAATCATCTTTGCTATAGCACGAGCGCCAAAAACCTGAAATCAAGATAGGTGGTAATAGGTACACATTGGGCAAGGGACAGTGGATGACTATTGAGTTCCTGACAGCTACCATAATTCCAGGGGAAGTGGCATGGATTATGTCTGGCTTGAACTTTTTCACTGCAGAATATATTCTGGGGCTCAATGCCAACGAAAGAGGGACATTTTGGTACAGTGGACATGGAAAGCTGAAAAAAAGGAGTTAGACATTCGAAATGCAGGCAAGCTGAAGACATTTTCAACAAACTGAATTTTGACTGCATGTTTCTTTTAGAAACTTGACAGGTAAAATTACTTCAAAACAAATATATCATCAATTTTAATGTACCAAACTAGCAATCGCAGTTCACTAAAGGAAACTCTGCTTGCATTCCTTCATTTTGTTATATTTCACACTGGGAGTGCGTTCTGACTTTGGTGAATTCAGTAGAGTAGTTCCAGGACTCGTTTGTCATACTCCTATTGATCTGATCGCTAAAGTAGAAGGTGAAGAAAGTTTGTGCTGGGTTTACCTCCAGGACCCAACGACCTTTGCTCCATGGAACTCTTGGGGAGCTCCCTTGTGCGTGGTGACGACCAACACCTGAACCGAATAGGCAGGCGTCAATTCCGAGGTACAACAACGATCTCGAAAACAGGGGCATACATGCCCTACCCTACAAGCAGACAGGACCCGGAAGAAGGACTGGATACCTCATCACCCATCTCCCGCAGATGCTTGATGAAGTTCTGGAACCGGTTCTTGTAGCCGGAGATGTAACTGCGACACAGCCAACAGGGAGAAAGTCAGTCATTGACTCTGGAGTCGTCGCTCGGCAGATCAAAATCTAACAAACCATACACCCAGCAATCCCGAATTGTGCACAGACGCGCGCATACTGCACAGCATCTCGATCTGATCTAATCTGGTATGATCCGATCAGCACCGGCCCGGTAGCACTTGGGAGAAGAAGATGAAGGAGAGGAGGGAGAGGAGACTGACGCGAATGGCGAAGGCTCGACGAAGAGAGCAATGCGATGCGGCCTGGAGCTCCACTCGGCGTCCGGGTCCTC
Organism: Poa pratensis; assembly: GCA_947311845.1. Lineage (NCBI taxonomy): Eukaryota > Viridiplantae > Streptophyta > Magnoliopsida > Poales > Poaceae > Poa > Poa pratensis. The sequence goes on along the minus strand of CAMZMU010000073.1, from coordinate 25,351,009 downwards.
CACCTGCACAATCAGCGGCGCCGCCATATCCGGAGCCTGCCCCATCGTGCTCCGCTTAACCAGCGACGAAAACAGCACCGATCCCACGGCTCAGGGGACCAGGACGGGCCGAAGAATTATACACCGCCGGCTCCCCGTGGCGTCTACTACTCCCAGTCGTGGCGTGCCCCCTATCCTTCCTCCAAAGCAGACCACCACCGAGGCGTCTCCTTGGAGCCCACGCAGGGACGAGGCGGCGGCGCGTGCCGCCGGAGCGACCACCACCGAGACGCGACGACGGGGCGCGCGCGCCACTGGGGGGAGGGCGACGACGACGACGGCGTGGTGGTGGACTGGGCAGTGGAATCCCGTGGAAGGAAGGAAATAAAAACGGGTGGTGGGAATCGAATCGAGCTTCTCCCTCCCTGCGCCACGGCTTGGCTGGCTTGCGGTGTGTGCAGAGTAATCAGGATCGACCCAGAGAAGGGGGAGAGAATAATTGCTGAAGATTGAACGAGCATATGCCTTCCCCTGCCGCCGGGTGCGAGCGACAGTGACCCCGCCCGGATTCTGCTTCATGCCGTTGCGAGGACGTTGGCAAAAAAATGGTCAAACCAGCTGAAAATACGATGAAAACTCGGCATTTTCGTACGAACTTTTATTAGATGAGTCCAGTTCAGTTCGGACGCGAATGGGGGGACGGGGATTCAGTGACTGGGCAGAAGGCCAGTCACGTTGTAACTCCCCCCCATATATCTACCATTCGTTCTCCATCCAATGGCTAGGATTAAGCCAAAAAATAATCTCAAAATTAAAAAAAATTCAGAAAAAATTGAAAAAAATTCCAGTAGGTTGTATATGGTACGTTACGTATTCTGTGAGATTTTCGTGTCGTTTGAACGATTGGTTTATTTTTAATTAGCTTTTCAATTTTTAATCTTAAAAGGCTAATAAATCATAAACGGACAATCAAAATGACACGAAACTTTCACAGAAATACATAACGGGACATATACGACCTACTAGAATTTTTTTCAATTTTTTCTAAAATATTTGAATTTCGAGATCTCATTTTGACTCAATCGTAACCGTTGGATGAAGAATCTAGGGTGGATAATGGGGGACAGTTACAACGTGACTGGCCAGAGGCCAGTCACTGAATCCCCGTCCCGAATGGGGAATGGTTGAGGTTCTTTGCTGCTGACGGCCGTTGCCAGGGTTGCGGCCAGGTACGAATAGGATTGTCCAGCCTAGCTCTGCTCCCTGCAACCAACCCGTCTGCCTGGCCCCGACGCATCGCACATGCGCAGACTTCTTCACTGAGCGCATGTTGTGTTTTATCTATTCTCTATGTAAATGTCCATGTATTCAGACGTGTTTTATTCAGACGTGTTTTTTTTTTTGCGAGGAAACCATTGATAACATTAAAGGACGGACATTACAGACAGGCACCCACCAAAGATAAAAATTACAATCCAGTCCCTCTGCAACTCGATGTCGCCGGTCTGGAGCAGGACGTGCCGGTGGCGCGCCGCCGCTGCGTCTTCCTTCAAGGCTTGGAGCAGAAGACGTCCTCAAGCGGACGGGAAGTCGCCGGACCTCGAACTCCGAGAAGCCTCCACCCAACTCCAGCTGCTACACCGCCTTCCTTCAACATCATCGGCTTCAAAGTCAACCCAGATCCGCCGCCACGCGGATCCCAGGAGGGGGATGGCGCACCCAGCAGATCTACTGATCCGAGGGAGCGGAGAGGCCAGGCGCACCACCGCGGACATCCACGGAGCTCCGCCGTCGAAGGGGACGCGCACCTGCACCAAAAGCACCACCGGCGACCCAACCACCTCCATGGCGCCGCCGGCAGAAGACTCTACACACCCTACGCTATCTACACCCGCGTAGCGGGGATCCCCCGCCCTCCCGCCGCCGGAGCGGCCGACGGAGAACGAGGGATCCGGCGAAACGACGGAGAGGAGGTGGATCTGCGGGGAGGTTGAAAAAATCGCCCTGTGCTGCAGTGACGGGAAGAGGGGAGACGTCTAGGCTCGTCTGTTTTCATATGTGTTTTATTGTGTAGATATATCTATATTTAGATAAATTTATGTCAACTAATTTGGAATGAATAGAGTATGTAGTGCAAGTGTACAACAAGTAGAGATGGCGTCCTGCAGCCTCCTACTCCCTCTGTTCTATGTTTTACCTTTTCTAGAATCGTATACATATGGACGTATTTTATATTTTGGTATATAGATTCACTCATTTTACTCCGTATGACCGTATATAATCCTTATTAGAATAACATAGAGTACTTGCCGTAATACTAGATGTAGGTTTTGTTTTGTCGATGGAGTCTCAAGTTGTGCAACCTTCGCGACTAGATGTAGGTTTTGTTTTGTCGATAGAGTCTCAAGTTGTGCAACCTTCGCTTGCTCAAGTTGTGCAACCTTCGCTTGTTAAATGGAGTGGCCTTTTTTCTTTGTTAAATTTAAATTATAGAATATGTATGTTTTTCCAATGTATTTTTCCCATATTTTGTTTTTAAATTTAAATTTATAGAAGATTTTATCTTTTCGAAAGTATTTTCCTATATTTTGTTTATCAATTTTAATCTGAATAGTAGATTTTATGTTTTCCAAAGTATTTTCCTATATTTTTGTTTTATTAATTTCCTGATTTTCTAATTTCGCCACTTTTTACCCATTTTTTTAGCTGAGTAAAAAATTATTGTATTGTTTCCAACTCTATGTTGATTGGATTGTGACATATATTAGATCCCCATCACATGATCGCTATACATTTTTCAAAACGAATGATCTAATGTAGATAGTTTTCGCATCCAACGGACTAAGATTTTTTATGTTGGAGTTTAATCCTGAACTCCGGCATTAGTTGGGAGGCAGATGACCTTCTCGCTTTTTCCCGTTACGTTGCTCTTTCTTGGCATCGAGAATCATATACATCGAGTGGGATTCTCACTGCATACCAATTTAGTTGAGAAAAGTGCAACTGAAGGTTAAAAAGTGCAACGTTCCAGTTACATTTCTATAGACAGAAGAGTGCAACAAAGCGAGTTGAATATTTCTACCCGGAAAAGTGCAACTAATCTGAATTGCACTTTTATTCTGTATTGTGGTTGCACTTTTTTCGATGACCGAGACTTAAGAAAATCTCAGTACGGAACAAGATAAGTATTCCTCGGAATAGCAAAATCAGTAACGTTGTAGGGCGTTCGTGCGTTAGCGCGTTAGTGCATTTTCTTAGATCCATCTACCGCCGCGTTGGTTTGATTACTACCTGAGCAGGGAGAGGACCAGCCTCGTCATTAAGGAAACAAAAATATCGGATGCAATCTCATCTCGCAGATGGCCCCGGGTCGCAGGCAAGCAATTGATCGTGCTGGCGACGGGTTGAGATTCGCTGACTTTGAGTCACTTACGTGTGGGCCCCACATGTAAGTGACTCAAAGTCACCCAAAGTCAGCGGGAGCAAAGCCAGCGAATCTCAACCCGCTGGCGACCGGGTGAGAGCGATGTGATGAGAATGTGATCCTTGTGTTGAATCTGAGCAAAATAAGAACACTGTCACCGCTGAGAACGATTCACATGTGCCGCGTGCACGAGCACACGACCCATCGCGCGAATTCGCACAAACATTTGAAGATGCCCAACAGATTGGCCATGCGAGCGCCGGAAACTGATGTGTTTGACTTGATCTCATCTTATCTAATCTAAGCGCATCTCCAGCCGCCCCCCCCCCCCCCCAGCGCCCCCAGGTGGCTTTTTTAGCGTCGGCGGAAGCAAAATCTTTCCAGTCCCGCCCCCAGGAGGCCGATTTCCGCCGTTTAGCGCCGTTTTTAGCGCCGGCGTTCCCAGGCCAAACCCAACTGGCCGGGTTCGGCCTGGGGGGGGGCAAAAGGCGACGTGGTCTAGCCTTGTCGGCGAGATGAGGCGTTTTCGCCCCCCCTTTTCCCCTTTGCGCGCCAATTCTCCCGCCATCTTCTCACACATATCCCCTCCCATCCCGCAGCTCCCGCCAATTTTCCCCATTCCCCCCTGATCTCGCCGCCATGCCGCGGGTCAAGACTTCGTACGATGAGCGTCGGATCGTCGATCCCGAGTACGCCTACTGCCTTGATCGGGGCGAGAAGGCCATGGCGAACCACTGGTCGGTGATCCAGCATGCTTGCAACAAATGGCACGGCATACAAGAGGAATGTCTGCATCGCCCGAAGAGCGGCGGCAACGCCGAGACGGAGGTGAGCTTCTTTTCGCCATGGTTCCCCCAGCTATGCCGTGTTTGCTCATTCGGCGCTTGTTCGGCTTTGTAGTATGTCTGCATGTTCGACATGTACCGCGCCGACGAGAAGGTCGAATTTAAGTTCCTCCACGTCTTCACAAGGATCGAGGGGTGCGAGAAATGGAAGCAACTCCGTGACCAACTTCGCAAGGCCAAGGAGTACGTCCCCGACGCGGCGGCAGCTAGAGCGTCTGAAGGGCGCCCGGACGGCCACAAGAAAGCCAAGGCGGCGAGGGATGGGGCACCAGCAGCGGCGAATCTCCAGGCGTCGATCGAGACGTGCATCACCGATGTCGCTGCCAAGGCCGCCAAGAGAGACGAGAAGACGGAGGCGAGGTGGACGGCGCTCATGGCCAACTAGGGCACCAAGCTGGACCTGCTCAAGACCACCACCGTGGCGAAGAAGAGAAACAATGACCTCGCCTTCCTCATGGGCGGCGACCCTGCGGCGATGGACCCCCAGGTTCGTGAGTGGTTCATGGCGCACCGCGAGGCCATCCTCTTCAGCCCGACGACGTCGACACCTCCGCCGAGCACCACAGACGCTTCGGCCGATCTGAGTCCCGCCGCTGCAGTCGACTCGGCCTCGGGTACCGCCGACACAGCCACGCCGCCGCCGAGCACTGCGCCGATCGCCACTCCGAGCTCCGCCCCTACTCCGACGACTGCACGCATCGACCTGGACGACGACGCCGAGGTGTCGCCGGTGACCATCTGATCTGCGCCATCAGCATGCCGAATGTGGCACTACGTCGCCGGACAGTAGCATGATTCGATCGCCCATCGTTTTGTATGATCGCCTATATGTATGATCGCCAAACTGTGGCTTTCTTTGGATCGCCGAACTCAGGCTGATTTTGGGGCGGGAATATGAACTTTTAAATTATGTCGATTTGTGTTCGCCTTGGGTGGCCGAACGAGTGGAAAATCCAACCCCCAGGCCAAAGTTAGCGCCGGCGCAAAGCCAAAAAGGTGCCGTTTTTCGGCCTGGGGGGGCGAACGGCTGGAGATGCCCTAACCCGGCACAGCAGATCGCTTGGCGCTGTCGCCATTGCCCCTGCCCCTTGTATCTCGTCAACATCGTTGTCCCAAGCAGGCATGATTTCTTAATTAGAAAGAAAAAATGTATACCAGAATATCCGAAGATGCTGTTATGGCAGAGCTTTGCAAAGCTTCTACGGTTGCTTAACCGCGTCTCCCATTCTAGATTGTTAATTAGATGAGGAGATACTGTTAATGGTAGAGCGTGAGAGCCAGTATTGGTGAGAGCAGAGGCTTCCGCGCTTACTTGGCCGCTTTCTCTGAGCAGATGCTACTAATATGCTTTCATGGTGCCGTTCTTCTTTAGTTGGCGTGGAAGCGATCCCTAAATTTCTGTGATGCGAGATAGAATGTTTGGACCGCAAGCTCCCTAGGAGAGGACAATGCAAAGCTTCTCCCAGTTATCTCGGATGGATCCCACACGGGAGTTGCTCCGCTCCTCGTTTTGTTCCCTGTGGCGACTTGCTCCCCCTTGAGAGTCGACTCTCCCTCCCAGATCCGGCGCCCGGCTCGCTCCTTCTTCCCCTCCGACGGCGTTGCCGGCCGGTGTGGAGGAGGATGCGTAGCTTGGGTTGTAGATATTAGGGTTAGATTTGGCTTTCCCGTGGTGGATGCCCTTCTCTGTTTCTTCTTCTTTTTTCTTGCCTGTGCTCTGGTGACTCGCAGCGACGCCGGAGACGGTCCTCTTCCTCTCTGCAGCTCGGATCCATGGCGAATCTGCTGTAGGGTTGAAGATGGTCGAAGGTTTTCCAATAAAATCGACTACCGTATCATCTACTCTGCAGATCAAGAGATGAGCTTTGCAAATCGAAAGATGGAGCGATGTTGCCTTCCTCTGGCCGGCCGTGGTGGCAAGGAGAGGAAGATGTGTTGCTGCTCTACTGCAAGATCGGTGGAGTGGTTCTGGAGCGGGTGTGTCCTTGTGTTCGAGCGCGGCGTGGGACATCGTCTTCGATACATCTCCAGCAAGCTTCCATGGTGGAAGCAGATGCAGAAGTTGTTCAAGGCAAGCTCCTTCATCAAGCGCTGCTGCCTCTGTCTTGAGCTTGGATTGTGGTGGCTTCATCTTCTTCTGGCCGGCCGTGGCGGTGAGGGGTGGAAGGTGAGTTGTTGTTCTTCCTTTGTTCTGGTGGAGACGATTCTGCTGCAGCTACGAGCTCCTCTCGTGGTGGCCTTGTTTGCCTCCGCGAATCATGGCCAGAAGGGTGGCCAATCTTCAACCTCCGGCTTGGAGGCCTGCTCGACATGGCGTCAGTGCTTGGCGGCTCGTCACGTCCAAGTGGTTCGTCCCCGGCCGTGGAGGGTTTGCTGGCGTCAGTGGTCGATCGCCGGAAGGGAGAGACCAAGTTCTTCTCTGCGCTCCAATGATCTCGGTGCTTCTGGTGCCTGGAGATCGCCGGCGACGTGTGGCAGAGGCTCTCTAGGACTTGATTGCGTTCCTATCTTTAGTTCTAGGGTGTTTTTTGTAAGTTTTCTAGACCTTTCTTCGAATTTGAGGTCTTTTAGGGCAAGAGATGAAGGTCTGGATGTAAAATGTGCCTGCCACGTGTTTGATCGAATGCAGCATTGGGGTCTTTGACCCCAGCCCCCTTGTTCAAAAAAAAAGTTATCTCGGATGGAATGGAAATCCGAATCGGAAGTAGCGGTCATTTTGGGTAGTTGGCAACGTCCGCCAGTAACGGGATCCTCGGAGCAGATACTGAACAAAGCATACACATATTCCCATGTTTCACGGTTGTTGCAGCAGCTTACACTTTGGAGTTTGGAATTTGGATCGCGTCATTACCATGATGATTAAGCGGAGATCGGTTGGGCCTCGGCCTTGCGCCTTCCGTATACTAGTAATCGTGCACGTGCAATGCACGTTTTTTTTATGTTGAAAAGTACTCAAAAAAATTGTGCAGGTGCAATGTACGTGTATCCTTACGATTTTTCCTATATTTTAGTTAGCATGCAATATTTAAATCCAATCAACTAAATATAACCTATAGTTTTGGTTATGAACTGTATTTTATTATGGAGTTGCATTGGAAACTGGCGTGTAAAGAAAAATGTGCACATGCAACGCGTGTCCGAAATTCCAATTAAAATTCTTTTGTAAAACAAAATTTGAAACCAGCCTTATTAGTTTGAACATGCCACATCAACTGAATTTGATAGTCGAAAGCGCAAGTAGGTACGCGCGTCATCTAAGCAATTCTATTGTTCATCTTGACAACACATCACAAGATGTTACCTTTGACATAATAGCCTCATGAGATAACTTTAGCCTAGCATGGGATGCTAGAAGGTCCTCATTAGAGCTAGAGTGTTTTTCATGAATTTCATCCAATATCCCATACTTACTAGTTAGCAACACAAGTTGAGCCCTTAGCTCAACATTCTCCTTCAAAATAGATGCTTCACAAGAAGTGGAGTTAGTAGTACAAGCATCATTAACATTAGAAATGGAAGAAGACAACTTGGCAAGTTCATCATTTTTAGATAGTTGAGTTTGGAGTTGATCATGAGACTTGACAAGGAGAGAGTGTTCACTTTCTAAAGCCTTGTGAGCTTTGTCAAGTCTCTCTATGTCCTCACTTAGTCTAGCATTGCCAACACCAAATTCAACTTTTTCCTTTTTAAGCACTTTATTTTTAGCAATAGCATGATCTATTTCCTTAATGATTTTAGCAATAATAAAATCATTTGTCTCATCAAGAGATTCAAGTTTCTCCTCAAGAGACACTCGAAACTCTTACTCTTCCTCAAGGGAATTCTCTAAGGATGCTTTTTCCATAGCATCTTCTCTCTCAATATTACGTTTCTCTAGAAATTGAGTTTCCAAATTCTCAATGATTTCCCGACTTTTAGTAACATAAGCAATGATTTCACATAAAGAAGAGATAGCTTTACTACCTTTGGGGAGAGAACCAAAAACCATCTCACCCTTCTTGGTTAAGGATTCAATATCAAAATGTTCTCCATGAGAATCCTCAACCATATCATCACAAGATATATCGGGATTCGAGATAGAAGATATCTTTGATTCCTTAGCCATAAGGCAAACGTGATTAATGGGTGAGGAGGATGATGAATTACTTGAAGCACCATAAAAATCCATATCTTGTTCCAAGGAGTGTTCGGTTTCCTCTACATTGTTAGCCAAACAAATACTAGAGAAAATAGAAGCATTTTTTATCAAGGCAACAAGACATAAAGAGCATATCATCATGAGATTTAGTCAAGCAACTATGACATGATATGCAAGGATTATCAACACTAGCATGTAAGACATTTAGGGTGCTAGAAGAGTTAAAATCCAAAGATAGAACATTGGAATGTGATAGAGATGAAGTATAGTCAATAGAATATTCACCATCAACAAAGCAATTTCTATCACCACTCACCATATCATTACCTTGTGATAAATCACATGTAGGTGATGTGGAAGAAGTTGTGAACTTATCACTGATACGTCCATTTTGCATCACTATTTTATAGCATAATTTACTGTTATTCATTGATATATTTCATATTAAGAGGAGTTACTTATGTTATTTTGTCTTATTTTGCATGTTTGATGATCATTGGATAATTAACTGCCGGAGTCAGATTTCAGCTGGAAAAAGCACCGTCCAGACACTATATTTCTGGAACTCTAAAAATATTTCCAAGAAGACAGAAGTTCCTATTTTATCAGAAGACGGAGTGAGCCAAAAGGGGAGGCTGAGATGGGCCAGGAGGGGCCCACACCACCCCTGGGCGCGGGACCCACCTTGGCCGCGCCCAGCCCAGGTGTGGTGCCCCTGGCCCACCTCAGGTGCTCCCCCTTCGCGTACTTCTTCCCCCAGAAACCCTAAGACACGGGGAGAGCCAGAGGAAATATTCCGCCGCCTCCACGGGACGGAAACAACAGAGAGAGAAAAAGCTCTCCGGCAGGGAGACATCTGCCGGGGAAATTCCCTCCCGGAGGGGGAGATCATCGCCATCCTCATCGTCATCGTGCTGGACTTCATCAGGATCATCATCATCTCCAATGCCATCACCATCATCACCGCTGCCCCATCTCGTTCTGCTGTAACATCTAGGACTATACTTTGTCTAGTTCAAAGGGGAAACTCTCCCGGTGTTAATTACTCCTTGTGGTTGATGCTATTGAGTTTTATCGGTGAATTGAAGTATATGTTCAGATTGTTATTCATCATTATATCATCTCTGATCATGATCCATATGATGTCTTGTGAGTAGTTTGTTTAGTTCTTGAGGACATGGGAGAAGTCATGCTGTTAGTAGTGGAATTATGTTGAGTAATATTTAATGGTTTGATATTTAAGTTGTGGTGCTATTCTTCTAGTGGTGTCGTGTGAACGTCGACTACATGACACTTCACCTTTATGGGCCTAGAAGAATGCATTGTGTATTTGGTTGCTAATTGTGGGGTTGCCGGAGTGACAGAAACCTAAACCCCCGTTAGTATACTGGTGCACAAGGGAGCGTAGGATCTCAGAGTTTAAGGCTGTGGTTAGATTTATCTTAATTACTTTCTTGTAATTGCGGATGCTTGCAAGGGGTATAATCGTAAGTATGTATTAGTCCAAGTAAGGGCGGTGCATTAGCATAGGTTCACCCACACAACACTTATCAAAACAATGAAGATTAATCAACTATGTGAAGCGAAAGCACTTGACTAGAATCCCGTGTGTCCTCAAGAACATTTTGTCATCATAAGTAAACCAACCGGCTTGTCCTTTGCTCTAAAAAGGATTGGGCCACTCGCTGCAATTATTATTACTGTCTTTTTCTTACTCGCATTTTATTTACCTGCTATATCAAAAACCACTAAAAACTTGTCTGCTAGCATTTACAGTGAAACTTTTACCGAAACTCCTTGTCAGCACCTTCTGCTCCTCGTTGGGTTCGACACTCTTATTTATCGAAAGTACTACGATACACCCCCTATACTTGTGGGTCATCAAGACTATTTTCTGGCGCCGTTGCCGAGGAGTGAAGCGCTATTGGTGAGTGGAATTGGTAAAAAAAACTTTTACTGTAGGTTCTATTTTTATTTTTGCTTGCTACTTTATTTTATCATGGAGAGATCTCCATTTGAATCCCTGTTTGGAAATACTACTACCACTGCTACGGTAGTAGAAGAGGAACCACCTGATCAAGTAATTCCATTTAAAATACCTATAAAAATTGTTGAACGTGTTACGAATAACCGCTATGCAGGAGATGGAACTGTCCCTCCTGGAGATCATTTGCTATTTATTCATGAATTATGCGAGTTGTTCAAGTGTGTAGGTATTTCAATGGAAGAGGTCAAGAAGAAATTGTTCTCTATATCGTTGACTGGTAAAGCTGCGAAATGGTATAGGATGCTGAAGAATGGGCGTTCTATTGGCTGGGAGGAGATTGTGCCTCTCTTTTATTCTAAATTTTATCCTCCTAGTGAAATTCATCAAGATCGGAATCATATATATAATTTTTGGCTTCATGATGGAGAAAGTATTGCCCAAGCGTGGGGGAGGCTGAAATCATTAATGCTCAAATGTCCCATTCATGAGCTTCCTGGTAATGTCATTATTGATAACTTCGATGCAAGGCTTTCTCGTCAGGATAAAACTCTATTGGATACTTCTTGTGCTGGATCATTTACACGTAATAAAGAGGAATTTAAATGGGACCTTCTTGATCGGATTGAGGAAAATACTGAAGGATGGGAGAACGACAAAGGTAGAGAATCAGGTATAAAGTATGATTACGAATGCATTAAAGCTTTTATGAATACTAATAATTTTCGTAATCTCTATGATATGTATGGTCTTGATTCTCAAGTTATTGCAAACTGTTACAAGGCTTTTGCCTCTTATCTTGATGTTCCTAAAGAAAGTTGTAATAAGTATCACTGGCCTTACAAAGATAATACTAATTCTGCCAATATTAAAAACATTGAAGTTCATACTGTTGATCGTATCTTGCCAGAACCTTATATTGAGAAACCGCCTTTTCCTGTTAAAATTAAGGAACATTCTATAATGGCTAGTGTGGTTAATAAAAGTGCAAAGAAGGCTTTAGAACCTGCTGAACAAATAGCGGTCGAACCTGCAATAGCAATAGTAAAGGATTTGGTAACTGAAAATGTAGAAGGAGGACATATTATCTTTTGTGAAGATGCTTCTAATATTGTTTCACATCCTAGTAGAGCTAAGAAAGCAAGTGTTCCCGTGCTTTTGGTCAAAATAGGAGAACATTGCTATTATGGTTCATGTGATATTGGTGCAAGTTCTAGTGCTATTCCTTTTGATCTCTATAAAGAAATCATGCATGAAATTGGTCCTTGTGAACTTGAGGAGATTGATGTGGTTATTCAGCTTGCTAATAGAGAAACTATCTCTCCAATTGGTATTGTGAGAGACGTTGAAGTTTTATGTGGTAAGACTAAATACCCTGCTGATTTTCTAGTACTTGGTTCTGTTGCTAGTGAAACTTTCCCCATTATTTTTGGTAGACCTTTCTTAAATACATGTGGTGCTATTATAGATTGTAAGAAAGAGAAAATTTACACTAAATTTGATGGAGAAGCTTATGAATTCAATTTCTCTAAGTTTGGTAAAAATCTTTATGAAACTGAATTACCTAATGAGAATTTTGAAGTTGAACAACTTGCTTCTATTGCTGTTGCTCCTAACAATGCCTTGCAGCAATTCATGGAGGAACACGAAAGCGAGGTGACGAGGGGTACACTCATCAAATCCCATGGTTAAGGACCTAGGGTTGAGATTATGGGGAGAGAACGTGGTAGTGCTGGTAGTTTCGTCGGCTGACAAGCAGAAGCAAAGATTTACCCAGGTTCAGGCCCCTCGGGTGGAGGTAAAGACCCTACTTCCTGCCTGTCTGTTATTGATCGTGTGAGATTATGCGGTTACAAGGAGGCTCCGGCGAGATGTCGATCTCGCTAGAGCTTTGGTGGTTCGAGTATGGCTTGGTTCCAGATCGGCACCCCTCCCAGCCTTTAAATAGGCTGGGTCTCGGGAGTTCTTAACCGACCTAGTTTACACATATGGAAAGTCTAAACCGACTATGCCTATGCCTAATCTTGGAGGGTACTCCATCTTCTTGGGCCTCTTGTCTTGGGCTTCGAGTAGGCTCTTTGCTATTGGGCCTTAGTCGTTACGTGCACCAGGTACCCTCATGGTAGGGTACCTGAGGTGTATACCCTTGTCACGAGGTATTTATGGAGGAGAGAAATGAGATTTACAATATCTTTCTTCGGCAACCACCAATACTTAAGCATAATTTGCCTGTGGAGATTTGGGTACCTCAGCACCTCCTAAGGAAGATCATGTCTTCGATTTAAAACCTTTACCTGATAATCTTAAATATGTTTATCTTGATGAAAAGAAAATATATCCTGCTATTATTAGTTCTAAACTTTCAGGTAATGAAGAAGCAAGGCTATTAGAAGTACTAAAGAAACATCGAGGAGCTATGGGATACACTTTGGATGATTTAAAGGGGATTTCTCCTACTATATGTCAACATGCCATCAACATTGAACCCGATGCAAAACCTGTTGTTGAGCATCAGCGTCGCTTGATCCCTAAATGAAAGAAGTGGTAAGAAATGAGGTATTAAAACTTCTTGATGCTGGTATAATTTATCCTATTGCTGATAGTAGATGGGTAAGTCCTGTGCATTGTGTCCCTAAGAAAGGAGGAGTTACTGTTGTACCAAATGAAAATGATGAACTTATTCCTCAAAGAGTAGTAGTGGGTATAGGATGTGCATTGATTTTAGAAAGGTCAATAAAGTAACTAAGAAAGATCATTATCCTTTGCCTTTTATTGATCAAATGTTAGAAAGGTTGTCTAAGAAAACTCATTTTTGTTTCCTTGATGGTTATTCTGGATTCTCACAAATTGCTGTTAAAGCACAAGATCAAGAGAAAACTACTTTTACTTGTCCTTATGGAACTTATGCTTATAGACGTATGCCTTTTGGTTTGTGTAATGCTCCTGCTACGTTCCAAAGATGCATGTCTGCTATTTTTCATGGTTTTTGTGAAGAAATTGTGGAAGTATTCATGGACGATTTTTCCGTCTACGGAACTTCCTTTGATAATTGCTTGCACAATCTTGATAAAGTTTTGCAGAGATGTGAGGAGACTAATCTTGTTCTTAATTGGGAGAAATGTCATTTCATGGTTAATGAAGGAATTGTCCTAGGGCACAAAATTTCTGAAAGAGGTATTGAAGTGGACAGAGCTAAAGTTGAAGCAATCGAGAAAATGCCCTGTCCAAGGGATGTGAAAGGTATCCGTAGTATTCTTGGTCATGCCGGTTTTTATAGGAGGTTTATTAAAGATTTCTCTAAAATTTCAAAACCCCTCACTAATCTTCTTCAAAAAGATGTACCTTTTGTTTTTGATGATGATTGCAAGGAAGCTTTTGAAACTCTAAAAAAGGCTTTAATCACAGCTCCTGTTGTTCAACCTCCTGATTGGACTTTACCTTTTGAAATAATGTGTGATGCTAGTGATTTTGCTGTAGGAGCTGTTCTTGGACAGCGGGTAGACAAGAAGTTAAATGTTATTCATTATGCTAGTAAAACACTTGATGCCGCTCAAAAGAATTATGCTACTACTGAAAAGGAATTTTTAGCAGTTGTTTTTGCTTGTGATAAATTTAGACCTTATATTGTTGATTCAAAAGTTACTATTCACACTGATCATGCTGCTATTAGATACCTTATGGAAAAGAAAGATGCTAAGCCTAGGCTCATAAGATGGGTACTTTTACTGCAAGAATTTGATTTACATATTGTAGATAGGAAAGGTGCTGAAAATCCTGTTGCTGATAATTTGTCTAGATTAGAAAACATTTCAGATGATCCTATACCTGTTAATGATAGTTTTCCAAATGAACAATTGGCTGCGATAAAGGTAAGCTCACGCGAAAGTCCTTGGTATGCTGATTATGCTAATTTTATTGTTGCCAAGTATTTGCCTCCGACCTTTACAGCTCAGCAAAGAAGAAAGTTCTTTTATGATTTGAGGCATTATTTTTGGGATGACCCACATTTGTATAAAGAAGGAGTAGATGGCATTATGCGAAGATGTGTTCCTGAGTATGAACAGAAAGAAATATTGAGCAAATGCCATGGAAGTGCTTATGGAGGACATCACGCTGGAGATAGAACTGCGCAAAAGGTTCTACAATCAGGTTTTTATTGGCCTACCCTTTTTAGAGATGCTAGAAAATTTGTTTTATCATGTGATGAATGTCAAAGAGTAGGTAACATTAGTAGACGTAATGAAATGCCTATGAATTATTCTCTTGTTATTGAACCTTTTGACTGTTGGGGATTTGACTTTATGGGTCCTTTTCCTCCTCAAATGGTTATACTCATATACTTGTTGCTGTTGATTATGTTACTAAATGGGTAGAAGCTATACCAACTTCTAGTGCTGATGGTGAGACATCATTAAAAATGCTTAAAGATATTATCTTCCTAGGTTTGGTGTGCCTAGATATCTCATGACTGATGGTGGTTCTCATTTTATCATGGTGCTTTTAGAAAAACTCTAGCTAAGTATGATGTTAATCATAGAATTGCTTCACCATATCATCCCAAACAAGTGGTCAAGTAGAATTATCAAATAGAGAGATTAAGTCTATTTTGCAAAAGACTGTTAATAAATCTAGAAAAAATTGGTCTAAAAAGCTTAACGATGCTTTGTGGGCTTATAGAACTGCTTATAAAAATCCTATGGGAATGTCTCCTTACAAAATGGTTTATGGAAAAGCTTGTCATTTGCCTCTAGAATTAGAACATAAAGCCTATTGGGCGGTGAAAGAACTTAATAGAGATTTTAAACTTGCCGGTAAAAAGAGATTGCTTAATTTGAATTCTTTAGATGAATGGAGAAATGCAGCTTATGAAAATGCTAGGCTCTTTAAAGAGAAAGTTAAGCAATGGCATGATAGAAGAATTCTTAAGAGAGAATTTAACGTAGGTGAAAAAGTTTTATTGTATAGGTCTCGTCTCAGATTTTTTGCAGGAAAATTACTTTCAAAATGGGAAGGACCTTATATCACGAGGAGGTCTATCGCTCAGGTGCGATTAAAATCAATTCACTAGATGGGGACAGACCACAAGTGGTTAATGGTCAAAGACTCAAGCATTACATTTCTGGAGATTCTTATAATGAAGATGTTGATTTATCAAAGTGGTAACTCCAGAGGATTTTATAAAAAGTCAAATTCAGACAACTGCAAAGCTGATTTGGAATAGGTAACAGTTTCGGTAAGAAAAAGTTCGCGATTTACTTTTCAACTAAATATTTATTGTTTTTACATAATATGGAAAATTATGAGTCGGAAAAGGGTAGGAAACGGTGCCCGAGGGCACCACACCACCCCTGGGCGGGGCCCCACCCTGGCCGCGCCGTGGGGCGTGTGGGCTCCTCGGAGCCCGTCTCCGACCCCGTTTCGTCCTGTACCTTCCTTTTGTCGTAAAACTTTTTGCTATATATCACCCGGATCTCCGAGGTCCGTATATCGTGTTTTCGTCGTGTTTGTTTTCAAGCTGTTCTGACAGGAATTTCAAGTCCCTACATGGCGTCGCGAGGAGTGTACGGTGAGAAGTATGCAGCAAGGCGCCGACGTGAACTCGAACGCGATGTGGAAGAGGGAACCTTCGTCGGTTGGGCGACGGAGGAGGAGATTGCTGCTAGGAGAGCTGACATGGATCGAAGCATCAGAGAGGAGGTGCAAGCTGGCCAGCCTCGCCAACAAGGAGAATCAAGGCCGAGCAACTCCACCTTTGTGGGATCAATTAATCCTCAACGTGCTTTTTCTCATAATGTGCAGGGAGTCACCCCACCAATTCCAGATTTGCGGTTTTCCCCTGCAGCTGCTGAAGCTCTCCGAACCACGAACGAGTTTTGTGACCAATTTCGTATCCTGAGAGCTGAGGTGGAAATACTTCAAGATGAGAATAACAGGCTCCGCCGGATGCTCGAACGTTTCCTAACCCCGATTGCCTGGTACCACCGTCACCACCAAGAGATCAAGCCTAAATCGTCAAGGGGTAATGGCACTCCCTTGGCTTGTTCCAAGCTTGGGGGAGTGCCCAGTATCATCTTTATCCTTTCGTTTTTATAATTTCGTGGTCATATCATGAGTAGAGAAGTTATCTTATAAGATGGTTTGCGATGTGGAGTGTCAATCCTTTAGTTATCCATGTATCCGTTGGTTTGAGTGTGTTTTGTTCAGAATATTAATGAGAAGTTCCACCTTTACTTTCGGTACATTTTATTTTAGCCTGCAATCTTCTTTATGTGCTGATCTTGCCATTGTATTGACGCCACTTTTGGGTACACAAGTAAATTATATTAGTTGTGGCAAACTTAGTATTGGTCATTAGCAACAATACCATGAAAACTTAAGTAGAAGGAGGGAATTACATGCAAAAATATTATCCCTTTATCTTTCTTTCTTGCTAGCCAATAAGATTAGTATTCTTTGAGTTAAAACATTTGTGCTTACAGGGAAGATAGCATGGTTGCTTCTATTACATATATATTTGTGTGTATCCCCCAACTTTTATGCTTGCCACATGACCTTGCTAGCCTTAACCACCGTACTGAGAGGGAATGCTTCTCGTGCATCCAAATCCTTGAGCCAAACCCATGCCATTTGTGTCCACCATAACTACCTATATGTGGTATTTCTTTGCCACTCCAAGTAAATTTTTCATGTGCTACCTTTAAATTATTCAAAATGTTATTATTCCCTTTTGTGTCAATGTTTACTAGCTCATGAGGAAGTAGTGTGGTTATCCTTTATTCTACTTGTCAAACAGACTTTACACCTGGACTAGTGGCATATACATCCGCTTATCCAATTTGCAAAAAGAGCTGGCAACGGGATGCCCAGTCCCAATTAATTACAACTTTAACCTTAATTCTCTTCACACTTTTGCCCTGATTATCAGTAAGCAATGACAAACAGTGAAATATCTGCGTGTGTAAACCAAAGAGAAAGAGGGATGATCTGCCTTGCTGGTAGAAATAACGTCCTTCATGGGAGCCGCTCTTAAAAGTCTGTTTGACAGGGAGAATACTGTTTTCACCCTACCATTCGTTGACAATTAACAAACACCTCTAAAACTTAATTTTTGCTCTCTATATGATTTCAAAAACTTAAAAGCTCTAGCACATGACTTAATCCCTGCTTCCCTCTGCGAAGGGCCTTTCTTTTACTTTTCATGTTGAGTCAGTACACCTATTTCCTTCTTCCTTGAGCAAGCATTTGAGTTGTTGTGATTCAACCATATATATCATTAATATTGTCAATCATGTCTTTTATCCTTCCTTGTCTTAGCACAAAGACTTTTGCCTCTAAGAATATAGCTTTGCAAGTTATCAATGACTGTAAAGAAGGTGTGATAATTGAGTGTGGAAGTTCTGCAATATAAGCTCTAATATAAAGACTCCTTTCGAAAGATAAGTATTGATTGCTTATTGTTCTATGACCAAGAATGAAGTGTGCCATTACTAATCTATAATTTCCTTCGTGTATTTTTATTGTGGTTGTTTCACTACTCATGTTCAAGTTAGGTTATATGAAGAGTAGTTGCTGTTTAAAATGAGTTGTGTTGTTTAGTAATTACTGATGCTTCTTGTCCGTATTCTTTATTATCGACGCTTCACTCCATAAACTTTTGTTCTAGTTTACTGAGCTCAGCTTTCGCTTGGGGACAAGCGAGGTCTAAGCTTGGGGGGTTGATACGTCCATTTTGCATCACTATTTTATAGCATAATTTACTGTTATTCAATGATATATTTCATATTAAGAGGAGTTACTTATGTTATTTTGTCTTATTTTGCATGTTTGATGATCATTGGATAATTAACTGCCGGAGTCAGATTTCAGCTGGAAAAAGCACGTCAAGGCACTATATTTCTGGAGCACTAAAAATATTTCCAAGAAGACAGATGTTCCTATTTTATCAGAAGATGGACTAAGCCAAAAGGGGAGGCTGAGATGGGCCAGGAGGGGCCCACACCACCCCTGGGCGCGGGCCCACCTTGGCCGCGCCCAGCCAGGTGTGGTGCCCCTGGCCCACCTCAGGCGCTCCCCCTTCGCGTACTTCATCCCCCAGAAACCCTAAGACACGGGGAGAGCCAGAGAAATATTCCGCCGCCTCCACGAGGCGGAAACAACAGAGAGAGAAAAAGCTCTCCGGCAGGGAGAAATCTGCCGGGGAAATTCCTCCCGGAGGGGGGAGATCATCGCCATCCTCATCGTCATCGCGCTGGACTTCATCGGGATCATCATCATCATCATCTCCACCGCCATCACCACCATCACCGCTGCACCATCTCGTTCCGCTGTAACATCTAGGGCTATACTTTGTTTAGTTCATAGGGGAAACTCTCCCGGTGTTAATTACTCCTTGTGGTTGATGCTATTGAGTTTTATCGGTGAATTAAAGTATATGTTCAGATTGTTATCCATCATTATATCACCTCTGATCATGATCCATATGATGTCTGTGAGTAGTTTGTTTAGTTCTTGAGGACATGGGAGAAGTCACGCTGTTAGTAGTGGAATTATGTTGAGTAATATTTAATGGTTTGATATTTAAGTTGTGGTGCTATTCTTCTAGTGGTGTCGTGTGAACGTCGACTACATGACACTTCACCTTTATGGGCCTAGAGGAATGCATTGTGTATTTGGTTGCTAATTGTGGGGTTGCCGGAGTGACAGAAACCTAAACCCCGTTAGTATACCGGTGCACAAGGGAGCGTAGGATCTCAGAGTTTAAGGCTGTGGTTAGATTTATCTTAATTACTTTCTTGTAACTGCGGATGCTTGCAAGGGTATAATCACAAGTATGTATTAGTCCAAGTAAGGGCGGTGCATTAGCATAGGTTCACCCACACAACACTTATCAAAACAATGAAGATTAATCAACTATGTGAAGCGAAAGCACTTGACTAGAATCCCGTGTGTCCTCAAGAACATTTTGTCATCATAAGTAAACCAACCGGCTTGTCCTTTGCTCTAAAAAGGATTGGGCCACTCGCTGCAATTATTATTACTGTCTTTTACTTACTCGCATTTTATTTACCTGCTATATCAAAAACCCTAAAAACTTGTCTGCTAGCATTTACAGTGAAACCTTTACCGAAACTCCTTGTCAGCACCTTCTGCTCCTCGTTGGGTTCGACACTCTTATTTATCGAAAGTACTACGATACACCCCCTATACTTGTGGGTCATCAATCACGGCCGGAGGTGGAGGGAGAACAATCATCCTCAATAATATTGGACACTTCATATATATCTTGAAGCTTGGTCCAAAGCTCATTAGCGTTCCGAAAAGGCATGATTGAAGCAAGAACTACATCGCTCAAAACACAAATAAGACCATTAGATACTTGAGTATCGAGATGAGAGTTTTCCTCGTCCTCTAAAGATAATTCTTGGGAATCCTTTGGAGGAGAAAAACCCACATCTACAATACTCTTGATATAATTTGGACCCATGGCGCTAAAAAGATTAAACATGTGAATTTTCCAAACATCATAATTTGTGCCATCGAATATGAAAGTGGGATCGTGCACTAATTCTCTAAACGACATCTTTTACTCTCTAGGCGGTAAAGCCCAATAAAGAGAGCCCAGGCTCTGATACCAATTGAAAGGACAAGGATGTCGCTTAGTGGGGGGGGGGGGTGAATAGGCGATTAAAACTTTTCCAGTTTAGGCTTGATAATTGCGGAATAAAACTAGGTGTTTAAATTAACAAGCAGCCAACCTAAATAAACTAGTCTCACCTATGTGCACCAATAACTTATGCTAAGCAAGACAAGCAACAAGGTGATAGCAATAGAGAATACTTCAAGCACGAAGGCTATCGCAATGTAAAGTGCATAAGTAAAAAGCTCGGGTATATAAAAAACCGAGGCACGCGGAGACAAGGATGTATTTCCGAGTTCCTCCTTTTTAGGGGAGTACGTCTCGTTGGAGAGGTGTGAACCAACACAATGGTTCAACAACCACAAAAGGCTTCACTTTCTTCTCCGATGAACCGCACCACAAAGGATTGGTTCACCTTCAACTATCGGAATCCTTCGGGGCGGAATCCGGAGCCTTTCAACAACAACCCAGGGCACAACCCACAATTGGATTGGGGGCTCCCGAGCGGCTACAAGTGACCACAAAATGTCTCAACCACCACAATGGCGTCTAGGGTCCAAAGACCCAAGAGTAACAGGCTCACAAACTTTCAACTTCCACGAATCCTCGTGGAGAGCACAAACCGATGCACAAAGCAATGGCAAGAGCACAAGTGCTCAAATCCTTCACTCTCAAATCCCACCAAAAGCAACTAATGCTTATGGGGGGAGATGAGAGAAAGAACAAATAAGAGAACCACACAAGAACTCCAAGATCAAGATCTACTAGGTTCCCCTCACTTAGAGGAGGAATGAATTGGTAGAAATATAGATCTAGATCTCCTCTCGCTTTCCCTCAAAGATATGCAAGACTCATGTGAGGGATTGAGAGGTAGGCAAGCTTTTCCAAATGTCAACAATGGATGAGAGAGAAGGAAAAAACGAGCTCAAGAGGTTAGGAAACCGTTGGGGAAGAAAGCCCCTTAATAGGTCCCCTAAAAAAGTGCCCGTTGGGCAGAGCAGGGAGGCCGGCCTCACGAGCTGCACCGGAGGCTCCAGAGGAGCCGGCCTGGGGCCCGGCCTGGCCGGCCTGGAGACCGGGCGGCAACCCGAGGCAGCCGGTCTGGCAGCCGGTTGGGCCGGCCTGGAGACCGGGATGGCAACCGAGGCCACCGGTTCAACCGGCCAGGAAACCGGGCAGGCAGCCGACGCCGCCGGCCTGGCAGCCGGTTGGACCGGCCAGGAAACCGGCCACCCAGAAACAAAACTTTTTCGACCTCTAACTTTTGCAAGAAAACTCTAAATGGGATGACACCAATTTTGTTGGAAAGACTCCGGCCCTGGCACGCCGGAGACTCTGGCTAGGAAATCCTGCAACCAATCAGCAAAACTGCAAACCCCATAACTAATTCATTCGTACTCCAAATTAGGTGAAACCAATTTTGTTGGAAATATTAAGAACCATAAATAGAGTTAATTTGCCACACATGGGAAGGTGTGGAACTTTCCTCAAGGATAAACCGATAATATTTCCAACATGAAAACGCAACAAGATTTTATCCGGACTCTGTTTTCTATGATCTTGGGCTTGCTCCGAAGATAATCACAAGCACTACAATATCATGCATATACACATCATAGTCCATCATGTGAGGAGGATAACATAAGAGGAGAGTTTGACCTCTCTACAAGAGACGAACCGTAAAACCTCCAACATAAAAAACACCACAAGATATTCAAATGAAATCCGTTTTTGATGAATTAGAGCTTGGTATGGAGATGAACACAAACTCTAAATTCTCACATGGATAAAAGCTAAATAAGAACCAAGAAAGATGATATGCCAAATATGGAAAGGTTTGAGCTCTTCACAAAGATGCGATCAAGTTACTCACTTGATAGCCCATCTCTATAGTACGCCGTCTATCCTATAACCCGGTCTCCCACTAACACCACGAGACCGGTAAAATAGAAAACCTATCAAGATCATACCTTTGCCTTGCGCATTCCACTTGAGCTAGATGATGACGATCTTGACTCTCTCAAGTTGGAACACCTTTCTTGATTGTGCTTGCTAGCACATGCTTGATGAAGACCTCTCCAAATACTCCCCCATACACCATGATGGGAGAGCCTTGCAAAGCTCCGTCTTCATGAGTCCACTTGCACATCATCTTCTTATCTTGATATATAAGATGGCTTGAAGATAACATGAAAGCTCACTCAAATTTCTTTTCCAACTTCTTTTCCAAACCATGCTTGCAATAAGCTCAACTCTTCACATGACCATTCTTCATATAACCCCTTGGATAGAACCTTGGTCATCATGTAATATTCTAGAGTCCAACACATGAAGTCCAATCTTTTCCTATGGACAAGATTTACAAGAATATCTCAATGCAAACATTAGTCCATAAGGATTGTCATTAATTACCAAAACCAGACATGGAGCAACACATGCACTTTCACCGTCACCAGAGCGGAAAACAGCGGAGGCGGGAACCCGTCGATTCACGGTCAAAGATGACGGAGATGGGCAGATGGTGGCGGTGGCTAGGGTTGAATCCTAGGTTGCCGCTTCCACGTATTGGTGGCGGAAATCACTAGAAAAATGGTTCCCTTTATAAAGGGTACCTCACGCTCACTCTCGTCGCGACAAGTGTTGTCTTCTCCTCGCTCGGTCCCATGTGGTTGTTTGCATGTCCGCCAAGTGTCGCCACCAGATTAAACGTGGGGAGGATTAGAGAGAAAGAGATACGGGAGGTGGGAGGCTAGTTTTCCCTTTTATTTTTCAAAACCGAAATTTCAAAACGAAATATCTTTAGAACCGCTAATGCGAATTACGAACCGTTTTCATTTTTGAGCTCCACGCGTCGAGATCTTCAAAACTAGATCCCATGTTGATAGGTTTTGACAAACTTTTTTGTGTACATCCAGTTCTGTATAGTTTGTAAATCTGGTAGCAGTGCGGGCGTACATCCGATAGCAGTGTAGGTGTACATTTCGTAGCAGCAACGTGGGGAGGATGAGAGAGAAAGTGATACGTTGGTGTGGGAGGATATAGTTTTTCCTTTTATTTTTCAAAACCGAAATTTCAAAACGAAATATCTTGAGAATCGTTAATCCAAATTACGAACTGTTTTCACCTTTGAGTTCCTCGTGCCGAGATCTTCAAAACTAGATCCTATGTTAATAGGTTTCGACAAACTTTTTTTTTTGTACATCCGGTTCTATATAGTCTGTACATTTTGTTCTATATACTTTGTACAACCACTTCTGTGTACTTTGTACTTCCTGTTTTGTGCAATTTTGTACTCCGTTTTATGTGTACTTGTACTACTTGTGTCATTTTTTTTTGTACTTCGTGTTCTGTGTACTTTGTACAACCTGTTCTGTGTAGTTTGTACACCGTATGTTTTTATACTTCCAATTCTGTTAATTTGTACATCTTGTTTTGTTTAATTTATACACCTTCCTTAGTACAACCACTAGCTCATTATACAACTTGATATTCATGCATGTACAACTTGATATTTAATCGAGTCTATATACTGAACGAGTGAAAAAAGTGAAAAATAATATTCTGTACAATAAATGCTACAATTATACACAGTAAAGCAACCTGTACAACATCCCATGTGATCCTATACGCAGGGGACTTCGCCCGGCAGCAGCACGTACGCGGGGGGCTGTGTCGTACACGGCCAGAAACGAGACCACGGGGGGCCTCGTGCGCGAGCGCTCGCGCAGCAATCGAACGCGGACGCGGACGCGGACGCGGACGCGAGCTTGTATCGTGCTCCTTTTTCGCTTCCTCGTACGGCTACGTGGCACGCTCGCTAGATGGCTACATTTCCCTTCGCGAAGGGAAAGCCTTCGCGTAGCGATACCCATTGGTAGCACGGTAAGCATCCGAGTTGTCAAAAAAACAAACACACGGTAGCAGCTCAAGTCTTGGGCTGCCGGTCATTTTTACACAGCAATAGGCGGCCCATGAAAAAATAGTATTCTAGGCTGAAAGAGCATGTTGGGCTAAATGATACTACTCGGCATCACCATTCTCAGTGTCACCACAATACCACTAGGCACAAGGCGGCAATACCCCAACCTACGCTCCATTTCCCCTGCCCTTCCCGCCATCGAATTTCGCCGCCGCTTGGGGATTCGTCTGCGTGCTGCCGTTCTGCGTCGGCGCCGGAGATGGAGGCCGACATGGACATGCCAGATCCGGAGGAGCTCGAGTGGATGGAGAGCCACGGCCTCCTCCCGGAAGAAGAGGAGTACGCCTACTTCGACGACCCCGAGGAGAGCTTCCCCTCCGCCGCCGGCGTCGCGAGCAAAACGCACAACCCCCCGCAGGAGAAAACCGCATCCCCCGCAAAGCCTTCAGGTACGCATCACTTCCCATATCTAAGATCACACACCTAGGCATAGAATGTTTCGATTGCTGATACAATCGACCAAATTGTGTACGAAGAGGAAGCGTCGGAAGCCAATCTGAAGCGGCCTCCCCCTCCGCCCCCACCGGAGCAGGAGGAGGAGAGGAACAAGAGGAGGAATGTCAGTCTGGAGGATTCGGTGGACGAAGACTGGCTGCGGTACTCGCCCCCTCCCGCCGTCGAAGTCGTCGCCGAGAAGACAGTATCGCGGTTCGCATCGGAGATCCAGGGGGACTGTATGCCCGTCACTGCGCCCAACGGAGAGAGGGTTTATGCCAAGCTTGCGACGGAGAAACTGGTTAGCGAAGTAATTGAGGGAACTAGGCGGCGTGCTTCAGTTTCGAACCCCAACTACAAGGGTTAGTAAATAAGTTGCCTCTTTCAATTTCGCGCTCTTAATCATTTCTCCCGAGAATTGAGATTCGTTTTACCTGGTTTGCTAATGCACACCTTATTATTTGTTCTACTTCAGGGCTTCTCTCTGAATCATTTCATTCCCTAACAATGCGAGCGGAGCAAGAGGCTCTAGCAAAGGTACACGTGTGAGATGTGTGTGCAGATCATTAACTTTACTCAATAACAACTGGATTGGTTTACTGCATCATCACATTCTGGCCAAGTAGGAAAGCTTCTACAAGAAGCAAACAGTGAACTAAATGCTTATTTGGGCACTTTTTTTCTCAATTTTTTGGCTGTATCAGGGAAAACAGTAGCAGATATAGTTTACTGCCCCTTAAATAAAAAATGTTGGAGCTACTAGAAATAGGTGCTAGTAGCCAGTATGTTACTCATGGTTTTTGAGTCGCCGATATATCGCTGATATATCGCCAAGTCGTTTTCTCAAAATGGGGTCGACTCGCGACTAATCAGGCGACTTGGGCGATATATCAGCGACTAATGGCGATTTATCAGCGAGTCGTGGGCATGAGCCGCGACTCAAAAACCATGATGTTACTTAATTTTAATGGTTTCTTAGGGATATACATAATCCCGTGGATTATCCCCAAAATAGAGAATGTGTAGTTTTTTCTTTATCATTTTGGACTTCCCAACAGAAAATTTCCATGTTTAGTTTCTGATATCATGATTCTACTATTTTGGAGCTTGAAGTTGAAAATCAAATCATTATTCTTAAATCGGAAAACTGCACTAAGCCCTGCCAATCTGACAATTCTACTTTTCAGGCTACTATGCCTGAGTAAGGCCTGACTAAGCATTATTATGTTTGTTACAAGTGCCATGTTAATTTCTGCAGTTGGTAGGCAACAAGTAAAACTATCGTGCTAATCTATCTTTTATAATGTGTACGAAGGCCTTGCTGGAAAGCTCAGACACACAATATGTCGAGGGTTGTCCAGTGACTCCAGTAGTTACAGAACAACTTTGGGTGGAGAAGTATGCACCACACTCTTTCACAGAGCTGTTAAGTGATGAACACACAAACAGGGAGGTAAATAGCCATTCTATTTTGTTAAGAAATATGTTTATAAGTGTAGACCTATTCTGTAAGAATATCTGCTTGACCTTCTTTACTTGGCTTACCTTGTTCAGGTACTTCTATGGTTGAAACAATGGGACTCCTGTGTGTTTGGGTCCCATATTCGGGCTACAAGTGATGATACTTTATCCGCCTTACATCGGCATTCTTGTGTCATCCAAAAGAAGAACAGAAGTTTCTTTTCCAAGACCAAGGGAGGCTATGTCATGAATCAAGATAGCGTGCCCCAAAATCAACCTGGTCGCAACTCAGAAGATTTGGGAAGCAACTTTAACAAAAAGTCCACCGTCGATAATGCGCCAGAACAAAAGGTGGGCTAGTATTTGTTTCAGTTGTGTTTTGGGTAGATGGCTGCAAGCTGTGTCTGTACTAAGAAGTTTTGCTGTGTATGTTGCAGGTGTTGCTACTATGTGGCCCGGCTGGCCTTGGGAAGACAACACTTGCTCATGTGGCAGCCAAGCATTGTGGCTACCATGTTGTGGAGGTTACAATCAACATCATATGTTGTTTATGTTTGACAACTTCTGTTTGATTCGATGTGATGATGCATAATTGCAATGTTGAGTCACTCCCTATTAGAGCATACACCTTTTATCTGCTACTCCCTCTGTACATAAAAGGATGTCTCAACTTTGTCTAACTTTGTATGTATCTAGACATACTTTAGTGTGTAGATACATTCAAATTTAGACAAAGTTGAGACATCCTTTTATGGACGGAGGGAGTATATGATTAGTGAATCAGATATATCTGTTGTCATTCTTCTGAATTGTCTTCAATTTTGTACTTTTGTTACACATCATCTAGTCACAACTAGATATCGTTGCATACTATTTTGGTATTTATTCACCGCAAAACTATAAGTATCAGTCCATTGCATCCCTTTGAGACCTATGGTGACATGTCCTTTAGCAACATTCCTCCAAACTCCATTTCAGTATTGCTTCTTGTTAGTTATGGTTGAGTGACTACTTTAGCTATTGGTCTATGTGCCTCCCCTCAGCTGCTTATAGCTACCTGACTACAAATCCTGTACATTGCTTATGTTAAATACTGCATACATGCAGATAAATGCCAGCGATGATCGTTCTGCTTCATCCATTGAACCAAAAATTCTTGATGTAGTTCAAATGAACTCTATCATGTCAGATTCCAAACCTAAGTGTCTGGTGAGTTAAGTTATGCTGTGACACTGTTAAATTACTTTCCCCACATTCTATTAAGTTCTGCTGAATTGTGTAGGTAATTGATGAAATTGATGGGGCACTTGGTGATGGAAAAGGGGCTGTGGAGGTTATTTTAAAGATGGTAAGTTGGCAACATCGTAGTCCTCACTCATACAATGATTGTTCATCATTTTTATTTTGCCTCCTTTTACTCGTCCCCCTTTTCAGCATTAACCCCTCTTCTTTTTTGCGTTAATGAAAGAATATTCTTCATTGTTGTTTTGTTATTTAGTTGAGTACTGTAAAGGCTATTCTCCGCAGTATAATGCATTTCTCTGATTCATGGACTAGTAACTTTTTTCGGTGCAGATCAATGCTGAAAAGAACAAAAATTCTGACAGAAGCACTGGTGCTGAAGAAACACAAGGTCAAAAGGCTTCCTCAAGGAAAGTCATAGAATAGCAAAACTTTTGAGGCCTGTAAGCAATGATGTCGTGTTGTCACTTGCCATTATTTAACACTGTAATGCCTCCACAGTGAACTGAATCATACAATATTGTTTTACAGGTAATTTGTATATGCAATGACCTTTATGCTCCAGCCTTGAGAAAACTACGCCAAGTAGCCAAGTAACATTTTCTTCTCCGCATTTTCTTTTAGTTTTGTACATTCCGAAAATAGTGTAAGCTTTTCTTACAAGGTTTGGTTCAAGTTTGCAGGGTTCATATTTTTGTGCAGCCAACGATTAGTCGTGTGGTGAACAGGTGATGTAAATGCACTTACTAACAACATTCTAACAGTCTATCTTAGCGTGATACATTTTGTTCATGAGTAAGTTTTATTTGTTTAGGCTCAAGTACATATGCAAGAAGGAAGGATTCAAGACAAGTTCAATTGCCCTTTCTGCATTGGCAGATTATACTGGTACATTTCCTTTTGCTCTGTTAAAGCCATAAATATGCTTAATATTTGTGAATAATGTTATGCCCATGTTTTCTATAACAATAGCAGACTGAGATACTGTAGTCGATTAATGGAAATGCCTAATGCTTTTGTAAGCTACAAATATCTGTTTAGCTAAATTTAGTAAGCTTTTGGTTCATTAGTTAGTTTAGTTGTGTACTCGAACTCAGCTACGTTGAAACATACGACAGAACTGTCATAGCATCCTTTTACTTTGACCTTCCTACATAGTGTGTTCAAATTAATCGGATATCTATATCCTGTTGCTAAATTAAATGGATAGTTACATTATGCTTTTCGTGCATTAACTAAAATATATTTATATGCTGACTTACTTTTGTACGCCTGTTTTTATTGTTCCCAGACACTCAGGATCCGCACTGTAGTTTATGTGAATCGAGTCTGTGCAGTGCTGGCAGCCTAATTCTTTTTTCTTGGATGTGAAACCTATTATTTTTCCATTTGTAGTGCTGCTTCACCTATTTATTGCACAGATGGATGAAGGAGAATTGCTAGTACATGTATAATTTTGTTTTATTCATGAGATGACTGGTTAGCATCACAGAGATTAGACTAAGTGAACAAAGTCTCCCTGCAGAATGTGACATTCGATCATGCCTGAACACTCTTCAATTTCTGAACAAGAAAAAAGAGGCACTAAACATTGTAAGTGAGCTAATTGAGATAGCCACCTGTTGGCTGATGCTATTATTTAACAGATATGTGTCCATTTCTCATTGGTATGTTTCATCGAGCAGTCAGGGTTTGATTCACAAGTCGTTGGACGGAAGGACATGTCGAAAAGCATCCTTGATGTTTGGAAACAGGTATGATGTTTTCTTACTGTAATGCCTGATCCGTACCTCATTTATTTATTTTCTGCGGATACCATCATTGGCTAGCAATAAGTGTATCATGGTGCAGAAAATGAGTTCCAAGCGTAAATACATAATGCAATCCATGTGATGGATTGCTGCTAGCAATGTTGTGCAGTTTTTCATCATAGCAAATTTGCTTCACAGGTTCTTCAAAAGAAAAAACTCAAGCGGGCAGAAATGGCTGATAGTCATGTGAGCGGAGATAAGGACATTGGTTCTCTGTTCTCACTCATATCTAACCGGTAACATTTATTTGAGTTAACTCCAAACTTTGTTTCTACATGAACTTGGTTCACTTCCTTATTATATCACATTGTATTTGCAGTGGTGACTATGATGTTACTATGGATGGGATTCACGAAAACCTCTTAAGACTCTCTTACCATGACCCAATGTTACAAAAGACGGTATAAATTCTAGCTAATCATACATTGCATTTGATTTTTTTACCTTCATGTACCCACACTTCAAATTAAAATAGAGGCTAGGCTGGTGCCTTGATGTGTGGACCTTGTGCACCCACCACTGTGCTTCTCAGGGAGAGTTCATTGATTTTTTGCTTTTGTAATATATTTGCGAACTTACTGTAGCTCAAACCACCTTACAGGTGAAATGCCTTGATGTACTTGGAGTTTCTGATTCTTTGACGCAATATGTTTATCGAACACAGCATATGTCAATCCAAGGTACTATGTGACTGTTTTTTACCTTCTTTTTGTATAAAAATTAGACTTAACTTTAATAATTTATCTCTATACTTCAGCATATCAACCATCTATTGCCATCACTATAAGCCGTATGGTTGCTCAAGTCGAGAAGCCGAATATTGAGTGGCCAAAAGCTTTGCAAAGGTATCTTTTACGCATCCATAGCTAATAGCTATACAATTTCTGGCCAAAAGCTTTGCAAAAGCTATGCGCATCCATAGTAAAGCTATGTGCATCACTCGATGCAGAGGCTGGGGCTTTATCCCCATTTCAAAAATAATAATTCTGGGTTAATGTGAATATGTCTTTAGGTGCCGAAAATGCTTTTGGAAAAGAAGGATACATTGAAGACCTGGCAAAACCGAATGTCACCGCTCATTTCAAGGCACCTGTCCGTGGAATCTTTTGTTGAAGACATTGCTTCCCCGTTTTTACATATTCTTTCCCCATTGAGTTTGAGACCTGTAAGTTCTCACTCAGCTTACTGTGTTGTTCCAATGCTAGATTTTCAAACATCCCTTTAGGCTTGGCACATAGTAATTTGTCCCCGAATTCATATTGGTTTCTAAGATCAAGAATTACAAGCAAGGATTGAATGAAAAAGCTATCTTTGCATGCCCTTACCTAAAATATTCTACAAATTACCCAAAAGTGAAAAATGTTGGAATTGGGGTCGAATATGTGTATAGGGCTACTGTTAAAGTTGGAATATGCAGAGGGTTAGGTGTTGGAGTCAAACACACGTAACCCGAGCTTCTTATATAAAGACACCATAGGGTAGCAAAAATAGACTAGACGAAACTGGTAGGCTAGACACAAGATCACAAAGGAGATAGTCTGGGCGCCGTGGCAAGGCTGGCGGACGGGTCATGGTGCGGTGATCAAGATGCGTCTGCTGGTCTCGGCGGGCTTGTCGTCAATTGTACTATATCGATTTAGTAAATGGGCAGGAGCGCCCGTGGTCAAGCCCCGGGGATGTAGTGTTGATCACTCAACCTCGTTAACGAACTCGTCTCCCGTCTATTTTCCGCAATGGTCTAATTGTGCATAATTCTAACAAAAAATGGAATTAATACATCAACCAACCTACCTAAAACAAATTTATCAAGCAAGAAAGGAGTCAACTTCCTAAGAGGACCCTATGTTAGTCCAAGTTTACTAGTTTGGAACATGTTTTTCGAGAAAATTTGAAAGCTTCGTGTTTCGATTCATTGGTAGCAAGAAGAGTTCAGCCTGGAGGGACCACACCCAAGATTACAACCCCACATCCTAAAAGCTAGGCTGCCGGCAGCAAAGCCGCACTTCCTGACACTCCCGCTGCCGCCCATGATCTGGCCTCCATCTTGATTGTGTCGAGTAGACCGGCGATGTCGGGCCGCACACCCTAAATATTGACATGACATTACACTATTTTATATATTTTTATATATTTCCAACCCTGTTAGCTTTCTAACAATACATAATCTATTCAGGTGGCATTGAATTTGCAGTCAGAAAGGGAAAAAAATGAACTAGTGCAGCTAGTTGATACTATGGTTTCTTACTCGGTTACATACAGAAATACAAAGTTTGAACCTCAAGAAAGGGCAAATGGATCTATTGTGCCTACTGATATTCCCTCACTCTCTCTTGATCCTCCAATCAATGATATCATAAGTTTTAAGGTTCTTTTCCAATCTTTTTATTGGTTATTTCACATTTCTTCTCTTTTCTCACTGTGCTTGACAAAGCTGTTGATGTCAGGGCTATCAATCCGAGCACATTGGTCTCTCTTTGGCCGTGAAACAGGTCTTGGTGCATGAGGTTAGTAGTTCTAACTTCTGTGTGTCGAACCCTTTAGTGCTTGTACTTATGTAACTTCCGTGACCTGTGAAACCAAATAATGATAGTTTCTCGTTTCTATGCAACACTTTACAGCTTACAATTTGGTATTCATAATTTCCTGGCAAACTATATTGAACCTGTATACATGACTGGCCAGACCATACTGTTTTGCTATACATTACTCGAAAAACTGATCGCAAACATATGACATTGAGTTAATATGTTATCTGCAGTGAAATCTATGTGAAAGACCTGAGTTTAAATGCCAGCCGCTATACAGCAGCTGGTTTGATTGTATCTAGATCCATTAATTCCTTTCTTTTGGGGGACTGAGCTGTTAGACTCTAGTATCTGTTATATAATTTAGGAAAAAAATCCACTTGGAACCCTATACTATTGTACTTGGTCCGACTTGAACCCTAAATTATGAAACAATTTATATTAAATCCCGAGCTTTCTAAAATCATTTAAAATGAACTCTAGACTGGTATTGAGAAGTGGTTTTGTGTTTCAGGACTTTCAGAAAACATGAACAAAATCATGTACGTATGGAATGCTACGAAATGATAACCCCGCAAAATTCATAACAAATGTCAATTTATCATTTATGTCTGCAAAGATGACACAACAAAGCCATTTATCTTTTGTGTTTTCATGTGATCATATTAGTTGATGATTTTTTCTCGTTCTCACTTTATAGCATTCTCCACACCCATGGACTGTTTTAGATTTTTTTTAGAACGTCGGAGATAGAATCACCCTCCAAACCTTTACCCGGTTATTTAGGGTGGTTTCACAAAGTATGTGAAAAATAAAATATCGTGCATGCAGGGGAGCCTATGGATTACAAATCTGCAAAAAATCATCAAAAGTATGATATCGTGTCTTATGTACCAAAAGAGACAAAAGATACCTATTTATCCTGTCATTTTTGCACATGACACAAGTAGTAATATTTCGTGATGAAAAATTGCACGTTACATATTCCTAGCACTTATACATCTGCGACTGTCTTCTCGTTTTTTGAAACACCCAAAATGCAAAACCAGGCCAAGGTTCAAGTTGCATGGTTTAATAATGTCCAGGGTTTAATATTAACGGTTTCATTGTTCGGGGTTCATTTCGGACCAGGCACCATAGTTCACGGGATGAAATGGATCTTTGCTCTGTTGAACTTTAACTCTATTCCACGGTTACATATTGTTGTAACTCCAATATGAATTCTGTATAATCTCTTCATGTCAGGAGCCTTTCATGTTGGGAAGTGTCACATGAGGAACACAAAGAGGCTATGCTATTGTTCATGTTAACACATGTTTTCCTGCAGGTAGAGAAGCAAAAGATCATGAAAGATAGCGCGGGGAAATTGTTGAACCAAACTAGTGAAGCAGTTAGGAGTGAATTTTCAACAGTTACATGCCAGGAAGCAGCAGCTGTTACCGCATTGGATTCTTCCAACGGTAGCTCTAAGCTTAAATCAGCTACACTTCCAATGCAGTTAAAGCCAGCCTCTAGTTTGAGGGGTAAAGATATGACACCTGCAAAGAAACCTTCAAGTCGCCCAACTGATTTCTTCCATAGGTAATTCAGCAGTTATAATTATTTTAAACACCATTGCGTTTGCAAGGCATTTATTTTGAAGCCACCTGTTTTCCTCAAAAAAAACAGCTTTAGGAAAGAAAGACCAGCGGGTGCAAAGGCTCATGTTGACGCAGCACAGCAAAGAGCAACAGTTCAGAGGGACTTGCGTCCTCTGATCTTCAAATACAATGAGGTTTGTGTGTGTTTTCATACCATGATTTCTGAAGTGACAAACTTGGACCAGTCTCCATTCATCTTTGTGCGCTCATTGTTATAAACATGAAAACAATGATAATCTTGTAAAAAGGATATAAACAGTAATATTGTTACATTGGCCGTTTGTCCTTCTGTATAAGTACCACATCACGTTTTATTTTTGTGTAGAAGCTAGAACACCTGCTAAGAGAACATTATGCTTGCTCCATTTTGCAAATTGAGTTATGGAACTAACTTACGAGTCTTACTATGGCTAGTCGGTCACATGATGCTTGGAAGTACCATTTTAGCCTACCAAAATGTTTTATATTTTCGAACAGAGGTAATAGTATTTAACTGCCAGGAACTCCCTGTTTGTGAACTGATCCTGCGTGATTTTTTTTTTTTTGATAAATTACCTGGTTACTTTTCGCTATCTTGGACTGTAAATGCTTCTCGTTGTAGGGTCGCCATTAACCCATGAATATAATTCTTTGCAGGGTTATACGAATGCCGTTAAAAGACCAGTGAGAGTTCGCGACCTTCTGCTCTAGCTAGGTGCTTTTGATTTCCTGCACTTTGTCATGTAAAGTAATGTTTTCTTCTATATTTACTGTCATATTACTTTTGTCGAATATACTAAGCTATTAGGTTGATCTATATTGAAAGACAATAATCGGCTTTTATTATTAAAGGGCAAAAATATGTAACTGCAAAACCGACATTGCAAATGTCCTATGGAAAAAAGATGCTAACATGAACTTGATTTAAGGGTTAGCTTGTTGTGCTGTACTTATTCTAGTCATGAGAACAGTTACACCTAGCAGTTTCTTTGCCCACACTTCCGGTTGTTTGTAATGGAACAATTTCTCCATATCTAATAGATGGAGAACTATGAATGAGACTATGAAGGGAGCCTAATGTGTTGTACTGTGTTGTTCCACAACCCTTGTTGGTGAGCTCATCCCAAGATTATGGAGGCATGAGTACAACCCAATGTGGAAGAATGAAGCTTTTCAATAACCTTTTTTTCTTTAATTTTCATCACACTGTGATAAGTAGGTAACTCTTTACCAGCCGATATGAGCATGGAAATCATTAGCACAAATATGCTAGAAATTAGAGAGTAGATTTTTTGAATTTAACCCTGGCGCGTTTACCAGCCGATATGTGCATGGAAATCATTAGCACAAATATGCTATTGTTTAATTTGTCAACTCAAAATAGTCTTGCTTTGGCTTCTGAGCCTCGCTATCGTCTGACCTATGTGGCTTAATTGGGATGAATATGCACCTTTTCACTTCAGACCTTGTTTAGTATTCCCTCCGTTTCCTAAGTATACTATTACTAACTATAGATGTTTTAGATATTTCAATATGGACTAGATTTATGCTGAAATGAGTGAATATACACACTAAAAACATGTATAGATACATGCAAACTTTAAGAAAGCTAAAACATCTTATATTAACGGAGGGAGTAGGTGTTATACAGGGTAGGCGATAAACAACAATGAAAAAGAACATAATCAACATAGGGGATACAAAATTTTAACGTGGAAAACCCATCGAGCGAGGAAAAAAACAGGGACATCAGCCAACGAAACTTCACTATATCGGGAGAGCTTATAAATGCCGGGCTTTACAACAATCCCATCAAATACTATTCCACCGTGTGGCTTCACTTATCCCGTCCGGTGGCTTACAAGCGGTGTATAAAAAGGTGATGAAGGCCTTTGCTTTGCTCTGACAAAAGTTAGCCTTTTATCTGCATAGCCTTTTTTTTTACAGAGATACCGTAGGGAAAAATCCATACGGTGTAGATTTTATATTAATATCAACACAAGTCCTTACAGATCTTTGCCAAAAATTCGGGGGGGGGGGGGGGGGGGGGGGTTGGAAACCCAAAAATCTAGAAGAAAAAGTACACATCTAGGTAAAAGTATGAAGAATCCAATCTAGAAGAGGCTGAACTAGGGGCGCTGAAACCCTGTGTTGATGAAGCAGTAAATCACTTTGGAACAGAAATTTCCATCTAGCAAGAGAAGGCGGCTGGTTTTTAAAGATTAGGTCGTTTCGAGGCTTCCAGATGTTCCAAGGGAGCAGATAGCGATTTCCATGAAGCAAGGGCCAGTGAAGCCTAACTTGGCCTGAGCAAAGCGCTATGAAATATCCAGGGAGCTCAGCCATTGCATCCCTATTGAGTCCCAGCAAGAGATGGCAAAAGGGCGGTCAAAGAATAAATGGTCCCTTGTTTCAATCACTGCCAAGTTACAGAGGACACAATCTGATCCTCCCTCGAAATGCCAATGTTTTCTCAGCATAAGGTCTTTAGTATTTAAACAATCCCTTATGAGAAGCCAAGCAAAAACCCTAAGTTTGGGCATACTCTTTGATTTCCAGATGGCTTGAATGGACCTATCCAGGGACAGGCAAGAGAAGATTTAGTTGTAGTATTTCGCTGAGGTGTATAGTTGGCTCCCCCAGGGGAACACTCTAGCATCAACAGCTGTCGGATCCAATGCCTCCTAACGTACCAATTCTTTTCACACCCATGCTATGCGGGACAAGAGCAATATCATTCAGCAAAGCAAGTACAAGAACTCTAGCCTTACGGATTCCAGGACGGTGCCAGTGCATAAGTTTACCAAAGCAAGAAACAACTCTATTAACATAATAGTCTGTTTGGTAATCCAGTGGGAACCCCAGCAACATAACCCAGGCCTCATGCTCAAAAACCAGAAAGCGCAGATTCAGACCTTCATCATGACGAACAACACTAAAAGTGGCATCATCATACGGGTGAGGGCTATCCCGCACTAACTGATCCCGGATGACAGGTGATTCAAATGCAAGTAAACCAACCCCCCAAGGATGAGTCTCAGGATTAGTGATACGCAGATCAAATTCATCACGCGGGATACAAACTATCTCAGTCAGAACATGCTCCCTCTGATGCTCAAGAATGGGAGGATTCATCGTTACCAGCGCGTACTTGTAGTGGTTCAGAGGAGGGTCGTCGACGACCATCATGTTGCGCTGCTGCCTATCCACCGGTCCATGCTCCAGATCCATCAGCCCCGGGAGAAAGGAGAAAGGGTTCACCGCGAAGTTCGCCATGGGAGGCGAGGAGGGAGGCGCAGACGGCGAGCGAGGGGAATGACTCTCAACACAGACAGTCAAGGCGGGGTAGGGTATAACCTGTTCCAGAACATGAACTGAATCGCCAAAACGGGAAGGAGGGGATATACCATTAAGGCCTGACGGGCAAATTTGTTTGCAGCCGGGAGTAGCCAAGGGAGAGCAATCCTCCACGGAGGGAACGAGATCTCTCGAACAGGAAGGCAGAGATATTTTCCCCGATTTAGTTTTCACCGAAAAAGGAGGTGAGTGGACGTACAACGGAATCCAACAGGCCCAAGGAAGGGATTTATTAGTTGGGTCACAGATGTCAGCCGGATGACCACAAAGCCCACAAGCAGAGCAAAGAATTTTCCCCGGACAGAGCCTCGAAGAATGGTCGGTTAACATGCAACTTCAGCAGGCCGACAAATTTGAAAGTGGAACAGTGGCGAAGTCCGGTGACGGGCCCGTGCAAGAAGCGGTCTGATGGCCCAATCTGTGACAATGCGAGCATTTACCCCAAAATTCAAATATTTCTTCCGTAGAAGGCACCCAGCAAATATCAAGGGAGAAACTGATTGCGGCATCATCATAAGGAGCCTGACGGGCATCTAGGATCAGATTCAGCACATTACGCCTCATTGACAGGGAAACTAATGAATCATTTTTAAAGCTCTTTCCAATCAACCGAGGGAGGGAGGGGGCCACTTTCAAAATAGGGAAAGTAAAATCTCCAATAATGACTGATTGTGCCTTTGCCACTCGATGAATCTCGGACACTGATTGCGTAAAAAGTGGGACAGATTCAAAAGAGCCAAATTTCAAACCACCTTCCAAATTAACCCTTGAGACAATCTCTGAAGCTTGAAGAAAACCAACATTTTCAGCAGGACGATGAACACCCACTGTAGGCTTGAGAAAATCCAAGTTTGTACGAATGGCTACCGGGCGTTGATCAGAACCATCAGACGAGTGCTGAGTATTTAACCAGACTGGGGCAGCAGAATCCACTAAGGATGGCACATCACCCCTGAACAATCGAAAATGGCAGACAAAGTCCGGCCACACTCTATCTCTTAAGCCATAGATGAAATGCCCAACTCGGTTTGAAGCAACCAAAAACCGGAAACGACGATCAGACAATTGAACCACACGGAAGCCAGAGAGATCACCACCCAGACAACATTGTAGAGCCAAACCAACTGACTCCACCGAGAGAGGAAAGGAGGCATAGGAGAAAGAAACAACCAAGAAAAATTCCCTGGTCTTGGAGGAAGGAGAGAAATGGACCGTGGAGTGGAAGCGCCGACGCACCTGATCCGCGAGCGCTAAGCCCGGGGAGAAATCCCATGAAGGAGGCCCTCCATCGCCTAGAAATCAGAGGGAACTCCATGGACGTCGGTGGGGAGGTGGGAGGGAGGAGGGGGAGCGCCATTGTATCTGCATAGCCTTCGTATGAATTTGGATCACAACTCAACAACAATAGGGGTGTAATTTCAGTCCAAGAGGACCGGGAATTGGACGGAATTTGGGGAAACCTTTCTTTTCACCCAATCCCATCAAATACTATTCCAACCCAATACATACCTAGAGTGTTTTTTAATTTAGACAAAAAAACGAGGGGTTTCTAGGGATATATCTTAGGATTATCTCATCCAAGCTTGGTTGGCAAACAAACTGTTATGGATTTTCCTAGATCCAAGATAGTGCTCTCCAATCTTTTGAATACACTTCAAAAGCACTAGAAATAAACATTGCATCAGTGGAAAAACAATACTCCCTTCTCCTCTGCTTGTCTCCACCAGCTCCTTTCCATTCCCCTTTGGCTGCCTCACCGTCAATACTATAAGTAGAGTTAGGTCTAAGTTTGCCAGTGGCGTCAGGCCGTTCCAAAGCTCTATCCTAGTGCGTGCAAGCGACGGGGAAAGACAACGAGCTCCTTTTTATGTGTGGCGTCCATGGTGGGTGGCGACAAGGCGAGGATCTGGTAAGAGATTCTCTAATAAGCTCGCAAGTGCTTCATGTGTCGTACCTTCAATTCCACCCCCCCAAGCCATGTGGTGATGTGGGAGCGGTGTGGGGATATAGTGTTACAAACAGATATGGAACCAATTCCTTTGGATCTGCTGCTACTGTTCGAGTTGGTGTGACAACGTTTTCAGGAGCTTATCACCCACAGCCTTCACGACGGAGCAGGCCACCAGACCCTTTTGATTCTTCTAGATGAAAGACGGCCCGTGGGAGCTCCGATGTCTAGTCTTCTCTCGGTAGTCGACGTTGCCTCGGTTTTTACCTCTAGGTTGTGATGCCATTCCGGAGGCAGTCCGTTTACATCAGCCTTCTGCGATGCTCACTTCCGGTGCGAAATGGAGGTGCCTCTCCGGTAGATGCATCGTCCCAAGTGGTTTGGTCCTCGACACCAATGTGCTTGGTTGCTGGTTGACGACGAAGTAGACGAGAAGGACCACATTGCAAATCAAGTTTTCTTTTAGGGGCCCATGTAATTTTGTTAGACCATGGTTAATCAATAGCAGCTATGGGTCCTTTCGGACCCTTCCACTCTTAAAAACGGTTTGTTAATTCTCAGCTAGTTGAGAATTAAATTAGTGTTCAGTCAAATTCTATACCGCCGAATTTGCATCGTGATTCGTGCACCTATTTGTTGCAAGTTGGGTTGTAACTGAATTTTTTCCAGTTGTAAGTGGGGTTGAAATGAGAAAATGCCCTGAATTGTTGTTTGCTTTGAGATTCGTGCTAGACATGAGTTACAACATGGGTTGCAAGTTTGTAACTGAAATTTGATGACATCATCTAGATGATAACTAGGGTAACTTAAATTCTCATTCGACAGAGAATTACTCACACCAAAAAATACTGGAAGTTGGATTGTGTCGTTAAAAAGAGAAGGAAGTCGGATATTTTATAGGGTTGGCTCGGCCCGTACTTCAGGCCGGCATGGCTGGCCCAGCTTCCGTTCTTATCCAGTAGTCTGAACTGAAGTCTGGAAAAGTCGTCGTTCTCGTCGGACAGCGCAACAACAGGAGCGAGAGAGCACTGGGTTTCTCCGAGACAGAGAGCGGTGAGCGCCAGCATCGATGGAAACCAACGCCGCCGGCGCCGGCGCCGGCGCCGGCCGACGAGGAGACAGGAGTGACACGGCGAAGCAGCTAAACGTGGGGGGCAAACACTTCGCCTTGGAGGCAAGCTCCTTTTCCCTCTCCCTCTCTCTTGATCCGTCCCCAACCCCAGCCTTCGTCGACCGCGATCCCGCCCTCCTCTCCGCTATCCTCTCCGTCATCCGCGGCCCCTCCTCCCCGCGGGCCTTCCCCGCCCGGCTCCTCCTCGACGAGGCCCACTTCTACGGCCTCCACGCCCAGCTCCTCGCCGCGCTCTCCCCTCCGCCCCTCCTCGGCTTCTCCGCCTCCCTCGCATCCACCCTGTCACCCGCCTCCGAGCCCTTCCCCACCGCCATCGCCGCGCACCACGACGGCTCCCTCTGTCTCGCCCACGGCGCCGGTCAGCTTACTTACTATTCCCCGGCGCTGGACCATCTCTCCACCTTCCGGACCCACCTCCACCACGTCACCTCCCTCCGGCAGCTGGCCCCCAGCCTCGCCGTGGTCGGGTCCAGCTCCGCCCCCGGACTCCATGTGTACGACTTCCTCGAAGGCCGGCACGTCGCCTCCGTCGAATGGTCAGACCCGACCGACCTTCG
Organism: Poa pratensis; assembly: GCA_947311845.1. Lineage (NCBI taxonomy): Eukaryota > Viridiplantae > Streptophyta > Magnoliopsida > Poales > Poaceae > Poa > Poa pratensis. The sequence goes on along the minus strand of CAMZMU010000073.1, from coordinate 25,310,936 downwards.
CGTCCTCAAAGCAAAGGTCATTGCCATTGCCGCCCGTCCTCCTGCTGATGCCACCAACACGAATTCACCGATCTTCGCTACATTCGAGTGCCCACACCGGGAGAACTGCATCCTGGCGATTGACCCTGTAACTCTGAAGCCAGTACAGGAGATTGGCCGGCAAAGTGGGAGTGCGGCTAAGTCGTCTTCGCTGGGCCGAGTAGTGCACCTGCAGGAGCTTGGCCTGGTATTTGCTTCATCTGTGAGCTCAGGGGCATTTGGATACTCTGGGTACATGAGAGTGTGGGACATTCGGTCCGGTAATGTGGTCTGGGAGACAAGTGAGCCAGGGGGATCTGGAAGAAGCAGCAGGTTTGGAGATCCATTTGCAGATGCAGACGTAGATGTGAACCAGCTGATGCTTTACAAGGTGTGCTCAAAGTCAGGAGATATTGGAGTTGCAGATCTGAGGCGCCTTGGTAACGACCCTTGGGTGTATATGTCATCGGGACCAAGAGGGAGTGGAGGAGGTCATGGCAGTGTTCTGCATTGCTACAAGTCCCAGGTGTTTGTCAGCCGGAAGGATGGATTAGAGGTTTGGTCCCGACTGGAAGGACAACAAAATAACTTATGCAACTTGGTGGAGCAAACAAGAGCTAAGGAGATGCTTGACGGAGAAGGAATTAATGAAAATAGTTATAGGAGCAGCTATATGGACACCGAAGAGGATTCAGAACGTGGGATCATAGAGATGATGGAAGGGGGCGGAGACCGCTTGTTTGTGACCAGAGAAGACATGCCAGTTGTTGAAGTGTGGGAGAGCTCGCGCCTAGCCAGTGCTATTTTTCTCTCATAGCAATTTTTCGACTGTCAAAGTAGAGGACCACGGTCATGTTCTCTCTGTTCAATTCAGGCATAATTCAGTTCCTGAATATGGTTCTTCCTGTCTCAACTCTGTTCCGAGATTTGATGTGGTAACATTACATTTCTTGCCCCTAAAGATGCATTTGATGTGAGCATGCCTAGACTGAAGCAACCCTCTTTGGTATAAGCATATTTTCTTAATCCCTTAGTCTTAGCAGTAAAAGTTAGTTTTACAAAATCATTACTACGTATTCAGTTAATCACTAGCACCCTAAATGTTGTGCAATGTTGTTATTCAGCTTTCTTTGTGATTATCCAGCCAGGGCATCATCAGTTGAAACGAACTTGTCAAGTTACCATTATCATCTTTTAAAATAGTAAAAATACTTGAGGCTAGTCCCAGTGGTCGTCCCTTATTTGTTGTCTGTAAATTTGCAATGTCACTTAGATACTCACCATCCCATTGGGTAGTACTATATAAACCAAGTATTTGTTACAGTATATCCCTCTTTTATTCATATGTGTCATATTGGATGATGAGTAAAAAAGATTTACCAATCCATGCATTGGTTTCTGTGAAGAGACGATATCTAGGATAAGAAACGGTTTCATCGTCTCTTATTAACTCTATGCCACTCTGACATGGACGGTTAATAGACGGTGCCATTAGGAGCAGTGGTAGAAGCCTGGTATTGCTGGTTACAAAATCATCTGTGTCTCTTACTCTCTTTCTCTTATAGAGTTTATAGATTATGACTTATGTCACTATACATTGTGCAAAACTTATAACTCAGAAACTTGATATCAGATTTCAAATATTAGTGATTTGCTCTCCTGATATACTTAAAGTTATAACTGTCTTTCCTTGGTGAAGTCGATAGAGTAGTAATATTTGTGTATTCTGTCAATTATCTGTTCTGTTCTACAACACTCCGCAAGTGATTTACTCTTCTCGTCAGTGTAACTAACCTGCAAAACTAAGCTTGGGATGCCATGAAGGCGTATGGTGCAACATTGGAACCATTTTTGGTTCACCGTACAGTCGAACAATTTATATAATCACTATTTAGCACATGCCCCGTTTATCTAGCTGGTGACAAACATGCGTTATCAGTTAGGCAATCAAACTCGAGAACATCGCTGGGAAAAAATTCTCATGGAACTCCCGTTGAACTGTTTTATGTTTCCTTTATAGCATTGGGGAGTATTTATCACTGAACTCTTTTTTTTTTTTTAGAACTGTGGGGCAAAAGCTTTGCCCCAACCATTTATTAAGAAGAAGGTGCCCGATTTATTAGTGAAAGAAACCGGGCGAAAACCATACAACAAACACCAACACGAGCCCACACAACCAAAAAGACCAACACGAAGACCACCAACACCCAAAGCAACAACCTCCGCCTAGCTAAAACAACCACAAACTGAAGACAAATCTATGGCCACGGATCCGATGATTTCTTTGCAACACCTCACTTTCTTCTCTTGCTCCTGATAGTAACCTTCTTGAGAGATTTCTCCACATTTCTGATTAGTTCCTCTGAAGCAGTCCCTGCCAAGACGCTCGCAATAGCTTTGGCATATCCAGGGCTAGTTGCCTCAAAACAGGTGAGCAAGCCGGAAATCTCTCTAGCCAAAAGGGGCTCAGAGTTAGGAGCCAACATGCCTCCACTATCCACATAGGTCATCGAGGGCATCGCCAAATCCTCAACCAAGCTCAAGTCCGACGGAAGCACAATAGACGAATCTCCACACGACTCCTGAAGCTCAAGAGCCAAGATCTCACCTTTATCCTCAGTCACAGGGGCGGACGTCGCAACAAACTGTGGCGACGGGCAAGGACTGCCACGAGGAGACAAACAACCAAAGTGAAGTGCTTCCTCAACCACAAACAGCTTCTGCTCAGCGGAGCCAGGCGGAAACAAATCCTCCCCCTGGGCAAGCCCCAGACCATCAGAACCACACGCCTTTGTCAACTTCAAAGGACCATCACCGCCTGCCAAAGACTCTAAAGAGCCTAACTCCATCGGTAACACTAGAGACGAATCTCCACCAGGCTCCTGCAGCTCAGACATAATCTGCACAACTGGAGACACCACCTCAGCACGAGGAGAAAACTCTCCAAAGAAGCACTCACGTTCCTCATCAACAACACCAATCTGAAGGTCAGGCGGCAAAGACACAGAAGTAGCATGAAGCTTGGCTAGAGCGTCACGAAGCTCGGTGCGAAGCAGCTCAACCTTCTGAAGAAACTCCATCCGTAACACGGCAAGTTGGGACTCCACAGTAGAACCCAAAAATTCGCTAGTATTGGAATCCTTGCAACACTCGGATGGGGATCTTTGTGGTACAGACACACGCAGCGACGAGCGGTCCACAACAGCCGGAGAGCGATCACGAGTGACCGGAGAGCGATCGCGAGCAACCGGAGAGCGAGCACGACAGAACCTCTCCCGATGTCCAGGGCGACGACAACGAATACATCTGAATGGCTCACGACATGCTCTGACCTGGTGCCCACGCTCGAGGCAACGGAAACACCTTCCTCGAGCCCAACGCTTGAATGCCAGGGAACGCTCAAGTCTTTCCTTCGATGGCTCTTGGAGAGGGACTCGACTGGCGCGGCGCCCCCGACCTACATGCACCCAGCCGTCGTCGACTTCTAGAGTCGAGGCAGCACATAGACCGTCACATGCCGATGCTGACAATGGACCAATCGGAGCCTTCTTCAACTTTTCTGGTGTCTATAAGACATGGCGCTCAACACCGGTTCCTCCAACTATGCCGGAAACAACTGCAGAGGTAGTCGACGCTGCTGAACAAGAGGCTAGCATGGTCGCAGAAGGCGGCGCCGATCTTGATGCCAGCTCACACGAGAGATCAGACGAGCAAAGGTGCAGCTGCGGCATCACAGGCGCTGGCCCTGCAGTGGAGCTGAAGCTACAAGCCGGTCGGGGCCAACACGGGCAGCAGTCGGTCGGCCCTGCAGCCGCAGGTTCACACTCACACGTCGCCAGCCCAGACAAGGATACCTCCTGGAAGGACAACTTGTTGATGGTGCCCTCGGCCATGGCTGCAGGGGCGACGGACGGGCAGGTGGTGGCCGTCGCATCCGGGCTGGGAGTCAGCACGACCGCAGATTCACTCGGAGACAGACTGGCCACGGACGCCCCAGGCGCTAGAACGCAGGCGAGGGTTGACGGGGCGGCCGCCGGTGGCTGGGCAAGCACTGCCGTCCCTGCAGCTTTGGGACGCATCACCATCATCCGCCCCCGAACGGCCGGGTCCGACCTCCGGGAGGCGAGGGCAGCAGCTGCTAGCACGGCGGCGGAGGGCGGCGTGGCCATGAAGGCCGCCGTCGCAAGCAAGGGGTTCCCGGGCGGTTCCGGGAACGGCAGGCCGCGGCGCCAGCAGGCCGAGCCCTCACATGCCGCACCGCAGGATGGGAAGAGGGCGTCGGGGAGAGGCCGGATCTGGTTGCAGCGGCCGGGGAGGATGCCGGAGTAGGGAGATCAGGTGGCCGGCGGCGCTAGGTCAGCCCTCATCGCCATGGTCTCCTGCGCCAGCTAGTATGTCGTACGGATGTCGTACTGAACTCTTAGAAGTTACAGAAAAAGCACATTAAAGATGAATTGGAAGTATAGCTTTGAGGAAACTGGGGGTATTCTTTGGAACATAAAAAATGCTACTATAAGATTTTCTGTCAGTAAAGTTGTCACAAGCTGGTTTTCCTTATAGTGTGAGTTGTGACCTTTGCTTTATTGTCAGAGTAGGATCTTTGCCAGTGCAAAATTCGACCACCGACTTATGATCTTCTGCCAGATCTTTTGAATTTTCATATTGAGGTACAGCACTCGCTGAAATATAACTATGGGCAATAATTTATGGTGCTTGTCAGGACGCTTACGCTTCGGAGTGTTGTATGGTATAAATGGATTGTTAAACTGGGACTCATTTTCGTTAAGCATCACAACAGACTCCAAAAGACAGTTTTTTTTCATATTTGATGATGTATTTCATACAGTAAAGGTGGTCACCAAAACATTATTTGTAACAGCAGTATATAGGTTTTCTAGAATACCAGTACAGTTTAGTTGGCAGAGTGGTTCTCTAAAGATTTTTTTTCCAGATAATGCTTGGAATCATGGAACGATACAAAGAAAGAGATATCCACATATTTATACCCACATGATAGCTTATTATTTCATTCGTTTAAAATTATTTTTAGATCAGTATGAGCATATGATAGTGAGACTGTGAGAGTCCATGGCTAACAACTGAATGGTCATATTTCGTTCTTATCCACAGTAGTAATAGCTAGGCAGCGTATGCTATGGAATCACCATTGGTGCTGTACTCGGAGTATAAGACATGTTTGCTTCAGCGCTAGACCTTGTTGTTCATCTACCACTCCTAATTTCTCTACTTACCTGGGACGGTGCACGTTATATTAGCTTGAAACCCGTGAGGTACCTCTGGCCTTAACAGTTGTACACAGTAGAAATGCGGTGTTTTGAATGATCGAGTAGGTTTGTGTCGTTGTGGCCAACCCGTTGATAGCACTTCATTGCACAATGTACTTTGATCTTTATTATCTTGGCGAGTGTTCGGAGTTAGAGTTGAACAGTTGTTCGTTAGAGTTTCCGCGACTTGCAGGATCATAGATAGAATTCTTGGATTCTCGGTTTAGCAGCTGGAGTACCATCTGCTTTTGATGAGGTCCTGGAAATCGCACTGGAGTGGTCTGTTTGTACTGTCTGCATGTGCTGAAGTCGCAGACTAAGGCATGGCCTAGTGGTGGGGAGGGGTTGATGCCTTCCCACCCACCCGAGGTCAAGTCTTCATGCTTGTAATTTCGGTGATGTTGCACCCTCCTCTATAAAAAATCATATGGTTCTCCCATGTTGAAATCATTTTTTTTCATGTGCTGAAGTCTTCCTTGCTTATGAAATCTCATGTATGAACATGAATGTGCCCACCAGGAGTCCAGGACGCCGTGATATGATGGCGCCGGATCTCAAGAACTCAGCACCGGGTACCGGCATCATTCGTTTCTTGTGTAAGACGCAGGTTTGAGGTGTTTTAACGTTGCTTTGCACGTTGCAGCGCCTCTCGGATCCCATTCACTCGAGTACGTTGTACCTGGAAGCAGATGATTATGTATGCAACTGTGGACGTGGCCTCCCACCTGTTTTGGCCGTGTTTGAGGCTTCAGGAGGACACACATGGAACCAGCATTAGTCCATTACTAGAAGGAAAAGACGCGCGTTGTCGCGTCTGTCCTAATACAAATAACGATAGATGTATAAACAATTTTTTAGCAAAATATATATATAAGTACCAATGATAGAGAAAATATAACCACTGACTCACTATTTTACAACACGAGTAAAATCAGACATTCTCACATAAACATAGAGAAGTAGATAAGCGACACAATTATTTAGTTATAGTAAGATAAGAGTACACCACTCAACAGAAAGGGCATGACCCACTTAAAAAAAGGTTACACTCAGTTAGACGATCAGAATACAATGACTAATAAAATGTCATGAAACTTAAATTGTGTACCCTCATGGTCATGACTTTTCTACACTAATAATTGCAACCGAGGCTAGGCAAACATAGATCATTTTCTAGTATATGCATTCAACCATCTGCAAAATACACACATGCATCTACTTACATAATCTGGCTCGTTGTCTGAAGAGTAGTGAGATATAAGTAAATATACCACATAGAAAAGTTCACAGATAAATACCTAAATCGTCTTTCATCAGTAATAGGAGGCATCCATCAACAAGGCGTATAACTCATCATTTCACCCCGCATTCACGATTGATTTGTCGTTCACGGTTTCAACCACAGCTGACACAACCACCGAGTCAAGCGCTACTAATTGCAATGGTGATAGCGGCGGACGATGCCAGAGGCGACATAGGTGTTCATGTGCAACTACTGCGAGGGTTGTAGAAAGTCTTTCAGCTCACTGGCGTTGGGTGACCACCAGAGAGGAGTGCAGGTGGCGTGCAAGTTAACAATGGACTTGAGACGCGAAATCAGGGATGGAGGTGCCCTACAGTCCCAGATGATTGACGGATGCAGAGGTGTGTGCGGAGAGACGGGCAAACTTTGCGTGGGGACGGTTGTTTTCGGTAGAATATATCTCGAGGGAGGCAGAGGGAGAGAAATGATGTCGTCTACGTAATGCTATGGTGGACGCTGGCGGCAGAGATAAGAGAGAGTTCTCGGATAGAGCCGGTGGCTCCAAACTCACCGCATCTCTTTAAAAAAAATCAAAACGACTGTTTACATTTCAATATTTTGAAATAATACGTATAACTACGTGTATGTTGTACGCGTTCTAGAAGATTTTTTTGTATTTTGATCTATACAAAAAAAAGGTAATTTTGAGGTGAAATGAGCTATTTTTCCTTTTTTTTACAGCCACAATTTTCTTTTTTATAGATGGGAATCCCTTTTTATTTCACAAAAAATCTAGCATATAAGTACAAACATATGTACATATCCAATAGAATTTATTTCAAATTATAAACTCTAAATAAATATAAATAAATGGGGTCCACATGATGTGAACATGTGAGAGAAGGAGAGGAGGGGTCCACCATAATGTGGACATGTGGGAGAAGGAGAGAGCTTCAAACGTACAATTACGTGTATGTTGTACGCGTTCTAGAAGTTTTTTTTTGTATTTTGGTCTACAAAAAAAAATTTGAGATGAAATTGAGCTGTTTTTCCTTTTTTTACAGTCACAATTTTCTTTTTTTTATAGATGGGAATCCATTTTTATTTTACCAAAATTTTTGCATATAAGTACAAACATATATACATATCCAATGTAATTTATTGAAATTGTAAACTATAAATAAATATAAATAAATTGAGTCCACATGATGTGAACATGTGAGAGAAAGAGAGGAGGGGTCCATCATGATGTGAACATGTGGCAGAAGGAGAGAGCTCCAATCCTAGGGAGGATAGTTCTCTTAGATGGCCAACAGGCGTGGCAAGGCAAGATTCATTCCCATCGTCCTGTATCTTGTCTTACTGGGCAGAATGCAGCTCGTTCTCTGTAGCCTGTACCGTCCGTTGCCTCGTCTATTTTCTTTGGGGTTTAGCTCGGCAGTCGGCAGTCGGCAGCGGCAGGACCGCCGACGACGAGCCCGTTGGCCATTTTTCTAATCTCAGTCCTCTGTATACGAGTACTAATACAGTAATAATAATGGAGCGAGACGAGACGGGAAGCGATGATGTATAATGGAGATGGAGAGAGGAGGAGACACCGGGACAGGTCAGGCCTGGGAAGTGTGAACAATGATAGCTCCCTGTGAACCTACACTTCAGCACCGACGAGGCTGATCTGATCCGATCTCAACTGATCGGCATCAAGCTGGTAGCGCGTCCACTTCGGCCATTCTTTTCTTTCTCTCTGCAAGTTCCTGCATCCCCATCTGCCATCTCTCCGGTGTAATGGCGCATGGCCATGGCTGCTGGGAAGAGTACAGTGCCGACCACCATCGATACTACTCCCTCTGTGTCAAAATATAAGTCGCACTAGTCACTTACCACACACATGTATGTAGACATGTTTTAGTGCAAGATTCGAATCTTGCACTAAAACATGTCTACATACATGTGTGTGGTAAGTGACTAGTGCGACTTATATTACATGTTTTAGTGCAAGATTCGAATCTTGCACTAAAACATGTCTACATACATGTGTGTGGTAAGTGACTAGTGCGACTTATATTTTAACACGGAGGGAGTAGCTCAGTGCCACTGTACGCTTTGCGTGATGCATGATTATTAGCTGCTGCGATGTATCTGCATCCTAGGTACGTAGTAATTAAACTGATTCGTGCGGACACCCTGTTGCTGTCCCCGGATCGCCTTTCTTCTTCCGTCCTTTCGCCAACACGGCCACACACACACAGGCACACACCCCACGTTCCCTTCTCATCTTTTAAGCACCCGCACTTTTCCCTCCCCTTTCCACCTCCGTCCGTCCTTGCCTTCGTCGCCTAGCTTCCTGCCCGCCTGAGTTTGCTTCTACCGTTCACCATCAAAGTATTCCTTCCATCTCTTCTCGCTGGGTGATCATGATCTGACTCGCCGCCCCTGGAGCCTCAGCTGCGGTGACCGGAGACCGATCGGGGCTAATGGCGGGAGGTGCAAGATGCAGCTCCCTGCTGCGCGGGTTCCTGTCCCTCTTCTTTCTCATGTTCCTCCACGTTGGCCACGCCGGCTGCTGCTTCTCGCAGCAGCACGAGGAGGAAGACTGCGCCGACGGGAAGGGTGCCGGCGTCGGCAGCAGCAGCAAGAGGAGGAAGATATCGCCGCTCGCGTTCTCCCCCGCGGCGTCGTCCTCCACCGTTGTTGGAGAGAGGGCCAGGGCCAGGCGCCGGCACGTGTCGTCGCTCGCCACCAACCTCCGGTGCTACCTCCACCGCGTCTTCTCCTCCTCCAGAGCCAAGAATGCTGTGGAGGAAGGAGAGGCCGTCGCGACCTCATTGTCATCGCCGCTTGCTCGGTCATCCGTGACGCAGCGTCAGGCATCGGTGGTGCTTTCCACGCCGTCGTCACCGTGCGCGTCGCCGTTCCTGTCCCCGTTTTCGCCAAGGTCCCTCAGCGTCACTCCCGTGCCATGCTCGCCGCAGGCCACCAGGCAGCTGTCTAGGTCGTTCGCCGCCCGCGGGGACCTGTTCCCATGCAAGGTGTGCGGCGAGGTGCTGAGCAAGCCGCAGCAGCTCGAGCTCCACCAGGCGATGAAGCACTCCCTGTCGGAGCTCTCCAACGTCGACTCCAGCATGAACATCATCCGCATGATCTTCCTCGCCGGGTGGTCCTCCGAGGACGCCGTCGGTGGCCCCGCGGTCGTCCGTCGCATCCTCAGGATCCACCACAACCCGCGCGCGCTCTCGCGCTTCGAGGAGTACCGCGACCTCGTCCGCGCCCGAGCCGTCCGCCGCTGCGCTGGCAGTGGCGCCGGCGCGGTGGTGGAGGAGCGGTGCATCGCGGACGGCAACGAGCGGCTGCGTTTCCACTGCTCCACCATGCTCTGCTCCCTGGGCGCCGGCGGCGTGTGTGGGAGCCCCTACTGCTGCACCTGCACCATCCTCCGCCACGGGTTCGCCGGGAAGCAGGCGGACGTGGACGGCATCGCCACGTACTCCTCCGGATGGGCCGCGCACGCGTCACTGCCCGAGGACGTGGAGCGCGAGTTCGCGTTCCTGCAGGTGCGCCGCGCCATGCTGGTGTGCCGCGTCGTGGTGGGACGCGTCGTCCATGGCGGCGCGGCGGGGGACGACGACCACAAGGTGGCCTACGACTCCATGGTGCCAGTGCCGCCGGCGGGTGGCGGACGCCGGGGAGAGGACGACGCCGAGCTGCTGGTGTTCAACCCCCGGGCCGTGCTACCGTGCTTTGTCATCTTGTACAGCAGCTAGCTAGCCGTACGTAGCCGGCATGGCACGTGCATGGACTAGTGTATAAACGTTTCCCCGATTTGCTTCTTCCATCGTCTTCTTCGTTAGGTAGAGGTGTCTGTGGTAACTCGATCACCGGGAGTTCGGGACGATGTGAACTCTTGGTCGGATTGAGCAATCAGCAGTCGGCGGGGCATTTGCTACGTGACGGGACGGGCGAGCGACTGCTCGCGCGCGCCCGCGTAGCTCATGGGTGGGACCCACCCACATGTCTCCTTCCTCCTCCCTTCCTTCCCCGATCCCCATCCCATTCCGCACGGTTCTCCACCGGTTCCCAGGCCGAGACGGCGCCGGCGACGCCGCGCGGAGGCGCGGCGGAGAAGGGGGCCGTCGAGAATGGAGTTAGCGGTGGGGGTGGGTGGGGGCTCGCCGGCGACGAGATCTGGTGGTTGGGGGTTTAGAGGATGGCCCGAGCGGTGGCGGACCAACGGAGGTGGGGATTTGAGCAGGGCGGGGCGGCGAGACGGGCGCGGAAGTGCCGCCGGCCACAGGTGGCGGGGGCAGGCGGTCCGGCCGACGGTGGCCACGAGGGCACTCGCCTTCCTCTTCCCCGTCGCGTCGTGGTCGGAACGACCACGTGATCCTGATGGAAACTGCGCGAGCGGTTGCGCGCGCGCAAGCTAGCCTTGCCCACTCGGCGGCTGTGGCATTGAACATTGCCTGCCTCCATCTCTATCGCCGGAATCGAATCGAGCACTTGGCGCGTAAAGGACCATGAGAGGGGCAAAAGGGTAGATACATAAATCCCGCTTACCAAAAGGCATATTTTGTAATTACAGCAATGTGGGGTGGGTTAGGGAATCTTGGTCCGCGCTATGTTTATATTCGAAGTGCTGATTTTGCTGAAATTTTGCCTGCTGATGAGGACCCAATGCCAATGTTAGGAAATCCTCGCCCAATGCCTGGTGAGATGCAGCCCAATTTCGATAGTAACTTTGTGCTACCCAGTTCCTAGAAATAGGTTGGAATGAGCCCACAGTCTTGGAGAATTTTCAAGAAAATCCAATGCCGAGCATGATGTTCATGAACCTCTTGAGAAGATAGATGTCCGTGGCTCAACTGTGTCAAATCCTTCGGAAGATTTGGTTCGAGAGCTTGGTATTTCTCTCAAGACAGACCGTGTTTGTGGTGTGATAATCTTGATGCTACTTACTTGTCAGCAAATACTGTCACACATCTAAACATATTGAGATTGATTACCACTTTGTCCTTGAAAGAGTTGCCAATAAATAGTTAGACATCAAATTCATTTCCAAGTTCCAACAAAGATAAAGTTGATGATGGTTTTACGAAAGTTCTACCTCTAAAAGGTCTAGATGAGTTTAAGCGTAATTGTTTATCTCTCCGAGGTTAAGATTAAGAGAGGCTGTTAGACATGTAATATGATTTGTATACGGGATGGAGTAGTACTCCACCCGTATCCGTCTCAACTTATGTATATGTTTATCGAGAGCTTTTGCTCGATCTATATAACACATAACCCGAGCCTCCACCGAGGCATCGGTTCATGTCTAATTGATAAACAAACAAGATCCGAACTAATGAGGTTCATGTCTAAATCACTATGTTTATCTATGTTTGTCAGCAACGAATCATACAAAGAAAGGAACGTGTTCCATGTGTGTCATGTCCTCACGTATGCTCTGAGTAGTTGTGCGCACCAGCTTTCAGACTTTGTATCCTCAAGTGGGAACAACAACACCTGAACGGCAAAAGACGCCGCCTGATGGATGTTACCGTTTTGCGCATGGGCTGGAATTGATCAAGACCAACCCGTGATAGTTTTCCGAGGTATGAAATTTAATGTTACTTTTCTAAGATTAATAAGTTTTGATTTTATTATTCAGTATAGGATACCGGGAGCGAGTTCGTCTTCATAGATCCGGATGGGTTCTACATGGACGAGTCAGTACCGTCGTACTCGGACCGTGCAACACTTGGACTATGCTTCTTTTTTATCCCGATAAGCCAGAGCCAAACAAGAATGGCAAGCTTAATTTGGTGAACAAATTAAATTATTTAAAAAGCTTTGCCACCGCCACAGGCTTCCTATTTGAAAGCAAGTTAAAAAAACATATGCTGCACTCAAACCGCACAAAAAGCACGCGCACCGTAGCAATGTTGTGAGAGTGACGACTGTCGTAGATTTTAGTTCCATGTCTTATAATGGTGTGGTTGTGGTTGTGTTTATTCAGTACTAGCTCCGTTTCATAATTCTCGTTGCGATTTTGGTTCTTAACTAAAATCACCACAAGAATTATAAAAACGGAGTGAGTAATAGTTAACGAAAATGCATGCGCAGCTATCATGCCATGTCAGTTGGTTGTTTTTTGTTCGATCCATCGGCTGAGATCGAAACAAATGCATGCACGAGGGGTAGAGCAGTGCAGGTGCAGCCTGTGTGTTCTGTTCCAGGAAACAAAAGGCATAAGGCCTACTTCTTTCTGCGCTCATTGTATGCTGCTACTAGAGAGATCAGGAAGCCCATCCGTCACCGGCCCATCACAGCATTCACACTTCACCGCGACACGGATATCACACGGCACACCCATTCCTTTAGTCCCACCTCGCTTCCTTAGCAAGCTCCCGCCCTGCTTAAATACGGGCGCGACCTGCCGCTGCACAACGATCTGAGGGAGAAGTGTGGAATGTTGGCAGGAGCGGCCTGCGTAATAAGCAGGCACCGTGCGGGTGCGCGTTCGTAACCCTAAACCATCTCCTGCTCCCCCCTGCTTGGGGGGTGAGTGCGAGTGAAGTGCGTGCGTTGGCTCGCACTCGATAACATGTTATTTTCCCGGCGCTTTGGCCTTGATAACAAAAGCGCCGATGCCCTGCGCGGCCGCCCCTCCCTCTCAATTTGTTGGGTTTCGCCGGTGGGCCTCCAGCCCTATATATCCGCACCCAACAAATAGTACCCCTCTTTTGCCATTCTTAACACTTTTTTTGTGTTCCATTTCTAACTATTTTTCTGCGTGTGTCTCACTCAGATTTTTTGACTGTCACGAGGTAATAACGATACCAAATCTACAGGTGAGAAGGTCAAGGGTAGGGTCGTCTCCAGTATTTGGGGGCCCCTGAGCAGAACTCACAACGAGTCCCCATATTTTGATAAAGAAAACTAAAGCACACTCTCACTTAATTTTTTCTCTTGCGAGGAATTAGAATCACTTAATTATAAACTTCAAAAAATGTAAGATTTAATTTAAACACTTACATGAAGTTCACGGTTGGCAATGTAATTAGATAAAATAACAGAAGAAATCAAGAAAACTAATTTGCCGAACCTTTACTGGCCTCCGGTTTTTAGTATGCGGTCGGCGCTAAACTTTCACCAGCGTATGAATTTGGATGGCGGCAGGACGAAAGCATACAAGGCGCAACCGAACATGGCGACAATGAACGGCGCTACGGGATACAGCGATGGGCGCCTGCAGCTGCAACGCTGGCATCCTGGCGTGGGTCAGCGTTCTGCTATTCTAAGCCGGTGTGGGCAAACGAATTAGATCGGTTATCGATCGATTCCATCATGTATGGCGAGCTCTTCCATTTTTTAGCAGGATGATTGGAATTTGGTGCAGGATCCGCTCGTACGGGTATAAGGACTTGATAGTATGATGCACAAAGTTGAGATTTCTTGGGCCACGGCCGGGAGATTTTTCTACCAAATTTGTTGGGCTGATTTTGAGCCAATGGAATTGGGAACTGGGACAAGGCAGTATGTAGTTTCCAGTTTTTTTTCTAGTATAGTTGGGCTGGCGCTGGGAACTGGAGGCCCCTAAAATTTGGGGGCCCTGTGTGATCGCCCAACTTGCACTGGGGCTCGATAGGCCTGGTCAAGGCAATACATGAAGATGTTCGATGTGATGAAGGCTGAAGCTGCTCCACATGAACAAGGGCAACCACACCTGACAATAACAAGAACCAGAAACGGTACATGTAACACAAAAATAAGAACCGGAAGCTGCTCCAGATGAAGGAGAACCAGCTTGAGTTATACTTGTATCTTAATGCAACATCATTATGTGAGTACCATGCTTGGGATGATACAGCAGTTGAGTCCATCTCCTAGAGTTGAGAGCATATAAGTTGTGTTTGATTCAACATTCATCAGTAATGCTGCAGAAGCACGAGTTGCAACTACTTCTACAACCACCACAAATGATGCTAGCATGACCTTGAAGCCGGTGAAAATGAAGAGAGCCAAAGATAGACAGATGGGTGCCATAAGAGATGCTGCACTTAAAGCAATGAATGAGACCATTGAGAGAAAGCACAAGAAGCTAAAGTCAAAAGACAACAACAAAGAGAAGAGCAGCAGCTAAGGAGAAGAGAGAACTGAAAGCAGATGTGTAAAGAGAGAGGCTGCAGCAGCAAAAAAGGCTAGAGTTGCAGGGATCGTCCTCTGGAACGGAACAAGGGCAACGATTGCATGAACAATAGGGTTAATCCATTATTAACAACACTCGGAATGTTTGTCGGGGAATACCCACCAATTGACAATTCCGGTAGCACGTTCCCGGCTCTCTCGTGCTGCCCTGTCCATTCTTCTGTCGTCCTAAACCCGTTCGCGTTTTACCTCAGAGCGAGAGCGACAACCGATAACTGGTCTTTGCGAAGTACCCGTCCACCTATCTGCGTGCGTTGGCGAGCCCGTTTTCCATGCAGCTTCGCCCACAGCCCACAGCCCACGGCACCACGCGTTATATGCACGAGGAGCTCGACGTCTCTCTCCGGCGAGCGGAGTCGCGTGAGTGCGCTCCTCACGCGACCGGGCCACTCTGCTCGAGTCCGCGTGCTTCGCCCGTCGCTCCGGCAGGCTCCGGCGCTGCTCCGGCGCTGACGTTTGAATTTCCACAGACCTTGTCGTTCCCAAGTGGGTTTGGTTGGTGGGGAAGATATGGCCAAACGGTAACGGGCGTAACAGAGACGCTCCATGAACGACAGTGGATGTTGATGCTCCATGTGATCGTCTTTTGTTTTGTTTCGGTTTAAGACGCGATGGTCCGTTATCCCTGACGAGTGACGAGGCAGATGCATGCTGCCCACGGCATTCTGTCTGTCACACGGATCAGTCCCCGGCTAGGAGATAAGGGAAATTGGTGATAATTAAACATGCCAGTCGTCTACATTCTATGACTACAGAGGTCGAGATCAAAGCCACATAAACACAAATGTATATTTTGTATAACAAGGATTAGTCAGATGGTAAGTTCGTAAGGGCGTTCGTAAGAGCGTGTGCAGCGTTGGTCAAAACATGTGTCTAGGAGAGCTTAGACACCTGTCTAAACACTGGACCAGGTGCGAGTTTTTTTTTCCTATACCCGCGTCTAGTACTGGACACACTGTGTAGTATAGACTTGACCCCTACATAGGCGGGCTGCTCCCTATCATAAAAAGTACGTTGGTGAACATGGATATCAACGCACCTGATATTTAGAAAAAAATTGTAATTACAAAAAATAAAAAATTCTGAAACTTATTGCACCCTTATAAAAATATATGTCGAAAAATAACTTTAATACACTATATTCATCGTAGATTTGTCGTCATATAAAGCAAACTCTGGAGTTGTTTGGTGCACGGGGAAAGCAACAACCCCGACCAGCATTACATGCCACTCTCACTGACACTAGCGGCCCACATGTCAGGTCGATCCGTCTCCCATTTGCGATGTTGTCGTCCTCCTTTGCCGCTCCATCACCATCCGGCCGTCGTCATGATTATGGCCGTCATCGTGGATGCCTCGTCGCCATAAGCACGCCAAAGCGATCGCCTCTCTGTCCTCCATCGATCCAAACTCCAACTCATCCATGCCCCCTCTCCATGGAGCTCATCGTGTGCACCCAATGACGCCATCGTTGACGCCGCGCCGTCAAAGTAGACCTCCCCGCTCTAGGCCAAGGAGTGTCGCCGGAGCGGCAATGCGACCTGTACAGCGGCCGCCATGCTCCGATCAGAGAGATTGGAGGTATGTGGTTGACTCAGCAGAGACATTGGAGGTGGAACATGGGTATGTCATGTGGGCCAGCTTTATCAATGAGAGCAAATAATTACTTAGTATGGATTTTTTTTTAAATTTTCTACGTGCAAAAAAGTTGCAGGTTTGATTTAGACCGGGATTCGTAAGTTCAGGATACAAACGACAGAGATTTGAAGTTCAAGGTTCATTTCGCCAAACCTATACGAGTTCAGGTTTAAAATAGATTATTTTTCCTATTTCAAATGATTTTTGGTGTAACTTTTGTTCCCTTTTTCCAGAAGCCATGTCACTCGTGTTCATTTCGGTCCAGCTCCATTGCTCAAAAGGTCTTTCAAGTAATTTGACTTTTGAGTATAATAATTCAAGCAATTTTCAAAGATGTGGTAGTCATGTCAAATTTTGGCGCAAAATAAATGTTGGGTCAGGTGTGTGACCTGGTCATGGAATTATCATTTCATTATTTTTTTCAGGGGAAATATCATTTCATTAGTTCTCCATAAATTTGGGAAGATTCCATTTTCTTATCAAGGTTTTGGCAACACGGTTGTCATTCAAGGTTTCGGTTACCGGCCGATATTTCGCGGTTACCGGCCGGTCTCCCCCCCCCCCCCCCCCCCCCCCCCCCCCCCCCCCCGGAATTTGTGTATATCGGATGAAAAATTCGGGATTAGTCAAATTTGAACCGAATTCATGCCCGGAAATTTGAATTTCATTTTTTTTTTCCGACGTTCTAAGTTTAAATCGTAAAAAATTTCGGAGAGTTTTGGGCCGGTAACCGGCCGGTATTTTACGGTAACGCCGGTTACCGGAAATATCGCCGCCTCCCCCCCCCCCCCCCCCCCCCCCCCCCCCCCCCCCCCCCCCCCCGGAATATTTTTTAACCGGTATCCAAAACCTTGTTGTCATTTTCCTTCCGAGAATATCAGTGCAGTCCAATCCAACGACCCCTTAACGTCTTACATGTCGAATTTTGGTAAGAATTGGTGGGGTTAATTTATCATCCGAAGATCCTGCCGTCCTCCTTTCCAACACCATCACCATCAGCACTTGCGATAGGAAGGGTCAAAACCCACAGCACGCCGGAGCCGCCGGACTCGGCCTTTTCTTCTCGTCGGGATTCCACTCCCCACCACCACTTGACGGCTAGAGTGCAGACAGGATTCAGATTCTTATATATACTCCCAATTTCCTTCTCCTAGCGTGAAATCAGATAGAGCAGTGATAGATTCTTGACACTGCAATGCAATCCGCAATGGAATCCCTAGCATTCTCGCCCTCACGCCTCGCCGCCCACCCCGCCCCGGCGGCGGGGGCTGTCCCGGTTAGGGCAAGAGCAGTCGCAGCAGGAGGGAAGAGGACGAGGAGGGTGAGGAGGACCAGCGGCGTGAGGTGCTGCGCCGGGAGCACAAGCGCGGTGATCAATGGGAGCGCCGCCGCAAAGGCGGCGGAGGAGGACAGGCAGCGGTTCTTCGAGGCGGCGGCGCGGGGGAGCGGCAAGGGCAACCTGGTTCCCCTGTGGGAGTGCATCGTGTCGGACCACCTCACCCCCGTGCTCGCCTACCGCTGCCTCGTCGGTGAGGACGACATGGACACCCCCAGCTTCCTCTTCGAGTCCGTCGAGCAGGGGCTCGAGGGCACCACCAACGTCGTATGTCCCCCTCTCCCCCCAATCTGCTCCCCTGTCGATTCTTATCCTTGCAATAACTCTGTGGAACTGGAATGGATTGAAGGGTCGTTACAGCATGATTGGAGCCCATCCGGTGATGGAGATCGTGGCCAAGGAGAACAAGGTCACCACCATGGACCACGAGAAGGGCGAGGTGACGGAGCAGATCGTGGACGATCCTATGGAGGTTCCCAGGAGCATAATGGAGGGATGGCACCCGCAGCAGATCGAAGAGCTCCCTGAGACCTTCAGCGGTGAGGGACCAAAATCAACAACAAAAAACATAAGAGAAATACTTGATGTTGCTGACATTGAAATGGGAATAATCTGTTTTCTTGTTTGTGATAGGTGGATGGGTTGGGTTCTTTTCCTACGATACAGTCCGCTATGTTGAAAAGAAGAAGATACCCTTCTCTGGTGCTCCTCAGGATGATAGAAACCTTCCCGATGTTCACTTGGGCCTCTATGATGATGTTCTTGTCTTCGACAATGTGGAGAAGGTGCTTAATTTTAGTCGTGCAGACCTGTCATTAGTATATGCATCTCTTTTTTAAAGAAGAAAATAATAGTAGTGCACAGTACACCATTGACCATGCTGAAACTGAACTAGATCGTGCGGACCGGTCATTAGTTGTTGGCTAGCTCATCCCTGCATCAAGTGAAATCACATCATTACATTAATCATACCTGTTGTAGTGTTGTTCCATGTTCAGTATGTTGCACTTATAATTAAACTAACATGTCTTTGTTGTTCCTCATTTTAACTAGTGGACATTTATATTAATTTCGAATCTGTGGCTCTATTATTTCTGCAGAAAGTATATGTCATCCATTGGGTAAGTCTGGACCGCCATGCATCCACCGAGGAAGCATACAAATATGGCAGGTCCCGACTGAAGAGGTTTCTTTCTAAAGTTCACAACACAAATGTGTAAGATATGCCGTGTCTTTTCTTTAATCTCGTGTTTACGAATCTGTTGCTTGGTGCTCACAATGTTCAGATCAATTTGATTTCCACTCCAGGCCCAAACTCTCTCCAGGATTTGTGAAGCTGCATACTCGGCAGTTCGGTACAGAATTGACTAAATCGACCATGACAAGTGATCAGTACAAGAATGCTGTTCTGCAGGCCAAGGAGCATATTCTGGCCGGTAATATTTTCCAGATTGTTTTAAGCCAGCGTTTTGAAAGGCGAACATATGCCACCCCTTTTGAGGTTTATCGAGCACTACGAATTGTGAACCCAAGCCCATACATGGCATATCTACAGGTACATATTTACATGGTCCCTCGGGTATCTGTTATTTATCCGACTACAGGAAAACATTGAGCACTATCAAAGTATTAATGGGTATTGTGCACCGTTGAAACATTGTAAGTGCACTGTTTTGCTTTTGAAGTTCTAAATAATGTTCTTTTATATCTAGGCTAGAGGCTGTGTCCTGGTAGCATCTAGTCCTGAAATTCTTACAAAAGTCCATAAGGTACGTGAACACATTTATTGCTATTAATCAGATTACCCCATTGCCCTTCAACTAATCTACACCTCAAAAAAATAGGGGAAAATTATTAACAGGCCACTTGCTGGGACTACCCGAAGGGGCAAGACAGAGAGTGAAGATAAATTGCAGGAGGAACAACTATTAAGTGATGAAAAACAATGTGCTGAACACATTATGCTTGTAGATCTGGGAAGGAACGATGTTGGCAGGGTCTGTATTTCATTTCCCTACTCTGTATTTTGAAATGAAGGCGGTCTTTTTTCCTTTTTATTCAGGCATGATGAAATAAGTTTGACCGCTTTGTTAGGCTGCAATTATAGCCATTCCGCAGAACCTATTAAAGGGAATGTGTTAACCGTAGTGCTACCTACGCTGCATTTTGCAAATTTCTTACGAGTACTTATACTTGACAGGTCTCCAAACCTGGATCTGTGAAAGTGGAGAAGTTGATGAACATTGAGCGGTACTCCCATGTCATGCACATCAGCTCGACGGTTAGGCTCTTATCGTGCTGTTTGAATGTGGTTCTTACGCCATATCCATTTTATACCGTGGAAGTCTGCAGTTAACCCCACTAGCCATTCGTGGTTATTATATCCAATGAACTTACGCTCAACATGTTTTAGTTTTATTTATTAGTCTTTTCTTCAGCATTTGAGTTTAAACCATCAGCTTATTCTGGTGAGGAACAAATAGAATTTTGCTAAGTTCAGTAAGTATATCAGAAGTATCTGCAAAATTACATTTTGACTTCACCAAAATAACCTACACATGTTGTTTCTAATTAACTCATGGCTTATTTTATGAACACCGTGGATGGGCCCTTGGCCCACTGTTTGGAGCGCAGTGGCGTCTGCCAACCGACCTGTGTTCAATCCATTAGGACAAGATTTAACCATTATGTTGATCTGATTCGTTGGTATGCAGCCTCATTAATCGAAAAGGTGCAGGGACTCCTCCCTGATTTTTAAAATTTAATGAACACCTTTGGAGTATGTCATTTTTGCACTTTAATTTCGCTTTCAGTATGGCGTATTAAAGGAATTGAAGAATTCATATGTCATATAAGCTTGCACAACAGATAACTTCTTCACTGATTCCTAGTAGCATCATTGTTCATAGAGTTAGAGGATATATAGTTTAATTGCCAGTGGTCAGTCCATAAGGACTGTTGTCATTTTTGAACTTTCGATTAAAAAATATGATGCAATAGTTACAGTTCTGTGGATAATTTACTTTTCTTGCTATGGAGTGCTTTTTGACGTGGCGGTGTATGGAGATGTATACTTTTCTGCATGTTATGTTGAATACCAATAACTTCTCTCTGAATGCTTTTCAGGTTAGTGGAGAGTTAGACGATCATCTCCAAAGCTGGGATGCGCTGCGAGCAGCATTGCCTGTTGGAACAGTCAGCGGAGCACCAAAGGTGAAGTCTTGTTTCCTCTATTGTTTCCTTGATTTACTGTCAAGTTCAACCTTCACTTTTTTTTTTCTATTTTTGTCTATAACTTGTTTGACAAATTTATTCTGTCTTCGAAGTCCGAAGCATTTTTCTGGTAAATCTAAACGTAGATCATTTTGCCTCTGTTCTCTGCAGATATTGGTAGTTTGCATTTTTACGAGAATAGCCATATGGCCATTCTGGACTCTCATACACTTAAACTGCATAGGTTTTTGTTGAATCATTTTGTTTGGGCTCTCTACTGTAAATGCACGTGAGATTGCTTTTAGATCCTTTCTGCATAAAATTGTCGGACTTAGCTACTGATCTATTTAGTTATTATCGGCTCATCTCATCTTCACTGTTTTCATTCAGTTTAGTGATTAATCTTAGGGCCTTGTTCCAACATGGACCTTCTTCTTCTGAATAAGCCGCTTCATACTAAAATTTCATTTAACATAACCAGGTGAAAGCCATGGAGCTGATAGATCAATTGGAGGTCACAAGGAGAGGACCATACAGTGGTGGCTTAGGAGGGATATCATTTAACGGTGATATGCTTATCGCTCTTGCTCTCCGCACCATTGTGTTCTCAACGGCTCCAAGCCACAACACGATGTTCTCATACAAAAACTCAGATAGGCGCCGAGAGTGGGTCGCTCACCTTCAGGCTGGCGCGGGCATAGTTGCTGATAGTATTCCAGATGATGAGCAAAAAGAATGCGAGAATAAGGCGGCTGCTCTAGCTCGGGCTATTGATCTCGCTGAGTCAGCTTTTGTAGACAAAGAATAGTGTGTTTTCTCATGAAGTTTTTGTTAGGTGTTCATGGTATCTTCACCCATCTCAATATATGTTGGGAAGAAAGATGTCATCAGTCGTTGGAGAAAATCTTGTCGTGTGAATTGAGTAAATCTAGAACTATAATAAGATGTTTCTGTTTATCAGGAAGGTAAATGTTTTCTGTATGGGAATTTAAACTCTTTTTTTCGCAAATTATAATGCTGCCATTGTTCCGTTAGTTTCCTTTACGCATTTGCCAGCCTTCGACGTTGCCGTCTCACCAACTGCTGAATTGCTGTATTGGGTTTGATCACACGGAAGTACTGAAATATCCTCATGCGCTCTATGTTTATTTTTTCCTCCAACACGCATTCAAATGTATGTCATGTCTTCTAGAAGAAGATGATGCAAACCGTACGACTCAGGCGTTCTTTGTTTTTTTTTTCTCGAGCTCACACCAAAATACGTGCCATTTTGTATCAGATGAAACGTCAAGATGACGGAAGAAAAGCAAACAGAAAACACCCTAGGCTACCCAAACGGAAAAGGAAAGGAAAGCCAAGCAAAGAAGCTATCTGGCCAGTCACTTATTCCCAGGATATTCGCCATCCGACATGTCAGACTAATCAGTCACATTATTCCCAGGACCCACGACGGCCGTTTGGGCTACGTCCAAAGTCCAAGCGAGAGTGAAATGCATCTACAGTATTACCATCGATGTCGTGATTTGCGCTAATCCAACTCTGAAAGTTGCTCTGCATGTTCATCTACAATTTTAAATACGAATGGCTAGCGTTAGCGTTAACGTGGAAATGAAGCAAGCCCACGACGGTCTTGAAAGTTATGGCCGATGTCGTCCTGAAACTCGAGATGTTTACATATTTTCTTTTTTAAATAAGGCAAACGACATTACATAAGGAGTATTTACGCTCGGATAAATTTTCTATAACTATTTCTGAAATTGGTATGTAATTTTAACTAAATAATATTTCAAATATATTATAAGTCTTTTAAAATGAATAGTCTATTTAGACTGCAAACAGAACTAAACATATGGCATGGAAGACAAATATATGATTTTCCCAATTCGGTTTATCACAATCACGCATCAAAATTAGTCTCGGTTAATTCGATTTCGGATCATGTTAATTTGATCTCGGTTTTTTAAGCCTACCCGGATCGGTCATGTAGAGAGCCATCAGCCTTGTCATCTTTCTAGACGGTGATGACAGGCTGACGCGCCGGGGGTACGACTCCCCCACGCGTAGCCGAGAGGCACCATTTACTCCAACTCGTCGCCTCCCGATCCACCCGCGCTTCCTAGCCCATGTCACCGTTTCCTGCAGCTTTCGACCACTGTTTTCTCGCCGCTTCCTGTCTCTGTTTCTGCCTACAGCTCCGCTTATAAGATGGATTGTTGTGCTGCAAACTCCAGTCGTGCTCAGTTCTCGCCATTTCCAGTTGACCTCCTACAACAACACACACCAGGAGGCCCACGACGAGTTGCATGCCATCACCCTCGAGGCGACGAAAGTGACCAGCGAGCGGGTGTCATGGTGATCACCGGAAAGTGCGGCGACCGGCGAGGGAGGAGACTGGCCGCTATCTCATGGCGGCTGAACAGTAGGCCATGATGGATCTGTAAGCCAAGAGGGAGGCAGATGTCGGCGCGAGCGAGTGCCGGACACGTGGAGCAGCGAAGGTGGAGAGAGAGGTGGTGCGTTGAAGAGTCGGGCCCGGTGTGCGAGGCGCACAACTGCGGTGGAGACTGGAGAGGCACCATCGAACGCTCAAAGGCAGGGCAAAGAGGAGTGTGGCGAGCGAAAGTGAGGCTGGACCCAGCGAGTCCGGCGTGGATGCAGATCTCGATTAAGTTTAGCTTTAACTTGAAGTTTTAGTAATTTCGTTGCAATATGTCGAAAATCTAATGAAAATCGAGGCGTTTGTTGAAATTTGAGAATGATCGACTTTTTCAAAAAAAAAAAAACACTCTCAAAGGGTGCCGTGGGGGCAGCCCTCAACTTGGTTGAACATGTGTCCGACGTCCCCCGACATCGGACACATTTCTGGGGGCGCTCTAAGCGTTGGGCAACTTGCATATGAGCAATCTACAGTTTTCTGTAACTGAAATTTTGGAAAGACAGAAGCTTTATACCATACTTACAAGTAAACACACATTTCTCAGAGAAAAGCGAGCACACACTCCAGATGGTTGCATAAGATAATATAACATCCTACTATGAGCAAAAAAAGGTCCATTGAATAAATCAGTCGCAGCAACCGACGATTTATGTCCCAGCAATCAATTTTACACCATATGTTCATCCAGCATGAGTTCGTAACCGGATCATAAATTGCAGGCATTATGTACATGTACTACTACCTCCGTTCCAAAACAGAACATGTTTGGCAGGCCATTTTAGTCTACAAAAAATCTTCTATTTTGAAACTGAGGTAATAGGTGGCATTACAGGGTTATATGTATATGAGATGTCCATCCTGTTCTTCACCACATCCTCCTTAAAAGACATACTGTTCATGCAATGCATCCGTACACCAGGCACTAAAGAATAACATGTGACCACCTTTGGGAAAAATGAACTGCACAACACCAATTTACAGATATTCCCCTCACAGCCTGTGTAGTTCTCGAGCCAGGATTAAGAACTCGAGCCAGGATAAATATGGATCAGGCTTCAAGTATGCACCGTTCAATTTTTCATCTCAAGAAAAACTGTGTGAGCAACCTCAGCACAGCAAAACCTCATGTCAGTGTCTAAGACCTCTGAAGGTGGCAAGCAAGCTTGCAAGCTCGTTCACTGCGTCACCTAGGTGAAACCTCTGTCGTGCTAAACTGATTGCTGTTCATGTCTCTGGTCTGTGTGGTGCCTCTGGTCATTTGACTTGAGGACGTGTCAAGTGTCAAACTACCCATTTTACGACGAGGTTCTTTCAGCACACCCGGTGGGATAGCGTTTCCAAGATCAATTTCTGTTTGGTTAGATAGCATATGCACGACCTGCTTCATGGATGGCCTCTGCTGCGCTGTTGCTTGGGTACACAGGAGTGCCACCTTGATGAAATGAAGCACTTCGTCCTCTGGGTATTCTTCCAGGTCTGGATCAACAATTTCCAAAAGCCTTCCTTCTTCTCGTAGCTTCCATGTCTGCAGTTCAGCCCATGTTAAAAAGAAACAATGTTTGCACACAAAAATTTATCCAAGTTGAAACTAAAAGAGGATAACCGTCACCAATATGGGATGCAAATCTATCATGTGTAAATCTACTACTGTTGTGCAGATGTATGATCCAACAGCTAAAGTTGATGCAACCATGGCAATTGCTGTCTATGTGGATATGAGAGAGGAAAGTGAGTTACCCATTCCACAAGGACATGCATATCTTCCCCCCAAGTCGATTTGCTGCTGCCTTCACCGCTTATCACTTCAAGAAGGAGCACCCCGAAACTATATATATCTGCTTTCTTGGTTAACTGTCCCAACAAGGCATACTCTGGTGCCAAGTAACCCCTGCACGAGTTATCATATACCCAAAGATAAATATAAGCATGTTGTTACAGACAAAGCAAACTGCAACTAATCATCTTGACAGTGACATATCAGTAACTTGGCTCAACTGAGGGAAAAAGTAACTGAAGGCAGATGATTAAAATATGTTGCGTTCATCGTTAAAAAAAGTACAGTGCAATATGTTTCTGCAGAGAATGTACACAAGTATACATAACTCCACTATAAAAGAAAGTAATGCAGCAAAAGATTTAGAGCGGTACTGACATTGTTCCTGCAACACGCGTGCTAATGTGAGTGATGGCATCAGGGAAAAGCTTAGCTAGTCCAAAATCTCCAATTTTAGGAAGCAATCTCTTATCGAGTAAGATGTTGCTAGCCTTGATATCACGGTGGACAATGCTGGTTGTGCTTCCTCATGAAGAAATGCAAGACCAGAAGCAGTTCCGGTACAAATGGCTGCTCTTCTTTGCCAGTTCAATGGGATACATCTATTCTTTGGTCCTGATCACAAGTTACACATGCTTATGATAGGTAATACACATGTCAGACTTCTAAGTTCTTGCAAGTAAAAATCCATTATTGAACTTACCAAGCAAAGCGTTTGACAAACTGTTGTTCTCCGCATATTCATACACCAATAATCTGTTATTCCCTTCGACACAGCAACCAATCAGCTTTACAAGGTTGGGGTGCCTGACATTTGAGATGACATCGATCTCCGTCAAGAACTCGTTAGCTCCTTGCTTTGATTCAGCTGAAAGCCTTTTAATTGCAACTTGAGTGCCATCTTTCAGATTTCCCTAATTGAAGTAGAATCATCGTCACTCATTCCATATTTGCAGTTTGGTCAACCATATTTTTTCAAAACAGAACCCTTTGCGGTAAAAGTAACAAGAACTGATACCACGCGACATACAGTAGGAAGACAACAACACAACGCATGAAAGCAATACAATGTTTTACCTTATAAACTGGTCCAAAACCTCCACGGCCAATGCAGTTCATCATGTGAAAATTTCGAGTGGCAATCTTCAACTCTTTTAGGGAGAAGACTTGTACATTTCGCCCGGATCTTGATAATACATGGCCTGGAAAATTATCATTAGCAGTTAAAAAGAGAAAGGCTAAACACAGGTACACTGAAACATGATAGTAAACATTATGGTCGAGGAATTGAGGGCACCATGGTTATGTTCAAGATCCTCTCCCGTTACATGATTAAACGCAACAAAAAAAACCTCTGTACATTAAGAAACAGAGACATAAATTTTGGTCTTTGATATTGCCGAACGTATTGGTCAGACTTTTGTCTCTCCTCGACGGGTGAGTCTTGCAGTCAAGATCCCTTCTGCCTTTGCACTCGAGGACCAATGTCCGTCTCGCCCGAGGAAACCTTTGCACGCCTCCGTTACCTTTTGGGAGGCTATGGTACAGTTTCTGACAGGAACGCATGTGACCGCTAATATAGGAAATGGTTCAGTCAAACCTGAATTGCATATGACGCAGCTAACAAGACATAAATGCAGAACACAAAAGCTGGTTTCGTGTGGTATTATCGATTCAGGTGAATTTATTGTTATACTCACAGAACATTTATTGTGCCACAGTGTTTTGGTATTTTGGGCCTAGACTTTTGTCTTCAAAAGAAAATCATGCCAATAACACTGTTATATAAGCATAAAATAGCCGAGAAATAGCTAGATCTTTTTCTATGAAGGGATTAATGTACAACAGTATGCTTAGAATTCCTAGTGTTCATTGTGTTGTATGCCATCAATGCAAGGAGATGCTTAGAAAATAAACCAGATTTTCTTAAGGACTAGTGCTTATTTATACAAAGCAGATGCTTAACTATGCACCTCTAATGTAGAAATAAGCACTGGTGCTTAAGAAAATGCTTGGTTAATTTTCGTAGTCACCTCTCTAAGCACCTCGCATTGCAGATGGCCAGTTCCGGTGCTTCAGTCTCATTGTTCGAAACAAATTTCCGAAATTAAGTTTTATGAAGGCACCTGGGAAGGCACATCGTCGAATCCCCTGGGAGCAGATAATAATTTAACAAATCTAGTAACATGGAATGGTTGGCAGCTTGCAACAAATTCCTCACATTTCTCATGTCAAACAGTACAATCAATAAATTCCCCACACGAAAGGAAGGAACCAAATGAAACGTACCAGAACGAGGAACCGCTGCCACGGGTTGACCAGTTCGATCTGGGGTCGACTGGGAGCCGCCCCAGAGGCAGCTGGCTGAACTCCCCATGCGCCAGAATCCCGTGGCCTCCGTTGAAGCCTTTACGCGGCGGAGGCCACTTCTAATCTGTGGCCCGCAGCTGTGGAGGGGACAAAGTTAACCATCTCAGCACGATTCACCAAACACACGCGAACAGGTTACTCCACTCGATCACAGCGATTGTAAATTTGGCAGACAGGGTAGCTAAAAACACTACTGGGTAGCTTGCAAATTTGGCATGGCGGCACTAATCGCCAACAGAGATTGGCGCAGCGAGATGATAGCTCGAGGGCATAGCAATCACCAACCTGCTGCTGGGCAGTCAAACTGATGTGATGGGAGCAGCTGCGGCGGAAGCAGATAGCCGAAGCTCCCCTGCGTTTGGCCCCGGGCGAACAGAGTTTGCGCTGCACCGCCGCCGCCGCCGCACCGACGTCGCGTGGTGGAGGAGCCGAGCAGGGGGAGGTGGAGGAGGAGAGAGATGGAGGGAGGAAGTATGCGGAATTTTACTAGGTCTCCTCTCGTGTCTCCAGCGGGGCGTCGCTTTTGTTCGATGCTGGGGCAACGACTATAACCACTCACCAGAATGGTCAAGACCAAAGCACTCACTGGCCGTTCCACGTTTCTCGGTCTAGCCTCGGCCCAGGCCCAGCTAAACTAACCCAAGTTGCCCGGCGGGATGCGAATTCCAAGGTGGGGAGGGCTGCGCGTGCGCTGTGGCACGCGGTGGCTGACAGGTGGGGTCCGCTTAGCCCGGTGTGTACCTTCACGCGGTTCGTTCATGTCGGATCGTAGTACGTGAAGAACCGCGTTGTTTCAGCGGGTCCACTGTCTTCCCTTCTCCGTACACCATTTCTATCGGAATCAATCTCGGGGACGTTTTCTCGACTCTCGGCGTATTCAGTAGGCAGAGATGGGGATGGTGCGTGGGTGCATAATTGCGTATTGGCTGTTGTCGAGGATGATCGGTTTCTGTAGTCAAGTCATGGCATCAAAACTTTTCTACCGATTCATTTGAAAATAGTGCTATTGTATTCTACCGAGACAATAAAGAGAACAAGGCAAGGCTAAAACTTAAAAAAAAAAGGAATTGAACATGTTGGAGAATTAGATCCGTAAAATATGCGACGATCAATGTAAACTTTAGCACCACTTAGAGCATCTCTAGTGGTTCCCCTATAATCTCATACCTAATCTCATACCGGAAAACAAGTTGTTTAATAACTCCAAAGATCATTGCTCAATCAAAAAATAAATATGTGCATCCAACATATATGTAGATATTATGTTCACCCCGAATCTAGAATAAGTCATGTGTGCAAACAACAGCCAGAGACGGATCCGGGATACAATTTTAGAAGGGGCAAGAATGTTTTAAGTGGGGAAATTTATTTTCTAAGTGAGGGCAAATCACTATTTAGCTTAGCATATTACAAAGAAATTGAAAAGTGGGGGCAGGTGCCCCATGGTTTTTGCATTGGATCCGCCCCTAACAACAGCCATGAAGTATAAGTACTAGATGGTTTCAGTAAATAATTTGTAGAAATAGTAGTTGCTCTCAGCTCAAAAGTGTAGCATTGCATGTTTATTGTAAACACACATACGCCATATTTTACATGAAAAAATTCGTCAACTTGAGGAAAAAACAACAAGCTGAATCCACCTAAATCTTTTTCCAATGCGGGGCAACACCGCAAAATATAAAATTTGGGCGTAAGAGTTGGACACATTGGAACAATCTCACCAAACATTGTGGAAGCATAGTTTGCAAGAGGTATGTTAGTGGATGCGGATTTTACAACATTGTGCATCCTAGCGTGTGCTCATGAGGCTGATCATTCAGTGGGATGGATGTGGCACGT
The DNA here is from genome assembly GCA_947311845.1 of Poa pratensis. NCBI lineage: Eukaryota > Viridiplantae > Streptophyta > Magnoliopsida > Poales > Poaceae > Poa > Poa pratensis. The sequence continues at coordinate 25,281,596 of CAMZMU010000073.1, read as the reverse complement.
CACTAAGACAGTTAGATATAGATGCGACCTCACTGTTCGCTTTGTCAATTCAAGAGCGGACCGCCCTAACAGAGTAGTGGGACGTGGTGCTAAAACGAACTTCCTATAGACACACATGCGGTGCTAATCTGGTCCCCCTACCGAGGTCAGAGTTAGGTTTCTACACCCACAACATATAAATTAAGGAAATTTTAAAATTTTAATGTTTAATTTTAATAATACAAAATGTGGAGTCAAGAAGAAACTTTTGTTTTACTTCTGTTTTATTATATTAATTGGAGTCAATACTACGATTTGATCTGATCGAACAAGACTATGAACCAACACAATCAATATGCTCTTTATGATCATGTCTCGATGATATGTCGTAAACATATCTATTAACTTTGTACTTTATTATCGTAATATCTCATTTCTTTGCATCATATCATTAGTTTACACCATTGTTTCAATGTTATTATGGGATTGCACCCAAAACCTCTTCATTCAGGTTTATAACTCCCGAAAGTAGGAATTCCTGGTTTTCCTTTTTTACTTTCAGATTCCTTCACGTGTTAAATGGATATGCAATATTTGCACATTAGTATTTACAAAAATAGAAAATCTGGGATCAAGATGGAAACATGGAGTCATCTGGAGGCCGGAAAACCTCATGGTGCAGCTAGTGGGTTCACCCGCGCCGTTGTAGCATTTGGCGCCTCGAGCGTCTAATTGCCTCTGTTTTTTCGTGTGTCTCTTCGTTTTGACCCAAAATCTACATATATACACCCATTCGTGATTTCAAGAAGCACGCGGTGCCACCAATGAAACAGAGAAAGAACAACACATAGACTTTGAAACGCTGCCGGAATCGCCTCTAGTTGTCTCTTTGGCCTCTCCAATTTCTTCGCCATCGCAACCATGATGAGTAAGGAGTAGTTCGCCTCTGAACACTGGTTTGTGGCGGTATCTTGATCCATATCTCTCGATGTTCTACCATGTCTTTGTCGTACATGATTATGGTCATATTTTTATTATAATATGATGTATATTTTGATATGAAATGAGTAATGTGTGATGCAATTCCTGTATGTGATGTGATATATTTTTGTGTAGATTCATATTACTACCCCGTTCTTTTACATGGTCTAATAAAACTAGTATGTTAGGGCGCGAGTGGAGAAACGTGTGCATTAGATAGAATAGACTAGTATTAGCAACTAGACTGGATAGTGATAGAAAATTTGGGACCTATTATGATTTTACCATCCCAACCGGCTCTTAGATTGTCTCAGGCACCTTAAAGAGAAAGGACATCCGAGGAATCGTAGAAATTCATGCTTAAGTCAACTAAATCTAGCTCGAATTGACCCAATCTATATCAAATCGATAGTTAACCTTAAGCCTAGCCGGGGGGGGGGGGGGGGGGGGGGGAGGAACTCACATTGGTATTCTTAAGGAGGAGAGGAGGCTACCGGTTCCATTGTTGGTTTTGTCCTTCCACGGTGGCATGGCTGATGCGGTGGTGGCAGATCGGCGCCGACATGGCGATGACCTACAACGAGTGAGCACGAGAGAGAGGGAGGGAAAGAGAGATAGAGTAGGGAGATAGAGGGCGCGAGCAATGTTCAACTATCAATAGGTAGAGTTGGTAATGGTTGTCTGAGCCAGTCGTCCACTCGTTTGCCATCTCAACTTGATAGTGAGGCCGAATCTAAATATGAAGTATCAATGATATCCGCAACGAACTAGAGTAAATTAGAAATCTGGGTGGTTTTACGCATTTTCCATGCAACTGTGTTTTTTTCTCGTTCAATAACGATCACGTCAACTTTTAGGTATGTACTTACAGCTTGCCATATTGTTTTATTAATGTTTATAAGTCACAAATGCATCACTTTTAGTTATACAATATGATCTAGGACGAGAATAAAGAAAATGGAACATGCAAGCACAATCCGTGCACACGCAAACCAACTCACAACACAAAGAGCGTGAGCCGGAAAGGCGTGGTGGAATGAGAAACAAACCAGTTTGTAGAAATATTGTTGGTAGAGCGATGCATTTCCGTTGTTGGTATGGCGATAGAAAACAAGTTTCCATCTTTGGAGGTACATATGAATAACTGAATATACTCCCTCCGTCCGCAAAATGATGTCTCAACCTAATCCAAATTTGTAGTGCGTAGATACATATAAATTTAGGATTGGTTGAGACATTCTTTTGCGTACGGAGGGAGGAGTATGATATATCGATATCGATATTTTCATAAATAAAACTGCAGAGATAGGTACATATGACATAAATCGATAGTTGGCTTACAAGTTGAACGTGATGAGGTGTGCCGAAAGCGAGAGCAGAGCAGGCAACGGTGGCAGGCATGGCCCATGAATCCTCTAGCGACAGGAGTCTTGAGTCTTGACTAGTTGAGCAGATGCCCAAGTGGAGTCGTAATCAAATCCTATCACTCGATTTGGTCTTAGCAATAAATAAGGAAAAACAAAATTGCAGAGACACAACAGACATCCATCACCAGCCAGCCAGGCTGCAGGGCCCAGAGGAAAGAGATCCCGTCCCGCTCCCTCCACCTGCGCCTCCGCCTGAAATACAAAGAGGGAAGGAAAGGAACACTGCGTGCGTGTCCGCCTGGGCCTCTCGCTCCCCCTCTCCAACCGCCTGCGCTCCCGAACCCCCTTCACATTACCCGCGTGCGCGCGAGCGACCCTCGCCGTGCTGGTGTTGGTGGGGAGGCCGGCGATGGCGATCCGCGGCCCGGACGCCGCCTCCTTCTTCCCGCTCACGCTCCTCTTCTCCCTCGGCTTCTTCTGCGCCCGCTTCGTCCTCGACCGCCTCGTCTACAAGGTACGGAATCACTTCCTCCTACTCTCCCGCCCAGATTCGCGTCACGGGATCTCTCGCTCCCCTGTGGTGCTACCGCTGCATGCTCGTCGTTGATGTTGCCGTGAATTCGTAACCAATGCGTCGCCATTATATTAAATTTAAAATCGTAAGCGATCAATGTGATCCGGCTGATTTAAACGAATCGTCCGTGCGCAAACGCCCCGACTGTCCCCGGACGGAAACTTCTCATTAATTGCCTTGCTCCTGTCTGCTCTTGGATCAATGTGGTTTCCCTTTGCCTGTACTACTAATCATCTGAGTCTGAGTCTTTTTTTTCGAACCTCGGCAATGGCTTTGATAGATAAAGTCGAAAAGAGTTGGACAGTTTATGAGGAAAACCGGCCGAAAACCGTACAACACAACGCACCACACGGCCCGAAGGCCACGCCCCCTAAAACGAGTCGACGACTAAGTCGCCCTAGCGAACCAAAGACAACACAAACACGGCGGAGGCAAACTCAACGCCAACCCGGAGCCGCCGCTCCGACATCCACACCGGCCCCAAGGCCACGCCCCAAACCCAGCCGACGACCATGTCGCCCTAGCGACCACAGCCAACAGCCGACACGGCGGAGACGAACTCAACGCAAGACGAAATCCGGAGCCGCCGCTCCGACATCCACACCGGACCGATTGCCGCGCACCCCCTAGCCGAAGACGAAAGGTCGCCACCACCAACCACCATCTGAATCCACTGGTCCCCCTGGCCGGTGGAACATCCAAGACGAGGCCCCAAGAGGCAAACGACGCAGGAGCGCCGCCCTCGCCCGATCCCGCGAGGGATCTGGGGTTTCCCCCGGAGAACCCAGCGTGAAGAGGCAACAGAACCACCTCGATGACGCCTTCAAGAAGGACGCGGCGCCCAAGGGCGTCGCCGTCGTCGGCCCTGGCCGACAACCAGGGCAGGGCTTTCACCCGGCGATGTGTCGCAAACCTCACAAACCGCCCATCAAGGACCGGCCAGTCCACCATCAGCGCATGCCGCAGCCACCATGGCACCCCACACCACGACGGCGCCGCGCCGACCAAACCCGGAGCCGCCGCCCCGGCATCCTCTCCTCCGACTGGACGACGAACCCACAACCGGAGATGCAGCACGGCCACCTCATGCCGGCCACACGGCCGGGGCAACCCTGACCGCACCGATGCGCCCAGGCCTCGTCCTCGCGTGGCGCCATCGATCCGGGGCCGCCGCCCCGGCTTCCTCTCCCCGGAGCCACCGCTCCACACCCCTCCGACCTCGCGCACCGGCGACCCCGACCCGCCGTCCACACGGCCAGGCCCCGGCCGCCCCCATCAGACCCAGGCACGAGGGCCCCCGATCAGCCATGCCGCCGCAGAACCACGGCCTCCGGAGCCGCCGCTCCGGCGTCCCGCCGCCGACGACCTCGACCTGTCGCCACGGCCGACGCCCCGGCCTGCCGCCCTCACGGCCAGACAAGGCACGTCCCCCTCAAATCCAGGCGCGAGGGCCCCTGGATCCGCCACCACGCCGACGAACGGCGCCCCCGGAGCCGCCACTCCGGCCTGCCAGCGACAGCAGCACTCCGTCCCCGTCCCAGGCGGGTCCGACGAGCGCCCGCGCGCGCGAGAGAGCTGAAGAGGAACCACCCCGTCCGCCAGTTGTGTGGCGACGGGGAGGCCGCCACCGCCGCGGCGCGAGGGCCGGCGACGGCAGCGGCGGCGAGGCGCGGTGGAGGGGAGGACCCTGGCGGCGCGAGGAGGGCCCCCGGTGTCGCCTGGGTGCGACACGGGGGGAGGGGAGAGGGGAGGGGGGGGGGGGGTGGTGGAGGAGGATGGGGTGGCCGGCGGCGAGCTGGCGGCGGCAGCGGCTGGGGGGCGGAACCCTAGCCGCGAGAGCGTCGCGCAGGGTTTCCTCGCAAAGGACCTCCTGAGTCTGAGTCTGAGCGTGCTTGTTTCTCTCATGCCTTATGCTGGCTCAACCACTACACAGACCACTGTAAAATCCACATGCAGTATATTATCCGCACTCAGCAATATTTGTCAATTTGACATTGACCTCTGATTTTTTGTCCACGTGTATATGTCATTTCAGCCGTTGGCAGTATACCTTTTCACTAGCAGGGCTTCTAGGTTGACCAATGATGAGGCCAGGCAAGCAAAGGTTGTCAAGTTCTCAGAGTCTACTTGGAAGCTGACGTACTATGCTTCTGTCCAGGCATGGGTCCTCTTGATTATAAAGCAGGAACCATGGTCATTGGATACAATGCAATACTTCGATGGCTGGCCGAGTCAACCCATCCCGTGAGTGCAAACTATATACACTTGTTTAAATTTCGTAACTATATATGGACATACCGGTGTTGCAGCGAGTTTTGCCCTGATACATCACTTGGTCTCACAAATCTCTTTGAAGTTGAAGAGGAATAACTTTTTGTTATTGGAATATAATCAAATAATATGTTGTCTAGCAACCACATACTTTAGTGAACTCATTTCACTTCCAACTCTTTGGCATGTGATTTTGTAATAGCTTTCTTGCGTTCATAATGGAATCATGCTTAACTTCACCAGTACCAGATGTACCCATAATAAATTAGTGTTCTCTCATCCTTTCTTTTAGTCTTAGCTTCTTAGGCATACCAGGGCTAGGGTGTCTCATGGTATGAACTTCCACTTAGAGGGAGAATGCAAAACTCATGATGCATTTCAATCATCGTTTGATCGCGTGATGCTCCAAACACCAATTTCCTGGGTTCATTCTCACACAGATCAAATGGCTCAGAGTTTATAATGTTCACATACATTAACATGAATTCTCATTTGACACACTCCCGGGCATGTTGGTTTGGGACCATCTAACCTGTTCTTTGAGGTGAAGTGATCTTTTACCCTTTTATAATATATATTTTGTCTTCTGTCTCGCAGGTCCTCATTGAGACTCTTCTACATGTGCGAGTGTGGATTTTATATCTACAGCATTTTTGCTCTTATTGCTTGGGAAACCCGCAGAAAAGATTTTGCTGTAATGATGGCTCATCATATAGTAACGTCTGTTCTTATTGGATACTCATTTCTGACTGGGTATATTTATTGAGCCTCCGATACTGCATTTTCTTGATTGCAATTGTACTAGAACTTACTTCTGTTATGTTCTGATGTTTCCTATTTATAGTATGTTGGTCATTATGATAAAAGATTATCGATTATAAATCACTTGCACAAGAATTCAACAACCATTGACTATTATTTTGATCATTCTAGTTGCCTATTGGTTTGATTCCTTGAATATCTTGACGCACTATGTGATTATATAAAATATTCTATATTCGAAAGCAGGATTTACACTGCCAATGATAGATCAATCTAAATCTTGCTGTTAATCTGAATATGAATATTCCAGTAAGCAGTGCTTTTTAGTCACTTGTACCTGCAGCATGGCCATGTCTGTACCACTACATAGATACTTCTGAAAATTACTGTTCTTCGCTAGAATATAGGATAATGTACTTCTTGTACTTGCTCGTTTTCCATGCAGCACGGCTATGCCATCTCACAGAGTTACATTACATAAATATTTCTGAAAATCACTATGCTACATAGGTTACTGCATTGATGTTTTTCCACTTTCCTTAGATTGTGAGCATTTGGTAGGAACCGTAGGATATAGTTAACTTCTATAACATCAGATAAGATCAAGATTTCAGCACAGCTCTAAGCCAAGTTACGTTTTTGCAGATTTTTTCGAATTGGGACAATTATTCTTGCTTTGCATGACACAAGTGATGTGTTTCTTGAGACTGCCAAATTGTGTAAGTACACAGGAAAAGAACTAGCGGCTAGCGTGTTTTTTGGGCTTTTTGCTCTCTCCTGGCTCCTACTGCGTCTTATTTACTTCCCATTTTGGATAATCAAAACCTCAAGGTTTGTTGTTCTTCTCTAATGATTTCTTGTGTTCATTTTACGTTCCAAGGTTCAAACTTAATGTTCTTATTCTTGCAATGCCAGCCATCAGTCCATCATATCCTTGAGGAAGCTGGATAGATTCCCAACGACCTTGTACTACATTTTCAACACAATGCTTCTCACATTACTTGTGTTTCATATGTATTGGGGGAGACTCATATTTTTAATGATAAAGAAACAATTGATTAATAACGGACAAGTTGGAGAGGATGTTCGATCTGGTAAGAATTTTTTCTTTGGTGCAATCACTTGTTGGTTGATTTTCATTCACCCCTTCTGTCCTGAGTGATTACATGCTGATAATCGACATACTTTTTTATTTCCTGGTATATTTGCATTGCCCCTCCCCTTCCAGAGAAAACAAGGTGTAACCTTGTCAGCAATTCCTACATGAAACAGGAGAACCCTGCATTTCAGAAAGTGAAGATGGAAAATCAGTAGGGAGACCCATGCATATGGCATATATAACGAAATAAATAACCCCACGTTTCAATTTTGGCTACTTGCATGAGTAGGCTATTCACATTAATTGATCAGATTGGCTTATGGCAAATGGCTCCAGTACACCGTTTGGAAGTTCCCTCCATCATAATAGTCAGATGAAGAGATTTGAATTTCTGCTGGACCAGAAACTATAGTAACCCAGATTTTTCTTGGTTGTAAACATTTAAGTTACTGAATTTTTCATAATGCAGATTCAGAGGATGACGACTGATGCGGGTTGTTTCTTTGACAATTGTGATGCGACATTTCTTTGCTGATACCTTCCTTGCCTACACAGAACAGTAGATCGTGTTGGTCTTGGCAAGCTTGTGCTAAGCAAGTTTCCTCTCTGTATATTGCCTTGTGATATTAAAGATTGCTAGGCTAGGAAACGGGAGGTTCTATACATAACGGGTATAGCTAGCAACTTACTTGATGATCCCTTCATAATTTTGGGTTCATCTATTTTCGTGTTAGTAGAAAAAGCTTAAGAGATCGTTTTCTGTAGCTTTTCTCCAAAGCCTAGAGACTCCTCTATGCTGTTTTGTATACATTGATTATGAGTAGGTTTAGTTCTAATTCTTGGGAATAAATTGTTTTTTTTCCAGGAGTTAATCTCACCTGTGTCTTAATATTCTCGTTTGATGTGGCGAGAGTCTCATGCAGCTAGATGTTTATTACGACATTAGTTTGTACAGTATCAGTTTTGGTGTCTGTATATGTGAGTACCAGCCCAATGTACATATATTTCAGTTGCAAATGTGACCTTCGTTGAATTTTTTCTTCGAATCAGACCTGTCACGTTCAATCATACACATTGTTGCCGCGCAACACTTCGGCACATGAATGAGCTGCCACCTTGACCTCAATCGTTAGAGAAATATAAACTATTCTCCCTTATATCGAACTGCAGCTGCAGAAGCTGCCTCACACAGCAGTGCACCGCCTCATCATCGTCTTCACTGCTTTCATTAATTCAAACATCAGATACTATCGAATATTACATCTAAATCACCATTATTGGTCCAATAAGGCGTACACTGATGCAAATTGATCCATAACCTTCACGCTGCATCGACAATTATGGTTTCCTGTCATACCGAGCCGCAGAAAGAAAAGGCGGCTGATAGCAAATTGAGAGATTATGTAGTTGTCAGCTCCAGGATGTATGCCCAACTTGGCAAGCCTTGCAGCCGAACCTGTAGGAAAGAATCATATTATAATGAATTAATGATATATGTCCTATATAAAAAAATCACAGAAGTATCATGCCAGATGGGTAAACATAACTGGGATGATCCAATGTTTATACACGAAACAGCAATACAAAGAATGTGACAGCATGTATGCCCAGCATAGGCTATCGACACACCTATTAACATTTGAAGCCACAAACAATATGAATTGTAAAATCCAGACGGACTACACATCTTGTTATAATCGATTAGAGCTAAATTCAAGAAGAAAAATATTGCGTGGACGACAAAACATAAATATTTCATAGCTTCATTTTCCTCTTCACTCTGCTTGGAGATTCATCAAGCACCTCATAGGCATAGATTAAAAGCATCTCCACAGACAAAAAAAAAAGCTATGTGGATTAAATTAAAGAGGGGTGGGTAGAAGGCAAATCAGAAGAGCTGGTTCTGGGTACCTATGCTGTGAGGTGCAAATGCGGCGATATCTCGTAGAGCCAAGTTCACGACGGGCTCAGCTGCAGCGGCGACCTATGCCTCTCCTGTTCACCACCAAGGCAGAGTGAGAAGCAGAGCCCAACAACGCTAGCTCGACAATGGGGAAACGAATTGGGGAGAAGGGGGGCTAGCGGTGGCTCACCTGTTGCAGTGATGGCCGACGTCATCGGTGAAGATGCAGGAGGCCTGGACGTCCAGCTACAGCCTGCAGGACGGGCGAATCTCCACCACCTACTCCGCCCGGCGACGGCATGGACGGCTTCCCTCCTCTCCCGACATCCCCCAACCGGTCTCCCAGCGTCTGCAGAGCGCGCGTCGGGCTGCGCTGTTCATGTGTTGCGGGACGGTGTGAAGACGATGATGGAAGATCCATGGTGGGAGAGGAGAAGGCACAGAGAGGGGAGGGGGTGAAGGAGGACGGTGTGGAGGAGGACGGTGGTGACGGCGGTGGAGGAGCACACACAAACGGATTGGGGGGAATTGGAGAAAGCACGCGAGAGGGATTGGTAGCTGGCGGCTAGGGTTAACCGCGAGCGTTCTTTTCTTTATAAACCAGCCGATGGCGTAGGAAGCGCACCTAGCCGATGGCGACGAGGGAAAAGCCATCGCAGCCCACCGGCGCTCACACGCCGCCGCCACCGCTGCAAATGCGAGAAGAAAGGAGACGAGGAAGAGAGGAGACCATCCCCGCAAAAAAAAAAAAAACATGACCGAGAACGCACGACCCGCAGGAACAGTCTAGCACATGCGGCCACCATCGACTGCTCGAAATCGAGCGTGAACTGACCAAAGGGCCACAACCACGTGAAAAAGATGCTTCCACCACTTACCCACCGACACGTGGGATGCTCCATAGCTCAGGAATCCTAGGGAGACTGTATGTTGTAGAGATAATCTACTAAAGGATCTCCCAACAAGTTGTTACTAAGATCATTGCTCAGTAAGAGCCCAGGTGATCACATGGCATATGTGGTGAGCCACCTAAACAAAAAGTTCGATTGCATTGGCGTGTTTCGTACCGATATTATATGAAAGTCAAATTTATTCCATACTCATTTGAGAGTGCGAATATAAGGAGGTATTTTGTGTTTGGGAAAGTCCGAAGAAAAAAAGATTTAGAATCTGCTTTTTCCTTTTTCCCTCAGAAAAATAACTCAATCAAAATCCAATTATTTAGAGTTGCGGTAATATCCGAATGTTCCTCGCCTGCATTAAATTATGCACCGTCCCAGGGGAAGAAAAGTATAGAGCAACTCTCTAAAAAACAAGCAAAGTGCAAGAATCCCTAATCCACGTTCTGAAAAGGGGTAGCACCACGAAAGAAGAGCAGATACATGTGCATAAGCAGCTTGTGATACATAAAAGAAGTGGAACAAGCATTGAATGAAGTACACATCCATTATTCAACGTACCATGAAAAGAAGCAACCACACTTGAACGTAAGCAATCAGGAAAAACAACTCCAAAGGCCAGAACATTGAGCATGAGCCTGCATACCCTGGAACAACCTGCGTAAGCAAGATGATCCACCACTCCCTGGCCCTAAATCGGACCAGCCTCAGTTTGTTCAATACATGAACCACAGGTAAATTAGGAAAGAAGTTTTTTTTTCAGACCGGTCAAACCCCACTATGACTAGATTAGATTAGAACGCACAGAACACAAATACTTCCAAGCCTTGCTGGCGCTGGAACTGAGATAGTAACAGGAGTGTATTTGGAATTCACATGCTCTTACTCCCATACACTCAAACAGTAGCTAACTGTTTAGGGTTGGAACATACACAACTCCAAAAAATACAGCTCCTTAGTTTACAGGAGGGCAGCCGGCAGGAGAGCTAACTAGGCATCTTCACAACTAGAAAAGGGGATGGATACACAGATTCGTGCTCGAGAGCTCCAGATGTTCCAATGGTCAAGCATCAGCTTCCAGCTTCTTAGATTGTAGATTAAAACACATACACTTGTCGATAAGAGCCTCAGACTCGTTGCCGTATTCTTTGAACCTGTACTCGTCCAACTTGAATGCCGATGGAACCTTCCCTTCGCTGTAGCATCGGTTACACAAGCTAAATGAGTGTTTCGTCTCCTTGAACCGTGAGCCGATGATAGGATACCGGCATATGGAGCAGGTGTGGCTGCCGTGGCGAACATGATCACTGTCTTCAAGCTTCACCAATGTGCTGAGGATTCCGAATCCCCAATCAGGATCATTAAACATTTCAAGGAACTCCGTGTACGATACCATGGTCGGGTCGGACTCCCCATGCATTTCAAGCATGTCACTAGCCCCATGGATAGGAATGTAAACGGCGCGAAGAAGTTTAATGTAACTTAGCGCATCACTCCTCCGAATCTGGCCCCTGCCGCCTTCGCTTGCAGGACGCCAAAGGAGCGCATCGAAGACGACACGCTTGCGCCTATCCACAGGACCAGCACAGATTGGAGCTATGATAGCAAAGAACATCCCAAGATCAACACGACCAGAGCCAGATGCATCAAGGACGGAGAGAATTCTTTCGTTCATAGCCTTGACAGCACCCTGGAAGGTATCTGGCTTGAGGAAAGATAGGAGCCTGCGCAGAATAACCTCAAGAGCTGCTTTCCTGATCGACTTCTCTGGGATGCCAGTGCCTGAATAGGACACGGGGACATCAGTCTCATTCATCTCTTTCCTCAGAAGCTCCGCATCACAGTGGCCAAGCTTTGTCGTCCTCTCGAAGGCCCTTATATCAAGGGCATTGGCCAAATCCTGCCGCAATGTGGTTTTCCTTCCAACCCTCTTGAACTTGGATGGTTCTACGATAACAAATGCTTCCTCTCCTTGAGCATCATGTTTTCCTTTAGGAGGCTTTGGCTTTTTTTCTGCAGTGTCTTGAGATGTGAGATTGCATCATACACCTCCACCCTCTGTGTCATCTTAAATGCCTCCTTGAGGGCCTTCTTGGCCTCCTCAGACTCCCCCTGCCCAAGCAAGGCGACCGCCTTGTTTAGCTGAGCACGCCAATGGTTTGGTCGGATGCTCAGCACACGAGTATACATCTCCGCGGCGCGCACAAACCGTCCTGCATCCATGTTCAATCCACCAAGATTGTACAAGGCATCAACATGGCCAGGTTTAAGATCAATTGCTTTCTGGAACTCCTGAACAGCACGGTCATCATCCCCAACCGCATGCAAGGCTGACCCAAGATCACAGTGCGCATCGGCATAGTCTGGCTTGAGGAAGATGGCCTCCTCCAGTGCCTTCTCGGCTGCGCGGTATTCCCCAACACCAAAGAGCGCACTCCCAAGGAGCTTGAGGGCACGAGCATGCGACGGACACAGTATGGCGGCCTCCCGATAGTGCTCGCAGGCACCGAGCACCATCCCCTCAGCCTCCATCGCAATGCCAAGGTTGACATGGATCTGTGGGAGAATGTCTGCGGACTGGGAGTTGCCTGCCTCTGCAGCCTCAAGGGCGAGGAGGAACTCCTCCTTGGCCTCGGCGTGGCGGCCCAGGGCGTAGAGGCAGTTACCAGCACGGAAGTG